>JAJOZX010001225.1:0-500000 GCA_023014485.1 Bathynomus jamesi | reverse complement strand
ATTTCAAAATGATTGGTTTCCTGTTAGGTTTACAAGGAGGGTTTACTAAATATTCATGTTTTCTTTGCCTGTGGGATAGCAGGGCTTCAAACTGAGCACTATAAAACAGTTTCAGTGGCCCCCACGTGAAGGACTGCAACCAGGAAAGTACAATGTACTCAGGGAACCTCTTGTGGAAGCATGACATAGTTCTGCTACCACCTCTCCATATTAAGTGGGTCTAATTAAGCAGTTTGTAACTGCGTTAGATTTTGGAGGGGAAGTTTCCAACAGATTCGGGTCAGTTCCCTAAAACTCTCTTGAGGCCAAAGTCAAGGCTTGGCATCTTTGTAGGGACCACAAGTCAAGGCGCTGTTGAATTCAAAGAACCTGAAGCCAAGATGACTCCGATCGAACACGAAAAAAGAGGCTTGGTGTGCTTTCCGTGATGTGGTTCGTGGGTTTTTAGGCAAACCATAAACACCAAACTATAAGGGTTAGTGTCAAACTTGATTAAGTGCTATGGCAAAATGGGTGCCGTTATGTCTTAAAATTACACTATATGCATTCACATCTAGACTTTTTCATGAAACCCGGGCGATGGAGTGGAAAGAACATGGCGAAAAGATTCCATCAAGATATTCAAACGATGGAGAAAAGGTACCAGGGCCATTGGGATGCTTCCATGAGGGAGACTACGTTATGGTCGCTGATCAGAAAGGATTAAGAATGTTCATACGCGGACAGTCGCGTTCTTCAGTGCATTTTTAAGGAACGCCACACTGCATAAACGAGGCTTGTTATTCTCTTATCGGTTCTCCTCATGATAAATTATATCCTTTGCACCATTTTGGGTTTGCCAAACAATTTTGGCTCAATAAAACATTAATTTCCAATAGTGTTTTATTTTCAGAAAATATTTATGTTAGCCTTCTTTATATACTTTGCCATATGAAAAAGTGTGATAACCTATATTTTTGAAAAACGGTTGATGATAGAGCAAAAACCAATATCATTTTTGGAATCAGCGCCCCGAAAAATCATTAAGAAAACGACAGAAAAATCACAATAAACAGAAAATTTTTCAAATTTTGTTACCCAGTGTTATTGGGATGTCGCTGCTTACATGCGAGAACACCCCGAAATGATTCAATGGCCAATGGACTCTTGTTTGAAACGAGCAAGGCTGTGCATTGAAAACCGAGGCGGACATTTTGAAAATTTATAAAGTGTATCATAAAATGTAGCAATAAATACGTCAAATTAATACTCTTGTTTTTTTTTTTCCGTCCACCTTAAAACGTCCGTAGCTCCGCAACGGTTGGAAATAGCACTAATGGTATTAAGTTTTTACTCATATCACCCCCGAAAGTATGGCAGACCGGTTGTGAAACACTCTGTGTGGTGAGAGAGAGAGAGAGAGAGAGAGAGAGAGATACGCTTTCTAGGGCGTCCAGGCAGGGTTGTTTGGTTTAAACCATGGTTTAAATAATTTTTTAAAAAACAAAAAAAACAAAAGTATGTATATGAAGAAGAAATAAAAGAATACAGGCAACCTTGCATTTATATTTTGTGCATGCATGTATTTCCATTAATCTAAACATAACCCCACTTGCATGATGGAGATCCATCAGGGAACTGTTTGACGATGTTCAGAACAATGTCTCAGTGTTCATGACTGCAGTATCATCTAGTGCTGCAGTTGAAGGAATCTTCTCTGCTTTTGGACTGGTGCAATCCAAATTAAGGAATAAGTTAGGAGTTCATAAAGCTTCTAAACTTGTATTTATTTATAAATGTTTTAACAAATAGCTAATGTGAAATAAATTTAGAAGCTATATCTATAAACTTAAAGGCCAATGAACAATATATTTTTCTTTTGTTTATTTTTCTATTCAGTACTGTACCATGCATTAAAAGATTTTTATTTTTTAATATTTGTTTAGTTATATGCATAAAGTCAAGTTAAATGTTTATTTTATTTAGTTTATGGTTAAACTATTGATTTCTTTCTTTTTTTCTAATTGTCAGCAATTAAATTATATGAGAAATACTAAAAGTTTTTAATTTTCTCAATTTATATATATATAAACCTACAGGCTGTATATTAAAAACCAATGGTTTTTGGTTTTTACCAACCCTGCGTCCAGGTACTTTCGTGGCACTTTTAGGATTAGGCATTCCTTTGCGCAATTTTGCTTCAGTGCGTCATTTATGTCAAGAGACAAGATGATATACAGATCTCCGGGTTTTCAACTCGATCTTAAAGGTTTTTAAAAACCCTCTCACTTCATCTAAATTTAAATGTTTCAGATCTTCAAAACCGATATATATATATATATATATATATATATATATATATATTATAACCAATACAATGGCTTTATATAAAATATGAGAATTAAATTCAAGTTTTATTTACAAATTTCAGAGAAAATTTAAATAATTCACTCAGTAATTTCCAAATTATTAATGGTAAGGTAATAGATAACATCCGGAGGAAGAAGTGTTGGGCGTGAACTCGGTAAGTCAGCTGAGCCTGAGTTGTCACGGAGTAGGTGACTGGCCCAATTCACACCGCAGAGGCGGTTGGAGTCGAACTCTGGCTTTACAGCCTGAGTCCAATCTCCAGTCATGAAATGTTAAAAAATAATACAAAAAGAATCAAAATAATAATAATAATAATATTCGAACAAATGGTGAGGTAATAGGTATACGCGATCCCATTCTAGTTACATCTAATTACATCTCAAACCGTACCGACACGTTACACATTAAATTTCGCCAGCGCACAAATACGAATGGTATTTAACGAGTAGCAAAACTTTTCGCATTTAATAAAATGTAATTTTACGTACGAATTTTGAAAGTAGTTTCCTTCCTTGCGAATGCATTGTTGCCACCGTTTGATCCGTTATTCACACATACTGTACACTCCATTTCTTGACATGGTGTTAAATATACCCATAAAAAGTATTGTCCATCTCGTTGCTTTTAAACGGGCGGCTTTTGAGTAGCTATTTCGACTCGGGGGAAGGGGAAAACGAGTAAAAGTCAAGGAAGTTAAATGGGGGGGGGGGCTATAGGGAGGATGGGGTAGCATTTCGAAGTCGAGTACGTCGATAGCACTGCGGCAGACTTGGCTAGTGTGGGCAGGAGCATTGTCGCGGTGAAGGATTCATTCATTCTCACAGAAGTTCAACCAGCGGCTAAACCAACCGAAGAGGGATGCCCAGATCTGAGATATGTTTCGTTGTTACCCGTCTATGTTCTTTACTTTTCATGCCCGCATCTTTCGACATTTCAGGTATCACTGAAGAGGAGGGTTTTTCTGAGCTTGGCTTATCATCAAGATTTTCGTAACTTCTTAAACTACTCAAAAAACGATGAATGTGCGGGATAGCGCAGTATCAACAAAGGCTTCTTGGATCATGCTGTGCGTTTCAGTAAAGTTCTTGCGTAGACGAAAGCAAAACTCGATGACCATACATCCCGCGTTCAAAATGTCCCGCAAAAAATATTTTTTAAGCAAATTTTTTAGGGATGAATTGATTTAGAATTTCAATATTATGTATAATAATTTCAATTTATTCACGATGTTTAACTGTTAAATATTATTGTAATAAAATTTTTCTGATTTTGTTTGTTGTAACCGTTGAAGAAATCTAGTTTCAATTTGAAAAAAAATTTGGTCTTAAAAAAAAAACTCAGAAACATTTTTGTCCCGCATGGGCATTTGAAAAATCTGGCAACCCTAGACTTCGGCTTTCAAATCCATTGCAAAATTTTCAGTCTATGCTCAACAAGCGTCTGTTCTCAATGATCTAACAAAGGTAAATATTGCATAATGACGAAACTGGGACAAAATCTAGAAGAAGCAGATATGATCGTGCAGAACTTTTTAATTCAAACATATATAAGCCTCGAGCAGGAAAGTTCATATTACTTTTTGATTATCCTTCATATACTGTATGTTCAAGATTGATAAACGTACGAAACTATAAAGTATACATTAAAAGTCTATCTTCAAATTTTGGGGACGTAAGTTTACTATAATTAGGCTCAAAAACAAATTTTTGTCGCTCCCGATTTTCATTCGAAAAGAAAAATTTATACGGAGGGTTGACAAACGTAGATGGACACCACGACGATTATCCTTAAGAATAAATGGCAAAGTTCATCAGTAGAATGCCAGAACGTGTGTCATCTTTACGTAATGCAAAGAGGAAAGCGACACAATTCTAAATATATTAATTCAATAAAGGGTTATTATTTATTGACTTTTATTATTATATAAAAAACTATGGAAAAATTGAAAGCGTCTATTTATTTCTGTCAACTCTCTATATTTAAGTGCATTTAAATTTAATTGAACAATTATTAAAATTTGAAAATTAGTTTCATGGGTGGAAAAATTAGAACTTAAGTTTCCTATCATTGTGGGTGGTAGATATGACGTGAATCTATTATTTTATGTTAAATTCTTTTGCGAATCACTTTTAAAAGATTAGATAATGCCGATATGTGTATGAAACTCTCGTTCTAAAATTCTTTTATTTGCATAAATTTGTTATTCTCATTTCTACAGACGTTTTGTGTCAGGCGAAAATTTTAAATTTAAGCAAAATTCGGAATGGGTTTGCTTTGGTGATTCAAAATCGGAAATTAAAATTTATTTACGAAATCAAAGTTATGCCTTAGGTTTCTGACACCTCATAACAATTTAATCTGTTTATAATAACGTTTATTGCCTTACACTCCTGAGGTATTCACACACTTCGAAAATACTTACTGCACCAAATATATAAATCGACGTTTTAATGGAGTTCACATTTCTCTGAGTTTTTGACTGCGATGTACGTACAAGATTCAGTTCGAGTTTGATGTGTGCACTTTGTACACGCAATTGCTATAACAATCTTTTGACAAAAAGTGATAAGTTCGTTGTATGTATTTTTCTCTTTATATCAGCTGCCTCCATATATATGATATAAACTGCCTGTATTTCATATTCTGCTCATATATACACACACACACACACACACACACATATATATATATATATATATATATATATATATATATATATATATATATATATATATATATATATATATATATATATACAGGGTGTCCCATAAGTCCGACATCATAGGAGAAATTCATTTTTCTATTTCTACAAACCATAATTCATATTTTTCTCTTTCTACAGGCCATAATGTCTGTGAGCAAGGAAGAACGAATCCAGATAATTCTACTCATAGGAAATCGGAGTCAAAGAGAGGCCGCTGCTGAATTTAACAGACTGCATCCAGACCGCGAGCCAATAACACAGAGTTGTGTTAGCAGACTTGTTGCAAAGTTTAAGGAAACAGGATCCATAGAAGATAAACCACGCAGTGGACCTTCAAGGAGGTCCACTGACGATGATACAGCGACTGCTATCCTGGCTCATTTTAACAGAAGTCCCAATAAGTCTCTTCGGCGATTGTCCACCGAGAGAGGAGTGTCGAAAAGTAGCATCCATCGCATTCTTCAGGCTCACAAATGGCATCCATATAAACTTCAGATCCTACAGAAATTAAGCTAAGATGATCCCGACCGGCGGATGGAATTTTGTGAATGGGCTACGGAACAATATGCTCGGGATGCCAATTTCCCGTCCACCATTCTGTTCAGTGACGAGGCTGTTTTTTATTGAAATGGTGAGGTAAATCGACAGAACACCCGCTACTGGTCTCAAAACAACCCTCACTGGTATACCTCTTCAAAGGAACACGGTGCATCTCGGGTGATGGTATGGTGTGGCATTTGGAAGGATCGCATCATAGGCCCCCTCTTTTTCGATGAACATGTCACTGGAGGCACCTACCTACGTATGCTCAAGGAAGAAGCATTTCCCAGTGTCTTGAACGAAGAAGGAAATTTCCAACATGGTTCCAGCAAGACGGCGCTCTTGCACATTACAGCACCCAAGTAAGGGAATACCTGTACCAACAATTCCCTGGTCATTGGATAGGACGTCGAGGGCCTGTGGAATGGCCAGCTAGAAGCCCGGATCTCACGCTACTAGATTTTTATCTCTGGGGCCACTTGAAAGCGCTGGTATACGCAGAGAAAATTAGGAGTGTTGAACATTTGCGGCAGTGCATTATTGGGGCATGTAACACCATTACTCCTGACATCATTCACCGTGTGCTTGCTGACTGGGTATCACGTCTGAATTTGTGTATTGAAAACAATGGTGGACATATTGAGCACGTTCTGTAAATAAAAGCTTTTGTTTTGCCTTTCTTCATTATTGTTCCTATGATGCCGGACTTATGGGACACCCTGTGTATACATATATATATTAGTGGTGGACCGGGTATCCGCAACCGCATCATTTTTAACATCCGCATCCGCACTTCTGACTGCGGATGTTATGCGGATATTACCTCTAATAAATTATGCAATTTACAATTAAATTAGCTTATAAAGTAGCTTATAAGGCCCAGTCATGCACATTTCATGTAAAGTATTAATTATTAATGAACAAACAAATATATAAACCTCAAAATATAAATAGCTGGTAACACAGAAAATTGAATGAAACTTGTTTCATTGAATTTTCTGTGGCTGAAACTTTTGAGAAAGTTATTATTTTTATCATAATGAAAACATTAATATTAATTTTAATTCTTATGCATTGCCTGTCATAATAGTAATATCACGAAATTTGAAAAATGATGTCATATATTCATAATTCTATATTATATTGATAGATTAACTAAATATCCGCATCCGCATCCGCGGATATTGAAATTAAAGATCCGCAGATGTTGAAAAACTGACATCCGGTCCACCACTAATATAATATATATATATATATATATATATTTTTTTTTTTTTTAAACAAAACAGTATCTAAAAAGATGTTCCTTTTATTTTAAATATTGTTTAAATTTAGGATGTGTTCATTCGATTTGATTGACTTTAGTGTAAAGCAGATTTTCGAAGTATGTCTTAATATTTGGTTATACCGTTGTATTTGGTAAGTGCACGACGGTGCTCGCTACACTTTTAATGGAAGACAAAAAATTCGGGATGCTGCTTTAACAACGTTAGAAAGACATGGAAACTGCTAACATGCATTATTAAGTAACTGAAAGGGTTGTAAGAGCTTTTGATTGGAGTTATGGATTTCTACATAACAGGTAGTTTGAAGTATTATAATATATATATATATATATATATATATATATGTCGTAGTAGTTTCGTGCGTTCGTCTCTCTTCACACGAAGTTCAAGCTGGTGGCCCCGCCTCTAGGCGTGGTTTGATAGAGGGGCGAGTTGCTCTCTTGCGCTCTCCACCGCACATAGCCAGGTACACCCGGCTCATCTGGTACTGTCCTGAGCCAGGCATCTAGTTTTCTTTTGAAGACTTCAACTTTGACCCCTGTCATGTTCTGCGGTCCTTTGGAAGCTGTTTTCTTTCAGTGTTGAGGAGGTCCCTTGTCGGGCCTTTAGTTTGGGAACACTATACATTCTCTTTTTGCTTTGTTTATCGCTATCTGGTTTTGTGTCTCGAAGTTCGCATCATCGGTCATTATAACCCCCAAATCTATCGCTTTCGTGCTTCTCTGAATTTCCTCTTTGTCTGGGACATAATATGCTGTCTGTTTAAGTGCCTCATTTCTATATAATATATATATATGTTAACCCCTCCGTCTCGTGCCTGGGTTGGTTCGAAGTCGACGGGGGTTCTAGTTAGGTGGCAGCAACGGATGTGTTACTTGCAGTGGTTTCTTCTATATTACTCTCCGAGTTTTTCTATAGTGGCTCGGAGGATTCTGGGAGGCTTACTAAATTCTCTGAAGATTCCAAGATTCTTCTTATAACGTATCGGAAAATTTTAATGATTAAGTTCTCTGAAGAGAGCAAAGCTTGAAGGAGAAGATAAAGACTATTTCTTACTGTAATTTACTGCTAAAATGTACAGGCAGTGCTCAGCCTTTGCGTTTACTTCTGAATCAATATGGAAGAAAGTATTGGGGTTTATATACCCCGATTCTACTAACATCATCATTATTAAATGTTGAAGAGGCTGCATTATTTTTGCACAATATTTGAAAATAAAGTACATCTTTTAGCTGTGGTAATGTTTAAACGAATAAACAAGATATTTGAAGACAAAGCTATATTTTTGTCTTAAACCGCGTATTTTCAGATCTGATGTTATCATGATCTGCCAAATTAACTAAAAGTGGAAATTGAACTATGCATCTTTAATTTTTACTCATATGCATATTTTAGTGTAAAGGTTTAAGATTTACAATTAAATGTTTAGGCAAGACATGACCATCTTTTATAACGGAGAGAGAATGTATACAAAATATGAACATTGCAAAGCTTAAGCAGGATTCATTATTAAGCGAAATCTAAAGAAAATGATTAAGAGATTTTAAAAAGAACAAGTCACCAATTATTTGGCAAAGTAGAAAGCAAATCAAAAATTTTACCCAAACTCGCGTTAGGCGATTTTGGTCCTTATGTAAAAATGAATACATACACGTACATACATATGAATATAGATATTATATAAAGTTAAATATATACGAATATATAGGATTATATAAATACATGAACCATATAAACACATGAATTTTAAAAATGGATACAAGAACTATATAAATGAATATAAGAATTACACGAAAGAATAAGGTAGTATAGGAATTATTCGTGGTTCATATATAAATTATATATATATATATATACAGGGTGTCCCATAAGTCCGGCATCATAGGAAAAATAAGAAAAAAAGGCAAAACAAAAGCTTTTATTTACAGAACGTGCGCAATATGTCCACCATTGTTTTCAATACACAAATTCAGACGTGATACCCAGTCAGCAAGCACACGGTGAATGATTTCAGGAGTAATGGTGTTACATGTCCCAATAATGCGCTGCCGCAAATGTTCAACACTCCTAATTTTCTCTGCGTATACCAGCGCTTTCAAGTGGCCCCAGAGATAAAAATCTATTGGTGTGAGATCCGGGTTTCTAGCTGGTCATTCCACAGACCCTCGACGTCCTATCCAATGACCAGGGAATTGTTGGTACAGGTATTCCCTTACTTGGGTGCTGTAATGTGCAGGAGCGCCGTCTTGCTGGAACCATGTTGGAAATTTCCTTCTTCGTTCAAGACACTGGGAAATGCTTCTTCCTTGAGCATACGTAGGTAGGTGCCTCCAGTGACATGTTCATCGAAAAGAGGGGGCCTATGATGCGATCCTTCCAAATGCCACACCATACCATCACCCGAGATGCACCTTGTTCCTTTGAAGAGGTATACCAGTGAGGGTTGTTTGAGACCAGTAGCGGGTGTTCTGTCGATTTACCTCACCATTTCCATAAAAAAAACAGCCTCGTCACTGAACAGAATGGTGGACGGGAAATTGGCATCCCGAGCATATGTCCCGTAGCCCATTCACAAAATTCCATCCGCCGGTCGGGATCATCTTCGCTTAATTTCTGTAGGATCTGAAGTTTATATGGATGCCATTTGTGAGCCTGAAGAATGCGATGGATGCTACTTTTCGACACTCCTGTCTCGGCGGACAATCGCCGAAGAGACTTATTGGGACTTCTGTTAAAATGAGCCAGGATAGCAGTCGCTGTATCATCGTCAGTGGACCTCCTTGAAGGTCCACTGTGTGGTTTATCTTCTATGGATCCTGTTTCATTAAACTTTGCAACAAGTCTGCTAACACAACTCTGTGTTATTGGCTCGAGGTCTGGATGCAGTCTGTTAAATTCAACAGCGGCCTCTCTTTGACTCCGATTTCCTATGAGTAGAATTATCTGGATTCGTTCTTCCTTGCTCACAGACATTATGGCCTGTAGAAAGAGAAAAATATGAATTATGGTTTGTAGAAATAGAAAAATATGAATTTCTCCTATGATGCCAGACTTATGGGACACCCTATATATATATATATATATATATATATATATATATATATATATATATATATATATATATATATATATGAAAATTATTTCACGAAAGTAACACGTGAAAAATATTTATGATGAATAAAACCACGAAGGAAAGGAAACACAGATGGTGCTCAAGCGCTTTCGTCTAATGACATCCTCAGGAACACTGAAGTACATAAAGAATTACAGCCTATATATAGGTTACAGAAAGAGAAAAAAAAATATATATATATATATACAATAAACGGAGAAACGAAATTAAAGGATTGTGGAAGGGGGCACACAAATTTATAAGGAAAAACTATCGATTTTTAGCACAAGATTAAGATTTGTCTCCAAACAATGTTATAGATAAAAAAAAAATAAATAAAAAAATAAAAAATAAAAATAAAATATATATATATACAAATTTATACTGGAAATCTGCCCAAGTTTTAGCACTCTGCTCTTTTTGTATATAAAAATTGAACAATTATCGATTTTTAGCACAAGATTAAAAGATTTGTTTCCAAACAGTTATAGATAAAAATATATATATATATATACAAATTTATACTGGAAATCTGCCCGGGTTTTAGCACTCTGCCCTATTTTTTTGTATATAAAATTGAAAAATAAAAGTTATTAGGGTGGCATACAAATTTTACCAAAGATTTAGCGTTCTACCTTTCTTATCTAAATCTGTTCTGAAGGAATTCAAAATAACAGGATCGAGTTGAAAAAGACCTTTGCTTATGTTGAAGTTATTTGTTAGTTGGATAATGGCAGACTCAAGAATATTTCTATTAACAATGTTGCTAGAGTGGAATAAAACTGAAGCATTATTCCAATCAATACAGTGGGATAACTCTGACAAATGGACGAAAAGGGCACTGGACAATTGTCCTGTTCTAACGGAATATTGATGCTGTTTTATACGTGTGTGCAAATCCTTTCCCGTCTGACCTATGTAAAAGGAATCACATTGTTTACAACCAATTTTATAGATAATGCCTGAATTATTGGTAGGGCTATTTTTTACTATGATATTTTTCACAATATTGTTATATGAAAATACTACATTAATATCCAAAAGTTTAAATACATTAGCAATGCCTAAAAAGCCCGGGAAAAATGGAAGTACTAAAATATTTTTTGACAAAGTACGAGTGTTATTATTGACGCGATAGAAAGTTCGTTTTGCCTTGTTGAGACAAGATTCCATAAACGCAGATGGATAACACAGATCACTTCCAATACCGTTGATTTTTTCTAATTCGGCATCGATGTATTCCGGACTGGCGATCCTAAGGGCGCGGAGAAACATTGAAGAAAAAATGGTCTTCTTAGTGGGGGTGTCATGTTCCGAGTAAAAGTGTACGTAGGACAAATTGTTTTTTTTTTTCCGATAGATACTAAACTTAAAACCTGGGCTTTCCCTATATACACGCACATCCAAAAATGGGATTGAATTGTCTTGTTCCACTTCTAAAGTAAACTTAATAGAGGGGACTTGATCATTTACTGAAGGAGGAAGTTATCCAGGTCACGATTCATGTAGTATAAAAAATATGCAATTTGCAGCAACTGTGAGTTAAGGGATCTCTTTAAGATTAATGTTCATTTCACATGTCAATATATATATATAAAATTATATATATATATATATATATATATATATATATATATATATATATTATATATATATATATATATATATTATATATATATACTACTGTGCAAAAGTCTTAGGCACCCTTGTACAGTTACGTTTTTACTTTTGTTTTAATAATTATGTTGAATATTTCAGCATGTTAGCGTTGTTTTATTATAAATATAAATTATAATGTATAGTTATTGTCAATAATCTCAGTTATTAGGCAGTTTAATGAAGAAAACGGATGTTTCATCAAAACGTACTACTGCTGGAGATATACGGAATTTAACACAAAGCTTCTAAAGGTACTATTTTACAAGATATTCTAAGCTCATTCAGTAACAGTTTGTAAACAGAACTTCTTTTGTATGTTTTTGTAATTGTTTAATGCTCCTAACTAAATGAAATTTAATTTTTTAATAAAATTTCTTAATTGTTAATTTTCTCTCTTTTTTCAGATAAAGGCATAAAATTTTACATTGGTTAAGCAATGGCTAAAATATCCATTGCAACTCGACACCGGGTGGTATTATTGCACGAGCAGGGTCAATCTCAATCAGAAATATCGCGACAAAATGGGGTATGAAGATGTGGTATTCGAGCAATTTTGAAGAAACAGTGCGAAACAGGCAAAGTTGAAGATCGAAAACGCAGTGGAAGGCCAAGGAAATTTTCTAAAGACGATGAGAGACACCTTAAGCTAACATCTCTCAGAAATAGACGAAAATCCAGCGCAGAACTTTCGGCAGAATTTGCCCAGACCTCAGGATTACAAGTCCATTCTTCCACCGTGAGGAGATCACTCATCAGAAATTGTCTTAATGGTCGAGTGGCAATCAAAAAGACATTTCTCAGGAAAGGAAACAAGTCAAAAAGGCTCAAATATGCTCAAAAGCACACGAATTGGAATGCTGACCAGTTGAAAGGGTCCTCTGGAGTGACGAGTCAAAATCTGAAATTTTTGGCACAAAGAGGAGACAGTGTGTAAGAAGAAACGGAGAACAATTCAAGGAAATGTGTTTGCCACCAACAACTAAGCATGGTAGAGGATCTATTCAAGTTTGGGCGCTGCATTCTACCAAATGGTGTTGGGGATCTGATCAAAATTGATGGAATACTGAATGCAGAAAGATACAGACAGATCCTAATTCATCATGCTGTGCCATCAGGTCGGAGATTAATTGGCAAAATTTTATTTTTCAGCACGACAGTGACCCTAAGCATACTGCCATTGTAGTCAAAACCTATTTGGAGAATAAAAAAGAACGTGGAGACTCGCAACTGATAGAGTGGCCTCCCCAGAGCCCTGATTTAAATATTATTGAGGCTGTTTGGGATTATTTAGACAGAAAGAAGCAAGAAAAATAGCCAAAATCGAGAGAAGAGCTATGGCAGGTCCTTTTAGATGCATGGAACAACATTCCAGCGGATTTCTTACGAAAACTCCAAGATAGCATTCGCAGCAGCTTTGCAGAAAAAGAGCGGTCATACAAAATACTGACTTTCGACAATTGTTGTAACTTTTCAGTACTTATGGTGATGGTTCTCTAATAAATGATAAATCTTGAAACTAACATGTGTATTTTAACCTTTGAAATTGAGAAAATTTATCAATACAAGATTTTTTCAGACCTGCCTAATACTTTTCCACAGTAGTATATATATATATATATATATATACATACATTTCAACTGCAAACACGCAGTATATATATATATTAGGGTGTTTCATACCTATAGGGTAAAATAAAATGAGCTTGGAGTTTTAATCCACACGTTTCTCCGTATTCTAAAGAATAAGAAACGTTTGTGCAAGTTTGAACCAGATCGCGCTGCATTTAGAGGTCCCCAACTTGACGACTTTTTGTCAGTTCATTTCTCGCCTGCCTGCAGTGAAGACGGTTTTCTTCGTCACTTGAGCGGTTCGTGTTGTATAGCCTATTGGACAACTATGGAGGTAATTATATGCTACTAATTATCTCATTTTACCGTGGTATTGAAATTTATTATTATTTAATTTCTGTCATTTTACTGTGGTAGTGATATTTATTATTAATATTACATGAAATTAATTAGTCTGTTGCATATTGGACAACTAAGCTGGTAATTATTTATGATACTAATTAATGTAATTTTACTGCGGTATTGAAATTTATTTAATTAATGAATTGTCAAAGAGAACGTAGTGTACACGTATCAGTTTTATAAATAAAGAAAAGCAGTAACTGGGACTCGAACCAGTGTCATAGCCGTTTGGCGGCATCGCTCAAGTCGGCGTACACAGCACGCTATCCACTCCCTAGATGGTGTAGTGGATAGCGTGCTGTGTACGCCGACTTGAGCGATGCCGCCAAACGGCTATGACACTGGTTCGAGTCCCAGTTACTGCTTTTCTTTATTTAATTAATGAAATTAATTACGATGTGAATTATTTCTGTGAATTATTTAGTTTGTTTTCTTTTCCAGGTGTCTACCAGAGCGAAAACAGAAGTGTTTCTTATTGGCCAGACGGATGCGAACATCACATCAAGTGGCCTTCCAACTCAGTTGCAAGTACTCAAAAAGTACTTTTACCACCAAAAGGAGCAAAAATTTGGACGTACTAAATGCCTGACCTGTGCCTGGATGCCTGTCTCATATTTGGGAGAGAGCGAGAATCCCCATGATGCGTCGAGATTCGGCCTTGAGGAAGATGGAATCCCTTCTCAAGGAATACGACCGGCTTGTGAAGCACAAGTCACATAAAGCAGAGTCCTTCCGAGTGAAGGAGGCGATGTTCAAGGAGGCAAAGCGAAGGAGATCATGGACATTGCTCATTCACAGGCTAAGGAAATGATGAATAATCAGGAGGACATCCACTTTCTCGACATGCAGCGTGAAGATCCAAATTCGTGCAGCATGGGCCCTGTTGACATGAAGCTTCACTATAAGGAGATTAGGAAAAGGAAGAGGCTGGACAAGATTAAGAACAACAGGAGAAGGCCAGGAAGGAACAAGGAGCTGCAGAAGATACGGGGGCTTTAGTGATTTCAACTTCGTCAGAGACTGACTCAGATGTCGTTGACCCAACCGTGGAAGTTTTTCCATCCTCCTCCAAGGGATCCATCCTCCTCCAAGGGAAATACCAAGAAGCGACGCAGGAATCTGTGATGCAGCATAGGGCGAAATACCCGAATAAAACCAAGAAGGATTTCATGGACAAATGATTCGCAAGAAGTGGTTATGTTTTTTGTATCTTTGTGAAAATGTGTAGTGAAATGGTACTCGTTTGTTGAATAAAAATTCATTGACAGATTTTTTTTAATTTTTTCCGTTTATGATCTGCCAGAGCATCAAACTGGGGACCCGTAAACTTTAAACTATTGAATTAATACTTCGGTTTATCAGTCTCCTCAGCAAATGGAACAAGGGGATCCATGTGGATTAAAATTTTTCCAAACTTTTAATTTATGAAACACCCTAATATATATATATAATATATATATTATATATATATATATATATATATATATATATATATATATAAAGGCTTCGCTAGGTTCATCTATAGCAGTGATTGCGAACCACTGACCCGCAAGGCTTTTTTGTGAACGAAAATAAAATATGACAAATTTTTAATATTTTCTGCCTTACAGTTTTAAAATTATTTTATTCTCCCACCGAAATAAACATCTGATGCACAGTGAAACGTTTTTAAACGTATACTATACGTTTAAAAACGTGTGTGTATGTATGACAACTTACAATTCATCCAATTCCCCCATACCATTCAATTTGAAGATCTTCAGTTATCAGCTTTTCATTGGCTGACATGGTAATTTAGAAATGGAATTAGTTACTTCCAAGAAAGTGCAGTATGGAAGACTAAATTTATTGATCTTAATCTAAAGTTACAAGAAAAGGGATTGGAGTCGTCAATTTTGGGTGTAACCAGAGAACAACAATCAATAGAAAGAGTAGTGAATCTTATTCTTGCAGAATGGAACTCTTACCAAATTCTTTTGCATTAATGAAAAAGCTAGCATTAGCTCTGCTAACAATGTTTGATTCATCTTATTCATGTGAATAGTTGTTTTCCTTCATGAATTTCGTCAAATTCACCACGAGGAATCGCCTTGGCACAGATATGAGTGCTGCATGTGTGAGACTAAAGACAACTAAATATAAACCTCAGATCAGAACATCAGCAACTAAAATCCAACAAGAAGTTTCTCACTAAAAACAGTAAGTAAAAATTATTGTGACCCAATTTCGTTTTATTAAAAATCAAAATTAACAAAGATGACCCGCCAGCAAAAAAGGTTCGCCACCACTCATATATAGGCTAGATATGGAATATAGTTGCATCAGAATTAGGGATGAAATAATATCGACAATTTTTAATACCGGTATTTGAACAGTTATTTTACTGATACCGGTTTTATGCAGAGAATAATTTATAATGTTTTTTTGGTGTCAGCCTTCTTTCTTTCATGAAATCTAACTACCATTGTTTGACACCTGAATGTGAAGTTGGATGAGGCTTATCATATTTATTTTTAGCTAAACTCTCTTGAATGAATTCACTTGTGGCAATAGAGCGGAAGCTAAATCCATCAACACATGCAAGTTTTGCAATTTCTTCTTCAATAGATTTTTTGTTAATAAATGTATCCAAAGTTTTTGTTTTTTATGTTGTTGATTTTCACCTATCTTGATTTCAGCAACATTTATATTATGAATTGTTTTCAAATGAACAGATAATTCACTAGTTGAGCCCCCACTGCACTTTATAACTTTTTCACACTTTGAACATTCAGCTTCGTCTTTATTTTTCTTAATAAAATAATTCCACACGATTGATTTTTTTGACATTCTTGTAATAGATTCGAAGGGGTAAATTATTTAAAGTAAGAAATAGCTTATTCCCATATCACAAGACTGCATTGTCACTGCAATGCGCACGTAACAAAATTACAAAATTTAACTTGTGAAATATGCGCATCAATGAACCACTGCAAGCATCTAGTACGAAATTCGAAATCTGAGTGAACTCAATAACGAATCTAAAAAAGCAACGCAAGGTTTTGGAATCGTGTAAAAACGTTTTTGAACGTTTCAATACGTATTTATACGATTTCAAATGTTTAAGGCGAGAGTTCTGGATGATAGTTTCCCTTTTCAGAAAAACGGACACATCATATAACGTCAATAACATAATATTATAACAAATGATAAATTGTGACATACACTAATGACGCCCCTCAAAGATATACTGCATGTGTAAGTTATGTATGAAGATAAATCATTATTTCTACTCACATTGGCCACAAAAATCCTACAAAAAACAAATCTTTGTTAACTTGACATTTGCTGATTGCTCCCACAATAAAACAATAGGCAGTTCTTCAATACCGAAAACCCGGTATCGATAATCACGATATCGGTATCGTGTCTCTTGTCCAATACCGGTATAAATACCGGTTTTTCAATACCGGCTTTCATCACTAATCAGAATACTGATAAATCGTAAAACTTAGTAAAAACTGAGCAATGAAAGCTCATTAATACCGCTTTGGTATTAATGTTATGTTAATGAAAAAATTAACAATAAGTATATAAAGAAAAAGGCTCTTAAAGTTCTCCGAGATTGGTGTCATTTTAGTACGCTAAACTATGTGAAACTTCAACGAAATATGTTATTTTACTTTCTTAATACTGTATGGATGTAACTGGAAATCGTACAAAAAATTAAAGAATAAACCAACAAGAAATATCACATCATTATAAACATTGAATAAAGTCAGATATATTAAATAAAGGAAGTACAATTAATAGACAAATTAACTAAATTAATATGACTTTCTTGCAAAAATCATAGAACGTAAACGTAAACTACTTTGAATTCATGAGGAAATGTTTAGTTGTTGAGGATGATGCATAAATTATAAATTATCAGCAGAGCTCGTGGACAGAAAAGTGGGAAGAAATTTTGAAAATAGGACTAAAATCAAATAACAAAATATAAAGGAATGGTTTGAGAAGCTATTAGGAAGAAATAGCACTGGAGATGAAAGTGGGGATCTAGTAGCTAAAAAGAGCCGAGATAACAGATAGGGATTAATATATAGAGATTAGTAGTCTTTTATCTGATAGGCGACAGCCCAAAAGTGGTAGGGAAAATTCAAAATAATAACGAAGATAGAGTAATCAAAACTAGATAAACGGGAGACTTCATCTCCGGCAGGGAATGCAACACTCTCGCACCAAACAACAACAGTTGCTAGTTATTAGGTAATACATGGAAAAAGTATGAATAGTAAACCTATATAACCTTGGTGATGCACGCGTGTATTGTATAGTGATTTGATATCTCAAGATGTTTTTTAAATAAAAACAATACAATTATAGGGGGTTGACAGAAATAGACACCTTTGTTTTTCTAAATGTTTTTGATTTGGTTATAAATGTCAATAAATAATAAATTTATTGAATCAATAAGTGCAAAGAGGAAAGGAACACGATTTTAAACATATTCACTTAATTAATTCGTCATTATTTATCGTCCTTTATAATCAAATCATAGACATTTGGAAAAAACAAAGGTGTCTATTTACTTTTTGTCAACCCTCTGTATATGTTAAACTGTGGGTACTATACAAACGAACTAATAGTGGAAATGCAGTCTATATTAATCTTAAGTAATATGAAACAAGTACGGACAAAGTCATTATTATGATACCAATACAGTACAAAGAAGTGATAGGCGCGAGAAATGAGCGAGTAATACAGTAATTAATATTAATTTAATCTTAGATTTAATAGTATTCCATTATTAATTGGGATTTCAACTTGTTTTTAAACGAATTTAAGTTTGAACCATTTTTTATATGAACACATAAGTTATTCCACAATTTCAGTCCAATGAAAATGGATAATTTCCGAGATGAAGACAATCTAAATTGAGGAATAACGTGCTTTGATCTATTTCTACCAGTTTAATATGAGTTTATTTCTTGATGAGTTACAAAATATTTATTTATTCACTGTAAGTTAATGATTTTGTTCTTACATTAGTAAAGGAAAATAAAATATGCCACTTTGATTACATCTTTGATCTTCAATAATTTTAACACTTTAAAGAATGCACTTCAATGATCATGGAAATGAGCATCAGATAATAACCTTATTGCTCATTTTGGATAACGAAGATAGTTTTTAAAGCGTTGTTAGCGGAATTCCCAAATCGAGGGGTGCAGTATTTTATATGAGGAAGAACAAGGGTCCGATGTAGAGTTAATAAAACTTGTTTTAGGACTACATGGAACATATCTAACTTTAAACATTATAGCAACTTTCCTCGAAATCTTTTTGTAAGATATAATTTTCATGGTCATTCCACTACAAATTCTTGTTTAGTATTTCACTAAGAAATTTTGTTTATGAAGATAATACATTTCATTTATTAGTAAAAATCATGAAATTTTTTTAATTGGTATTTAGAAAAATTTATTGGTGGTCAACCATTTCATAACTTTGATAAATTGTTTTAAATGTCCTTAACTGAATTAACGTCTTTGCGAGAAAAACACAGTTGTATCATCCGCAAACATTATAAACTTAAGTATATCAAATGAGCGTGAAAGGTCAGTTATATATACTGGGCTATTCAAAATGATTCATCCGATTTCAACTGAGAATACTTCCGTACCTATCAACCGTGCATCAACTGGGCATACACCACATGAAAGGAAATCTCCGAGTTTTACAAGATCACCGCGAGAGGGCTCCAAAGTCACGCCGTGGCCTAGCCTAGCAACAAACAGTCAGTGTGAAAATGGCGTCCGCACAGCAGAAGGCGTTTTGTGTGTTGCAGTTTTCGAGCTGTAAATCGGTAGTCACAGTGCAGCGTGAGCCCCCTAGGTCGCCGGATCTTACACCGTGCGACTTCTTCCTTTGGGGGTACGTTAAGGATACTGTGTACGTGCCACCGTTGCCTACATCTTTGGATGAGCTCCGAACTCGCATTGTTACTGCCGTAGAGTCAGTGACAACGGACATGCTGGAGCGAGTATGGGAGGAATTCGACTATCGTGTCGACGTTGCTCGTGTAACTAGGGGAAGTCACATAGAGCATTTATGAGGTGAGAGACAAAATTTGGACAGTTTTTCTTTTGGTTGATGTATCACAAATATCACTGTATTTGTAACATTAAAAAATATTCTCATTTGAAATCAGGTGAATCATTTGAATAGCCCTGTATTAAAAATAACAGTGGACCTAAGACTGAACCCGGCGATACACATTGTTTAACACTGGTTTTAGTTGAGCAGATCTTTTTTACTGATACAAATTGATACCTATTGGACAAAGAACTTTTAAACCAATCACTGATTGCTCCTCTAAAGCCGTAACAATATAATTTATTAAGTAGAATATTATGGTTTATTACATCAAACGCCTTACTCAAATCCATAAGTATTGATATAATTATTTCTTTGTTCTGTTAAGCGCCATTTGCATTTTCCATAAAATTTAAAATAGCCATTTCCGTTGTTTTATTTTACGGAAGCCATAGTGATTTGGCGATAATAAATTGTAGGATTCTAAATGTTGCTGCAGTCTACATTTTAGAGTTTTCATGTTATTTTTACAATTACAGTTTTTCAAATTTTTTCAAACTTTCTTCTTGCTTCTTCCACAGCTTATTATCCCATCTTTACATGGGGTCGCTGTTTTTGGTTCGTCTTCTCCACTCTCCTCTGTCGTATACCACGTCCTCCTCCAAGTCCTTCTCCCTGATGTCCGCCACCACACAGTCCCTCCATCTCGTCTTCGGTCTTCCTCTTCTTCTCCGTCCCGGCAACTCCATCTCCAGCACTCTGCGCCCCACATACTCCTCCTCTTTTCTCCTGACGTGTCCATACCACCTCAGCCTGGCCTCCTGCACCTTCTTAGATGCTTCCGCCACCTTCACTGTTCCTCTTATATGCTCATTTCTGACCCTATCCCTCCTCGTCACTCCACACATCCATCTCAACATCTTCATTTCAGCCACATCGATTTTTCTTTCATTGCTCTTCTTCAGTGGCACAGTCTCCATTCCATACAACATTGCCGGCCTCACCACTGTTTTGAATACCTTTCCCTTCAGTTTCACTGGGACCCTCTTATCACAGAGCACCCCTGATACGTCTCTCCAGTTCTTCCACCCCGACTGTATTCTACATTTTATCTCTCTCTCTGCTCCCCCCTCTGCATCCACTGTTGACCCCAAGTATTTAAAATACTCCACCGTCTTAACACGCTCTCCACTCAATGTCACTTCCCCTCCTCGGTCCTGCTGCACATCACATCACATCAAACAAGATGCGTAAAAGCAGTGACTCAAAAAATTTAGAATAAAACCAAGAAAAATGATAAAATATTGTTCTGGCTCAGTAAAAGGGAGGATATAGAATTTAATCAGACGTATGTCGCACTTTTTCCACTTAAAAGAATAACTTTAATGTTGCTGTATTACTTAATGATGGAGCGAGGGCGTCATATACCGGTATGACTTCCCAATTACATTCACAACTGGAACTTTCCCGGCTCTTATACTATCATACTTGGGAGGAAAAAAGGAAACACGAACTGAAAATAAGAAGGGAAGAAAAAGGAAATACGAATAGGAAAAACAAACGTAAAACGGAAACGTGGAATGAAATGGAGAAACGAAGAAAACGGAAACACGAATTGAAAATAAAAAGGATTTTTTTTAATTGAATAATTTTTATTAATAATAATTACTAATAAATTAAATACCTTGGTTTTACAATTTACAATGACATAAATAACTGTGAAGTTGGTCTATTTATTTTATTTAATTTGGCCCTTAAGCTTTAGGTTTTACTGGGAGGAAGAAAATGACAATGCGAATGGATAATAAGAAAAGAAGAAAACGGAAAAGAATTTTTAATAAGAAGGGAAGAAAACGGAAACTCAGATTAAAAATAGAAAGGCAGAAAACGGATCCACGAATCGAAAATAAGAAAGGAAGAAAACGGAAACACGGAATGAAAAATTTGAGGAAACAACCACGAATTGAAAATAAGAAAGGGAAACGGAAACCCGATGAAAATAAATAAGAAAATTGGAACACGAATTGTAAATAAGAAAAGGAAAAAGAAAACAGATTAAATATAAGAAAGGAGGAAAACGGAAACACGAAATGGAAAAGGAAAGAAAATGGTAACACGGAATTAAAATGAGAAAGAAGGAGACTTGAACAGCGAAATGAAAATAAGGAAAAAACAAAAGAAACATTGAAAACAAAGAAGAATGGAAATAAATGGAAAAAATAAAACGGATTGAATATAAGAAAGCGAGAAAACGGACACACGAATTGAAAATCAGAAAAGATGAATATGGAATTATGGAATGAAAATAGAAAAAGAAGAAAATGGAAAAACGAATTCCAAATAAGAACGGCGGAAAACGGCAACGCGAATTGATAATAAGATAAGAAGAATATGGGAATATAAACCGAAAATAAGAAGGGAAGAAAACATATGCCTAAATTAAAAATAAGAAAGAAAACGGTCGCAGGAATTGAAAATAAGGAAGAAAACGGAAACACTGAATGAAAAAAAAGAAATAAATGAAATAGAAAAGCGAATTTGGAAAAAAGAAGGTTAAACGAAAACAAAGAATGAAAATAAGAAAGGAACAATAATACATGGACTCGATACACTATAGGAAGAAAACGTAAGTATAGAGTCCAAATAAAAGGAATCGAAAACACGAATTGAAAGAAGAAAGGAAGACAACGGAAACGAGGAATGATAAAAAGAAAAGAAAAACGGAAACACGAATTGAAAATAAAAAATGAAGCAAACGGAAACACGAATTGACAACGAGGAAGGAAGAAAACGGAAACACGGAATGAAAAAAAATAAAAGGAGTACCGCTTAAGTATGAGAAAGGAAGCGACGGAAACACAAACTGAAGATAAGAAAAACCCGAATCATAAAATGAGAATAGCAAAGTAAAAAGAAGAAACTGGATTGAAAATAAGATAAAGAAAACGGAAACACGAATGGAAAAAAAGAGAGGAAGAAAATGGAAACTCGAATGGAAAAAAGAGAGGAAGAAGACGGAAATACAATAAAAAAAATAGGAAAGGAAGGAAACGGAAATAAACAAATTAACAATAAGGAAAGAAGAAAACGGGCCACAAATTAAAAGGAAAAATGTAAACACAGAATGGAAATAAGAAAATGAAAACGAACTAAATATGACAAAAGAAGACAACGAAAACACGAATTTGAAATAAGAAACGGATAAAATGGACACACACACACACACACACACACACAGGAAAATGAAAGAAGAAATAAAGGCAGAAAAATGAAGGACGAAAGGCAGACAGAAGAAAAAAGATAGAAAAACGAAAGGAAAACAAAGAAAAGAGATAGAAAAACGAAAGGAAAACAAAGAAAAAAGATAGAAAAACGAAAGGAAAACAAAGAAAATATGGAAGGGAAGAGAGATAAAAGAAAGGAAGAATGAAAGAAAGACGGTAAAAAAGAAAGAAAGAAGACGAGATACAGAAAATAAAAATAAAATAGAAAAAAGAAAGAAGACGAGATAAAGAAAATAAAAATAAAATACTAAAATACTGACAGGAAAGAAAGACAATAATGGAAAAAAGGGAGGAACGACGAATAAACGATAATAATTTTAATAAAAGAAGGAAAGAAAATAGAAGGAAGTGACATAAAAAGAAAAAAGAAAGAATAAAGAAAAGTGAAGGAAGGAAGAAATTAAAAGTAATAAATAAGTGAAAACAAAAGTAAGGCGCGAATAAAATAAGTACAAATAAAGACAATAATTAAGAAACTAAAGAAAAGGTAAAAGATACCGAGGCTAAAAAGAAAAAAGAAAAAGAAAATAAGCAAAAAGGAATAAATATCAAAGAAAATTGTAAACGAAAACAAACAAAGAAAAGAAAACAAAAACGTTTCTTCCGAGAAAGAAAGAAAAAAGTAAAAGAAAGTAAATAGTTAAGAAAGAAAGACGAAGGAAAGACGATAATGGAAAACAGTATTAAGGAAAAGAGAAATAAATAAAATGAGGAAAAGAGAAATAAATAAAATGAGGAAAAGAATGAAGAGCGAAGTTTTCAGGAATGAATTAAAGTATGAAAGTGAAGTAAAATGCTTTTTTGGAAAACAGGTTTTCGGTAATTTTCTTTTTAGTTTGAAATTGCGTTCTCGTTTCATCTCTTTTCCACTTTGACCCGAGTGAAGCGTTTCAAAAGTAATCCACAAAATGATTTAGTTGACTGATAACACACGGAATGACCAACGATCTCTCTCTTTTGAGTCACGCTTTTTCTTTTTATGCTTATAGCATAAACGCACGAATAGGCATATTTTTAACGAGGGTCTTTCACTTACGTGGCACTAAGAATTTTTTGGCGTTATTCCGAATACAATAAATAGATGCCGTTAGGCGTGTTATTATATAAAAAATTTTGCCTTAATATTCACGAACGGGACTTGGTATTAAATTATCAAAAATATGGCGTTGATTTTTTATTCAATTATTATTTATCAATTTAGATTCCAGATCGATTCCATGTAGAATTTAATTCATTTCTTCCAGTTTTGACTAACTTCCGAGATAATGAAAAGAATTGTTTATTTAATTTAAAAAAATATATATGTTTGGATTTCAGACTAACAAAGTACCGTGTTCAAAATTACTAAAAACGAATTTTGTTAAAAATTAAATATTTAAATTAAACTTTAAAATAAATTTTGTTTAGATTAAACGTGTATAAAGTTATGTTTGCTTGGAATGATTCATTTTCAGATTTCCAACATGAAATGAAGCCCAATTTAAAGTAAATATAGGGGGGCCTACTTTTATACGTGTTTAATTTAAACAAAATGTATTTTAAAGTTACATCATTTATTTAGTTTAGTTTTAATAAAAAAAAATAATTTGATAATTTTCAACATAGAACTTTTTTCGTCTAAAATCGAAGCAAATTTTTTGTTTAAAGCAAATAAAGAGTTTTTGGGGTGTGTATATATATTTATAAACATGCTGTAAAGATTAAAAAATAAACATATATATATATATATATATATATATATATATCCTAAAAATAACAGTGGGCCTAAGACTGAACCCGGCGATACACATTGTTTAACTGGTTTTAGTTGAGCAGATCTTTTTTACTGATACAAATTTATAACTATTGGACAAAGAACTTTTAAACCAATCACTGATTGCTCCTCTAAAGCCGTAACAATATAATTTATTAAGTAGAATATTATGGTTTATTACGCATATCTGAAAAAGTGCGCGAGGCAAGACTACGATGGTTCGTACACGTGAAGAGGAAGGACGGAGGGTACATAGGAAACAGGATGTTAGATATGGAACCGCCGGGTAGGAGAAGAAGAGGAAGACCTCGGAGAAGATGGATGGACAGTGTTCGGGACGACCTGAGGGGGCGGGAGCTGGATGTCGAGCTGGTACAGGATAGACAAGGGTAGAGAAGGAGGATCCGCAGCAGCGACCCCGCGCAATTGCGGGACTAATAATGCTGTAGAAGAAGAAGAAGAAGAAGAAGAATATTATTATGGTTTATTACATCAAACGCCTTACTCAAATCCATAAATATTGATATAATTATTTCTTTGTTCTCTTTAGCGCCATTTGCATTTTCCATAAAATTTAAAATAGCCATTTCCGTTGTTTTATTTTTACGGAAGCCATAGTGATTTGGCGATAATAAATTGTAGGATTCTAAATGTTGCTTTCTGCAGTCTACATTTTAGAGTTTTCATGTTATTTTTACAATTACAGTTTTTCAAATTTTTTCAAACTTTCTTCTTCTTTCTTCTTCCGCAGCTTATTATCCCATCTTTACATGGGGTCGCTGTTTTTGGTTCGTCTTCTCCACTCTCCTCTGTCGTATACCACGTCCTCCTCCAAGTCCTTCTCCCTGATGTCCGCCACCACACAGTCCCTCCATCTCGTCTTCGGTCTTCCTCTTCTTCTCCGTCCCGGCAACTCCATCTCCAGCACTCTGCGCCCCACATACTCCTCCTCTTTTCTCCTGACGTGTCCGTACCACCTCAGCCTGGCCTCCTGCACCTTCTTAGATGCTTCCGCCACCTTCACTGTTCCTCTTATATGCTCATTTCTGACCCTATCCCTCCTCGTCACTCCACACATCCATCTCAACATCTTCATTTCAGCCACATCGATTTTTCTTTCATTGCTCTTCTTCATTGGCACAGTCTCCATTCCATACAACATTGCCGGCCTCACCACTGTTTTGAATACCTTTCCCTTCAGTTTCACTGGGACCCTCTTATCACAGAGCACCCCTGATACGTCTCTCCAGTTCTTCCACCCCGACTGTATTCTACATTTTATCTCTCTCTCTGCTCCCCCCTCTGCATCCACTGTTGACCCCAAGTATTTAAAATACTCCACCGTCTTAACACGCTCTCCACTCAATGTCACTTCCCCTCCTCGGTCCTGCTGCACATCACATCACATCAAACAAGATGCGTAAAAGCAGTGACTCAAAAAATTTAGAATAAAACCAAGAAAAATGATAAAATATCGTTCTGATTCAGTAAAAGGGAGGATATAGAATTTAATCAGACGTATGTCGCACTTTTTCCACTTAAAAGAATAACTTTAATGTTGCTGTATTACTTAATGATGGAGCGAGGGCGTCATATACCGGTATGACTTCCCAATTACATTCACAACTGGAACTTTCCCGGCTCTTATACTATCATACTTGCGAGGAAAAAAACGGAAACACGAACTGAAAATAAGAAGGGAAGAAAAAGGAAATACGAATAGGAAAAACAAACGTAAAACGGAAACGTGGAATGAAATGGAGAAACGAAGAAAACGGAACACGAATTGAAAATAAAAAGGATTTTTTTTAATTGAATAATTTTTATTAATAATAATTACTAATAAATTAAATACATTGGTTTTACAATTTACAATGACATAAATAACTGTGAAGTTGGTCTATTTATTTTATTTAATTTGGCCCTTAAGCTTTAGGTTTTACTGGGAGGAAGAAAATGACAATGCGAATGGATAATAAGAAAAGAAGAAAACGGAAAAAGAATTTTTAATAAGAAGGGAAGAAAACGAAAACTCAGATTAAAAATAGAAAGGCAGAAAACGGATCCACGAATCGAAAATAAGAAAGGAAGAAAACGGATACACGGAATGAAAAATTTGAGGAAACAACCACGAATTGAAAATAAGAGAGGAAAACGGAAACACCCGATGAAAATAAATAAGGAAGAAAACTGGAACACGAATTGTAAATAAGAAAGGAAAAAGAAAACAGATTAAATATAAGAAAGGAGGAAAACGGAAACACGAAATGGAAAAAGAAAGAAAATGGTAACACGGAATTAAAATGAGAAAGAAGGAAACCGGAACAGCGAAATGAAAATAAGGAAAAAACAAAAGAAACATTGAAAACAAAGAAGAATGGAAATAAAGGGAAAAAGTAAAACACGGATTTAATATAAGAAAGCAAGAAAACGGACACACGAATTGAAAATCAGAAAAGATGAATATGGAATTATGGAATGAAAATAGAAAAAGAAGAAAATGGAAAAACGAATTCCAAATAAGAACGGCGGAAAACGGCAACGCGAATTGATAATAAGATAAGAAGAATATGGGAATATAAACCGAAAATAAGAAGGGAAGAAAACATATGCCTAAATTAAAAATAAGAAAGAAAACGGTCGCAGGAATTGAAAATAAGGAAGAAAACGGAAACACTGAATGAAAAAAAGAAATAAATGAAATAGAAAAGCGAATTTGGAAAAAAGAAGGTTAAACGAAAACAAAGAATGAAAATAAGAAAGGAAAAATAATACATGGACTCGATACACTATAGGAAGAAAACGTAAATATAGAGTCCAAATAAAAGGAATCGAAAACACGAATTGAAAGAAGAAAGGAAGACAACGGAAACAAGGAATGATAAAAAGAAAAGAAAAACGGAAACACGAATTGAAAATAAAAAATGAAGCAAACGGAAACACGAATTGATAACGAGGAAGGAAGAAAACGGAAACACGGAATGAAAAAAAATAAAAGGAGTACCGCTTAAGTATGAGAAAGGAAGCGACGGAAACACAAACTGAAGATAAGAAAAACTCGAATCATAAAATGAGAATAGCAAAGTAAAAAGAAGAAACTGGATTGAAAATAAGATAAAGAAAATGGAAACACGGAATATATATATATAAAAGAAAGTACGGATTGACTACAAGAAAGAAAACGGAATACGAATAGAAAATGAGATGAAGAAAATGGAAAATCGAATGGAAAAAAGAGATGAAGAAAATGGAAACTCGAATGGAAAAAAGAGAGGAAGAAGACGGAAATACAATAAAAAAAATAGGAAAGGAAGGAAACGGAAATAAACAAATTAACAATAAGGAAAGAAGAAAACGGGCCACAAATTAAAAGGAAAAATGTAAACACAGAATGGAAATAAGAAAATGAAAACGAACTAAATATGACAAAAGAAGACAACGAAAACACGAATTTGAAATAAGAAACGAATAAAATGGACACACACACACACACACACACACACACACACACACAGGAAAATGAAAGAAGAAATAAAGGCAGAAAAATGAAGGACGAAAAGCAGACAGAAGAAAAAAGATAGAAAAACGAAAGGAAAACAAAGAAAATATGGAAGGGAAGAGAGATAAAAGAAAGGAAGAATGAAAGAAAGACGGTAAAAAAAGAAAGAAAGAAAACGAGATACAGAAAATAAAAATAAAATACTAAAATACTGACAGGAAAGAAAGACAATAATGGAAAAAAGGGAGGAACGACGAATAAACGATAATAATTTTAATAAAAGAAGGAGAGAAAATAGAAGGAAGTGACATAAAAAGAAAAAGAAAAAGAAAGAATAAAGAAAAGTGAAGGAAGGAAGAAATTAAAAGTAAAAAATAAGTGAAAACAAAAGTAAGGCGCGAATGAAATAAGTACAAACAAAGACAATAATTAAGAAACTAAAGAAAAGGTAAAAGATACCGAGGCTAAAAAGAAAAAAGAAAAAGAAAATAAGCAAAAAGGAATAAATATCAAAGAAAATTGTAAACGAAAACAAACAAAGAAAAGAAAACAAGAACGTTTCTTCCGAGAAAGAAAGAAAAAAGGAAAAGAAAGTAAATAGTTAAGAAAGAAAGACGAAGGAAAGACGATAATGGAAAACATTATTAAGGAAAAGAGAAATAAATAAAATGAGGAAAAGAATGAAGAGCGAAGTTTTCAGGAATGAATTAAAGTATGAAACTGAAGTAAAATACTTTTTGGAAAACAGGTTTTCGGTAATTTTCTTTTTAGTTTGAAATTGCGTTCTCGTTTCATCTCTTTTCCACTTTGACCCGAGTGAAGCGTTTCAAAAGTAATCCACAAAATGATTTAGTTGACTGATAACACACGGAATGACCAACGATCTCTCTCTTTTGAGTCACGCTTTTTCTTTTTATGCTTATAGCATAAACGCACGAATAGGCATATTTTTAACGAGGGTCTTTCACTTACGTGGCACTAAGAATTTTTTGGCGTTATTCCGAATACAATAAATAGATGCCGTTAGGCAAAGCTGGGCACTTGCGGTTTTTTTTGCGGTACTGCGGTACTGCGTTATGCGGTCCCGGTTTGGTAGTGCGGTAGTACCGCAGTACCGCAGTACCGCAAAAAAAACGCAAGTGCCCAGCTTTGCCGTTAGGCGTGTTATTATATAAAAAATTTTGCCTTAATATTCACGAAAGGGACTTGGTATTAAATTATCAAAAATATGGCGTTGATTTTTTATTCAATTATTATTTATAAATTTAGATTCCAGATCGATTCCATGTAGAATTTAATTCATTTCTTCCAGTTTTGACTTACTTCCGAGATAATCAAAAGAATTGTTTATTTAATTAAAAAAATATATGTTTGGATTTCAGACTAACAAAGTACCGTGTTCAAAATTACTAAAAACGAATTTTGTTAAAAATTAAATATTTAAATTATACTTTAAAATAAATTTTGTTTAGATTAAACGCGTATAAAGTTATGTTTGCTTGGAATGATTCATTTTCAGATTTCCAACATGAAATGAAGCCCAATTTAAAGTAAATATAGGGGGGGCCTACTTTTATACGTGTTTAATTTAAACAAAATGTATTTTAAAGTTACATCATTTATTTAGTTTAGTTTTAATAAAAAAAAATAATTTGATAATTTTCAACATAGAACTTTTTTCGTCTAAAATCGAAGCAAATTTTTTGTTTAAAGCAAATAAAGAGTTTTTGGGGTGTGTATATATATTTATAAACATGCTGTAAAGATTAAAAAATAAACATATATATATATATATATATATATATATATATATACCTTACCTTACAACCTTACAAAGGTTCCGCGTGATGATTTCTCATTTCGCGAAGGTCAAGCTTGTCGCCCCTCCTCTCGAGTTGGCCTGGTGAAGTATTGAGTTGGATTCTTGCGCTCTCCACCTCACATAGCCAGGTACGCCCGGCTCATCGGGGATTGTTCTGAGCCAGGCGTCTAGTCTTCTTTTGAAGATTTCCACTGCAACTCCCTTCGTGTTTCTTAGGTCTTTGGGCAACTGATTAAACAGTTTTGGTCCTCTCACTACAAAACTATTTTCTTTCAGGGTTAATGATGTTCCCTGTCTCGCCTTCAATTTGGGAATACGACACAGTCTACCGCTTCTACTTTCCATCGTTGTTTGGGGAGTTATGGGATTCAGAGTAAGATTAGGGACTAGTTTCTCCATTATTTTCCAAGTGTAAATAATGGTGTATCTCTCTCTTCTCCTTTCCAGTGAATATAGGTCTAGTTCTCGTAACCTTTCCCAGTAATTTAGTTCTTTGCACCCATTGATCTTGGCTGTGAAGCTTCTTTGGATCCCCTCCAGCTGTCTAATGTCTTCTTTTTATATGGGGAAGTTAGGACCGAGCAGTATTCTAATTTGGGTATTATCAGGGTTTTCAGTAGAGGAATCATTACATTCCTATCCCTTCGTTTAAAAGTTCTCAATATCTGACCCGTTATTCTCTTTGCTCTGTTTACTGCTATTTATTTTGTGTTTCAAATTTCGCATCATCTGTCATTACAACCCCTAAATCTTTTGCTCTGGAATTTCTCTGAATTTCCTGTCCATTTGGGGTATAATATTCCATGCACTTTAGGTCTTCTCTTTTTCCGTACCGTAATAGCTGAAATTTCTCGGTGTTAAACTTCATATTGTTGTCTTCAGTCCACTTGTAGATTTTGTTTATGTCGGTTTGTAGAGATCCTATGTCTTCTGGGTTTCTTATTTTTCTACTGATCTTTGTGTCATCCGCAAAGGATGTTACTGTGCTGTCTCTGTTAACGTCCTCATCTATGTCAGTTTGCATGATTATGAAGAGTAGTGGAGCTAATACTGTTCCTTGTGGTACTGAGCTGAGGACCTCTGATTCTGATGAAGATACTCCTTGTACTGTAACGACTTGCCTCCGCTCACTAAGGAAATTATATATCCATTTCCCTACTTTTCCTGTTATTCCCATATATTTCAGTTTATGTATTATGATTCCGTGGTCACACTTGTCAAACGCTTTAGCAAAGTCTGTGTATAGTACATCATAGTTTTCATTACTTTCAAGTGAATCAATAATGTTGTTGTAGTGTTCCATTAGTTGTGATAGGCATGATCTGCCAGATCGAAACCCGTGTTGGTTATCATTGAATTTTTTCTGAGTTTCCAAAAAGTCATAGATTTTCTGTTAACTATTCTTTCAAATATTTTAGTGAGATGAGATGTAAGCGACACTGGCCTATAGTTTTTGGCCTGGGATCGATCTCCTCCTTTATATATTGGGACTATGTTCGCGCTCTTCAGGATGCCCGGTATTTCTCCCGTGTCTAATGATCGTCTCCATATCCAGTATAGGGCTCAGCGATTGCATTCTTGCAGTTTTTGATCAGTGTGGCATTCCATTTATCCGGTCCTGCCGCTGAGTGTGTTTTTAGTTTCCTATGGCTTGTGTAATATCATCCGTCGTAAAGTCGAAATCCGTTATACTTTCCCCTTGTGGTTCTTCTTCAAAGAACGCGTTTCTATCGCAAATCAATTTGTCAGTTTTTGGGATACTGAAAGATGATTCATACTGAGCTTTTAATATTTCAGATACTTCTGTTAGATCATCAGATAAATCACTGTTCTCATTTTTTAAAGGTCCGATAGTCGCTTGGTTTTTCGACTTTCTTTTTGCAAAATTATAGAAGTACTTTGAGTTAACCTTTATCGCTTCTATAGCGTCATCTTCTTCTTTTTCTGTATGCTTCTCGATTTGTTCCTGTATGACGACATCGATACTTTGTAGTTTATCATTTAATATTTTTCCGATGTTGTTATCTTTACAATTACTTAATTTTGCAGTACTCTTTTTCTCTTTCGGAACAATGCCCTCTTTTGTCTTTCAAACCTGCTTCTCTTTCCTCTTTGTTGTATCTTTGGGACATGTTTTTCCACAATTTCTAACGTCTTCTCCTCTAACGTCATTAGCATCTCTTCCGTTGTCTTGGCCTCGAAAATGGTTTTCCAATCTATTACTTCCATGCTGGATGTCACATCTTCCCAGTTTATAGCTTTGGAGTGAAAATTAAAAATTTCGAATTTGCTTCGTTCTGTTGTGCGTGTTCTTTCCTTTCCTGTTGCCTTTATATTAGTTGTTATTTCAATGATATTGTGGTCTGATATCATAGTTGGGGAGATTTCTACATTATCAATTAGATTACTGTTGTTTGTGAATACCAAATCTAGGCAGTTGTTTTTCTTGTGTTTTCTGTTATTTCTTGCGTTAACATAAATTCATCAGCTAAAGCTAGCAGCATTTTTACCTGCTCCTGGTCTTCTCGTGTGCCCCCTTGTCCTGGTGGATACATATATTTTTCCTATCCTTTTATATTTCATGAATGGGAAATTAAAATCACCACAGAGAAAAATATTTGGGGTTGGAGAGTGTAGATCTTTTACTAAGTTTCTTACCTCTGTAATGGAATCTGAAAATTTTGAGGTTGGCGTGTTTGGGGGTCTGTACATTACAATTACTACCATATTTAATTTTTCAATTTTTGCTGCTACACATTCTACGTAGTTGTTTGAGGTACTTATAACCATTTCTGCTATGTGCCTTTCGCGTGTGTAAATAGCACATCCTCCTTTACGTCTCACTGTTCTGTCGGCTCGGAGGATGTTATATTCATTAAATTAAAATTATTTAATATAGCGGGCCTTGAAAAGCTTACTGATTATATATATATATATATATAATTAATAGGGGGAGTTGCACATGACAGGTCGATTTTGCCTGGCCTCGAAAGCTAACGAAAACATGTTTAAACATGAAATTATTATTTAAGTGTTGGTTAGTTACTACTGTTACTTATGAGAATATACTACGTATCCTAGTACTAATATTGAAGATATTAAGACACTTTTAAAATGTTTTAAAAAGTTCTCATTTTATTATTATATTATTATTATTATTATCATTATTATTATTATTATTATTAATTATATTCCTGCAACAAAAAATAAAATTCAAACTATATTTGTAAATACTGACAATTTATTATTATTATTATTTCAATAAATACATTTAGTTAATGAAATAGATTATCGTTTGTAATTATTTTAAGAAGTTTCCCATTGCAAACCACCATCTTCTCTAAAGAATTTGAAAAGGGGAATTTCTTTCCTTCCATTTTTAAATGTTAATAAAGGCTTCATTTTCGTTATTTAAAATACTGTCGTGTGTATATATATATATATATATATATATATGATTTAGGACTATATTTCAATATAGTTCTTGTATTATATACAGTATATTTTACTCGCATGTAGACTGAATATCAGATATAGGATTTAAGTTTGCTAATTAATATTCAGGTTGGAAACTTCAAAACAGATTAATGTTAAATCTCATTTAAGAAAATATTAACAAGTTACATTTATTATAAATTGCTTCGTTGCACGTTTTGAATTATTTTTTTTTACAATAATATTAATTGGAAATAAAAATTACAGTTCATACAAATTGCCTTATTTTTGCTATGTGGAAAAATGAAACGTAACTTTAATATGGCTTTGCAACAGTTTTATGATGAATATGTTCTCTATAGTTTAAACTTTTTTCAGCGATGAAAAGCTCTCTCTCTCTCTCTCTCTCTCTCTCTCTCTCTCTCTCTCTCTCTCTCTCTATTTTATTTTTAGCGTCAAACAGGAGAGAAAAATGAAACCTGTATTTTCGATGTCGAATCTTTCACTTTACGTTTGTGAGCGCAAATAAGATGATCCGCTTTCCTTCGCATTTCATGTTTATTATTTGCCCAACCTCCAATTTAACCGAACTTTCTCTCCCGCGCGCCTGAAAGAACCCTTTCGAAAGTGAAAATATTTTAACCCCCGATATTATTGCATTAAAAATACTTTTCGATCGAAAATATTTCGGATTCATCCCATCATCAAGCGCGGGTTCGGAGGTATGCATGACGGAGGTATTATAGAATATTAAAGAGTTTTAGATCAAAGCTTATACCGCCCATGCGAGGCTTCGCGCTCAATTGTCATACAAACCGCTACAACGGACGAGAATGCCAGACAGACGGACTCGAGGACCTGTTTCACCGAAACATTTCAGGACCGACTTTAGAAATTTTGATAAATAAATAAATAATTCATACTGCTATTACTATTGCTACGACTACTACTACTACTGATAATAATAATAATAATAATAGTAATAATAATAATAATAATTAAAGTTTTGAAGTAATGTAATTTACATTATTTCATCTTAAATTAACTGATTATATATATATATATATATATGTATTGGAATACACCGTAATTGAAATCCCGTAAAGGCATAAAAAATAAAGCTGTTAAAAATGAAAGATCTTTCATTGCTTTAAGGAACCTCCTCAGTCTGCTCCGAAAGAAGAGCACTCTCATTTCAGCCGGGGATTGAGAGGTGTGTAATGCTCGGAAAACAGCTTCTCCATTTTAACTTTCTCATTCCTTTGAGATATTTCCAATTGTCGGGTTTGCTCTTACATAAATATCTATACATTTTTATTATTACCCGTTAACTATAGTAAAATTTTGAATGCAATAAGCAGTATTTACTATAGCAATTTTTTTATATCTTTTTCTTTGAATGCGAACTGGATGAAGAGGTTAGCCATATTTCCGTTATTGAGGCGGCGATTCCTCGCTTCCTTTGTCTTATTATCTTTGGTAATCCGTTTTAAGGCTTTTTATGGTAAGTATCATAGAGAGACGTCGTAAACCAGAGACAACCATAACGCGGGTCTTATCCGTTCACCTTCCGTCGATATAAAATATGGAAAAATATTTGGAGAAGGGCTTCGAGGAGCGTTTCTTTCCCATGAAATGGATTGTGGGACTACCTCCGACAATGTTTCCTCGCTTTGCTTTAAATTAACCGTTGACCATTGAGAAGTTAATAAGCATCTTCGCTATTCGCAAACCAAGGACAAAGTGCTCTCGATGCTTTCTTTACAATCAATAAGTTTTGGGGCTTTGTTGCACACTTCTTATGCGCCGATTTGGAAGATGAAATCAACTCGTGATCAATGTTACCACGGCAACGCTTGATCGATACAAAGTAAATACGAAAAGGGCGTAAGCCGATACTTCGTTTATAGAAAATCAACTTTTTGGGGGTGATCGTAACAATGAGCACATTTCAAAGCCACTTGTGTCTGCACTGGCACTGAGCGCGAGAGTTTTGAAGATCACTGAAGAACCGACTGATGTTTGGTTAAACGGGTATCTATTAAGACATTCTGAAATTTTCTCGTAATATTTCATAATCATCATTGAATAACGTATAAATAAGTCAACAATTATTTTAATAATACGAGCTTACAATCGTAACTACTGAGTCGAAAATTTATTATTAAAGTTCTCGCATTAATTTTATTTAGCATACTGAGAAAGCAATTGAAGCCGCTAAAACCGACAACCGTTTTGGTGACGAGGCCAAAAAGAATCAACCTTTTCATTACTATCAGGGGATACGCCTTTCGTGTCTCTGAGGCGACTCGTGCATTGGAACTATTAGTGGAGAAGAGACCTTGCAAAGCACAGTCTGTGGAGAGCCTCGTTCTGTTCAGGTTCTTCCACATACCTCCTCCGAAGGCACAACACTGAATGAAACTTGGCTCAAACGCCGACCTTAAATTAAAACTGGATAAATTATCCGACTTAAACATTAAAATTAAGGAATGACTTTATATAATAATATGCTTGGAGACACTAATTATATTTTTTAAAAGCCTATATTTACACAAAAAAAAAATATATATATCTTAATTGTTTTTTTTTATTTTTTGACAATTTTTACTTCTTTTATATATATATACATATATATATACACATTTTTGAATTTACTTTAGCGCGCAACCTTTGCGTTTGATCTGCATACAAATAAACTGCAAATATTTTTAATTATTATTTACTGAAATTAATTCGATGAAGTAAGCCTCAAAAAAAAAAAAAGGGTCCAGTTAATATTTCTGTTACGCATGTACGTACTTTATAGTTGCGTTTCCCATTTGTATATACTTACTGTATATATATATGTATGTGTGTATATATATATATGTATATATATATATATGTGTGTGTGTATATATATATATATAGATAGATATATATTTATATATAAAGACTGCTTGTAAACCATATTTTAGTGTAGTGAGTGTTGTTTTCCGGTCTTAATAACTGTTGTTGTTGTTCGCTATTTTTCTACAACTCAAAATCTTTTAAAAAGCAATCGCATCCGCTTTGAATTTTTTAATAAAAGAAAACTTTTCTTTTAAAAATAAATATCAGGATTATAACTGTCATCTTCCGGTGTGTGTTTCGTATTAATCAGGTATGTGTTTGAGTTAACTTTGATTTCTCGTTTCTAACTAATTGTTAATTTCTTGTTATAAAAAAAAAATATGGTTTAATTACCTTTTGAGGATTATTTTTGTTTACCTGTTTTTTACTTTGCTTTGTGTTTTTGTGTTTTAATTGAAACAGTGTCTCGTCAAATTCAAACATAGAAATGGTTTTTTTTTTAAACTTAGTTTTAGTTTGAATTTGTTATTTATTTATAGAAATTGTAGTAATTCTCGTGTGCCGTTTTTATTTAATGGATTATTTTATTTACTTCTTTATTTGTTTGCTCATTATTTATTTATTTTATTTGTTTGTAGGATCGCTTATTTATTTGTTTGTTTATTTATTTGTTGGAAAACAAATCCTGAAATTTTTTTTTGGAAAATCTGTAATTATTTTATTCATTTTTTGGACGCGCTGTTTTTTTTCGTATTAATTTAGCGTACTTTTGTAGTAATTATGTTGTTATTATGTCGTTGTTTACTAAAAAGATATTCTTATTTCGAATCGAACGTAATTCACAAATATTTTTATTTTATTTTAAAATATTTTAAATAAATTTTTAATTTTAAAACTTCTCAATGCAAAAGAAACTAATTAATGAAACAAAAACCTATTTTTAACGAGTGAAAAAATAATAGTTTTTACATTTAAAAGTAAAAAAAAAAAGGTGATTTAATCAGCGATGTGTCCATTACTTTCTGTTATTTTTTTAATTCAAATATAAGTAAGTAAAATTACAATGTATTTCCATAATCATATTTGCTTCGCGCGTCTCGCGTCTCGCGTCTCGCGTCTCGCGTTCCGCTTACGTAGTTTTTTATATATTAAAATTTATAATCAAAAGCTTACGGAGAAGCAACAAGCGAGTAACGCGTAAAATAGCTAGCTCCCGTAATTCATTGTACTGAAGACACTGAGGTCGGAGGTTCGACTCCTGAGTTAACGCAATAGGCCGCAATAGTCTGGCCTTGGCTGTGTGCGAGTTTCTAGTTTTCCTACTGATTAATTATTATTATTAAGGCATAAGATATTTATAATCTTCCAACGTTTCGTCCAACGTTTCGGGTTTATATAGAGAAAATTACTCGGGTACAATAACCAATTACGTTGTTTACTATTCGCTAACCGATCCCAGTTGTTTATCCAACCATGCTATAATGGCATTATTTAAAATTATAACCGTAAAAATATGCATTAATGGATTCATTGTGTGGTTGTATAACTATATCGATTGGTTGGCAAAAGTGGTCGTGTAATCGGTTGGTACAAGTGGTACAAGATCAATGATCGTAATTTTAAAATAAACGATGTCACTTTATCCAAAAAGTAAAAAAAAATAATTCACTTAACTTGAAAATCCTTTAAAGGCAAAGTTTAATCTTTTAATTATTATATACTGGGGATTATACAGGGTGTCCCATAAATCCGGTCTCAGGGGGGGGGGGGGAATTTATTTTAAATTGAATTTACAAAAGTAATATATTAGAACTAAAACCAATGTTCAAATTAATATCTCGTTTTGGGACCCTTTTTTTTTTGTTGCAGGTAGAATAACACGCAATGGCTAATATGAAAGCGAGTTACACTCCTGAGGAAAGGGTGGGGCCTTTTCCTCACGAGTGTAACTCATTAAATAACTCATTAATTATTAAACATAAAACTTCCATATTAGCCATTGCGTGTTATTCTCTCTCACCAAAAAAAAAAAGGTCCCCAAACGAGACATCAATTTGAACATTTGTTTTAGTTTTAATGTATTTGCTTTTGTAAATTTAATTTTAAATAAATTTTACTACGATACCGGATTTATGGGACACCCTGTATAATAATTCCTTGGTAAAATACTCTTCAATCGCTGTTAATTTAACCGCGCAAAATAAACTTTATAAAGAGTGGAAACATACTCTACTTTTTTTTAAACTTTTCACGTAACAATAATAATTAGACAGGAGGATTAGATACTGACAAACAGCTCAGGTCAACTACTGCGACCCATTGCGCTAACTCCTTTGTTATAATTACTATCACCATCGAAAGTCGAACCCACGACTTAATTGTCTTCACTTTGATTACGGGGAAACAGTATTATCCAATGAGCTACGAGATCTGTGGCAAACTTTTCGCGTTGTTTTACAATTTGTTTAAAGAATTTAAGAATTTTTTTTTATTCGCAACATTTGTATGTCGCAATTTGATCATAAAAGGCTTCTCGGGCGTCAAAAAGGTTTAATTTGTATTTATTAAACCTGAAAAATAGTAAAATGAAACACTTAACACAACAAAAAATTAAAATTTACTCTAATTTAACATATAAAAAAAGAGTTAATTAATCGCATTCAAATTCAAATTTGGCGACAACCGCAAATCTTTATTTGCGAATTTGGAGTCTAAGTATTTTTGAGAATGTGCCACATTATATATTAGAAGATTTTTACTTATTATTAACATAATGAATGTCTTTATATTCCACCCTCCTCCCATTCGCTTATTATAAAGATATAAGTATTTCTTAAGTTCGTCTAATTGTTTGGATATTTAAATGTAGCTTTAATTAATTAAAGATGTAACTTTCAAGTAATAAAATAAATAAAATTATTTGAAGTTAATCAATATATATATAAAATATAATATATAAAATTTACTTTGTATACTTTATCATGATTAACATATTAACATGGATATCGTATATTAACTTCATGCTTAATTTGCTCAGAAATAAAAAAATTTCTGAAATGAGAAAACGATATTAAGTCAAATTGTTCGTAATAACACGTTATAAATAATACTTTTATACATTACTAATTATATTCTGGTCTTTTTAAAGTTTTTTACTGCTCAATGGAAGCGATTTATCACTTTCCAATGCCTATGTAGTCATAGTTAATTACGGGTCTCTTTTCCCGTAGATTTATGTACAATAAGTGTTTTTGTTGGATACACGAATGTGTTGGTAATTTAATTGTTTCTCGTTTCCATGGTGATAAGAATTCACCAGTATATTCGACCGCTGTATTAATTTTTTAATGGGTGACTCTCGTCTTGGATTGGTTTTATATTCAGATTTTGTTCTTGTATATTTTCATTAATATTGCAAATCGATTCACTATTTCTTTAGCTTTTATTTAGTTAAAGCACATCTAATAAAATATTCAGCGCTGCATGAAACTGAGTTTATACTTTTGGCGGTTTGTTCCTCTTTCACCATTTGGACTTTCTTTGTCATATGACATTTAAATGCAGTTTTGACCCAGTGTCATGCACGATTTCTTAACTGTCTCTTCATCTATCGATTTATGTGTGTGTTGGTGTGTGTGTGTGTGTGTGTGTGTGTGTGTGTGTGTTGTGTTCTAAAGAAAGCTGGAGAAAAAATTTTACTTTTTGTTCGAGCTGCTGTTTCTGGTTGGAATTTGTAGATTATTAAATGAAACTTCCAAATGAAGTTTAAATGAGGGTTCTCCATTTCTCCATCAGAAATGGACTTTTGAATGCGAGTAATTACCATAACTATAATAATTAACAGAATCAAATGAAGCCCAAATCATTTTCGATAAGTTACCCGTAAGATTAATTAGAATTCCCTTTAACAAATACATTAATGTCAGCCTTTTATTAAAATTCAACACTATAGATACTCATTACAAATGTCGTATCGAGGAATTACACTCTTCAACTGGCCAATAAATCCATTGAACTTAATGTTCTTTTGCGAGTTCTAAAATCAATCTCACTCTTTCTCAGTTAAATGGATATTGATTGAGGTATTACAGAAACATGTCCGAAAGTAAGGAATATATCTTACTCGCTGTGTATATACACACACACACATGTATACATGTTTATTAAATTCAATTCCCTCTCTGGTGACCGAACGTTTAGGACCTCTTTTTGCTCAATGTCATGAATTCTGTCACTCTTCTCCGCGTGATCGAGTTTCATCCATCAATTTTAACAAGATTTTTTTTTTTTAATTTTCCTTCCTTGCACTTAAAATTAAAAATTAAAAATGGTTGCTCTTTTTTCTCTTTTGTTTTAGTATCCAATGCACCCGATGACACGAAATTTTATAGACATCCTGTATTGGTTACATTTCGTTAATTTATTTAGGTTACTTTTAGTCAGGGCAAGTTAGATTAAGTTAGGTTGGGCTTGGGTAGGTTATGTTTGGTTAGGTCAAGTGAAGTTAGGGTAGATTAACAAATGTGTCGATAAAATTCACCGTTGAACTTCAAGTAAAATTCTTTTTGCAATAATTTTTTTACTTTGTGTAGTGGTGTGGCGATGAGCAGTCAACAGACCCGAGTTAAATTTCAACTAGGTAGCAAAGTTTCCTTTATATATATATATATATATATATATATATATATATATAATATATATATATACTGTATATTGTTAAATTTTTGTTCTTTCCCCTGTTTTCTAATCTCGTATTCCGGAATGCTTTTGATCTTTTCCTGTAAAGGAAGTGGTTACGCACTGTAGTTTAGGTGAAACTTCCTGGATTAAAAGTGAAAACTGTTTTCACTGAAAGCTACTGCCTACGAACTGTTAATTCTTTACCTAACTTTAGACCAAACGAGAATATTTAATGTATTGAAAATTAAACGAAACCTTTCGGTCACGTGTTTTTAAAGAGAAAAACGTGTCGATAAAAATGTCGATACAATAATGTCCTTGAATTTACCTGTATCCGGTTTGGCAAAATTCTTTTAAATCGTGACAGACAATTGATGTTGCTAATTCTTGAAACATTTAAAGCCTTTCGAAACGCGTTTGTTTCCCGAAACAGTCTTCATTTGAGATATCTTCTATCTCTTTATCAACACACACACACACACAAACACACACACACACACACACACACACACACACACAAAATATATATATATATCACTATCTAAGTGACCTGCAGGGTTGTAATAGTGTCGTTAAAGACATTCTTCCATTGATTTTCGACTCCACAAGTGGACTCGAAATCCATGTGTGAATCAATCGATAGAAGGACAGAAAAGAGACGTCTTACAAGTTCACCTTTAAGGATTAGTCTTTGTCTGGAATTTAAAAACGGAAGGTAGAATCATACCTACAAATTCGGCTTTAAGAGCTAATATTATGTCATCCTTAAGTACAACAGAGCTTTAAGTGCTTTAATATATATATATATATACACATACACACATATATATATAGATAGATAGATAGATAGATAGATAAATAGATAGATAGATAAATATTGGTATGCATATTTTCTTCGTTTATTTATGTGTATAACGTTTTTCATGTATTTTTGTAAAATTAAATAAGTTAGTTATTTAAAAATAAAATTATATTTGGACAATTTGTATTTCTTTCAAATTTAATTGGTCATTCGGCTCGGGAATTACTTCATTATACCGAGCATTTTACTCGTTAAACAACAAGAAATAAATACAATACTCATACTGCAAAATGCAATTAAGATATATATATATATATATATATATATATAGGGTTGGCGCTCACGGGTTTAAACTTGCAAGTTTTCTACGTTACGAGCTAGGTTAGAACGAAGTCTATCAGATCGTGCCTTTTTGTATTACCCTGTGTATATTGAAGCTAGGTAGTTTGAGAGTACACCGTATTAAATTTTGAAGGTTGGGTATTAAACAAGTTTAATTATAACTTTTGAAGGTTGTTTATGTTTTACTTCAATAATCTCTTAACCAAACTTCATTCAGCTGTTTACGAGTAATGAGGTAAGATAAAGGTTAGAAAATGAAACTCTTTGTGAGGTTTGAGGTTCATCTTTTTTACCTTTACTTTAGTTCAGGATACTTTTAAGGTTATCTTATTTTTTATTTTTTATTTTTTTTATTTTTTGTAAGGAAAAGTTTACTTAGTGATTTCTGTCAATAGCTCAAAAATATTTTTTGATTATTGAGGATACTTTTGATTTTCAAAAATTTGCCATCCTATTTAGTATATTTGAGAGAGAGAGAGAGAGAGAGAGAGAGAGAGAGAGAGAGAGAGAGAGAGAGATTTGGAACGTGGAGTTTCTAAAAAAACATGAGAAATTACCTGTTAGTAATATTCCGTCTGTTTTTCTTTGAGTATTTTTTTTATTTTTGGTAACAGTATAATAAAATTTTAAGAACAAAATCCAGTCATTACTAATTAGTAATTTTTTATGCTTTTTAGACATTTCAGATTTCTAGGCGAACTTATTTCCCAAACTGTACACGTTACTGATGAAACTACGTCGACTCCCATTGACTACTTCCTAACGGTTAAAGCTAGAAATGTATACTCGGAGCCTCCATGCACCCTAGTATACAGCGGGGGAGTTTGGGGGATGGTCGTAATGGGCAGGCTGCCGGCCGGACACTGGACGTACAATCGAACTCGCAAACCAGAAACATAACAATATTCAGTATCTTCCCTAACAGAAATATTCCATAATTAATGACAAGGTAAATACTTTCGGAAATTAATAAGAACACGAAACACGACTATTCCTTGCTTATTCCATCAGAAGTGCATATTCTAGAGTCCTCTTCAGGAAAGTGAATGATTAAGAAAAGCGCTGCTGAATAAACAAATATTCACTCCATATCAAAGCAGTGAAATGGTTTTTTTTTTTTATTTAAAGAACAGGATAACTCGCAAGGTGACATTTCCCCGTAGAGAAATATCTGCCTAAGTTCTTATTAAATTTCTCTCATCTCTCTCTCTCTCTCTCTCTCTCTTTCTCGTGATGGCTTTGCGCATACATGGGTGTAGATATAGAGAGTTTAACTTCTACTTCTCTTTTAATCCTTTTTGTGTCTAGCCTAAAGTGGGTCATAGAGTTTTTGTTGGACCGATACCTCGGTAAATAGAGCTGTAAATATTTTGTATAAAATCAAAACCATATGTTCGAGGTTTTTGTGACGATACCAAGTGGTTGATGCACGATCGGCACAAATATATTATTGGTTAGTTTATACAGCGGTACTATCTAGTGTACGATCTCTATGTGTGCGTAGCGTAATTGTAGAGCTAGCTTATACTCGTATATATTCTCTTTCCTGTAAAATTACCTTAGCTACTTTTCCAGGGTCAAAATGTTTTCTTCAACCCTTTTCCGTACCCACCTCTGGCTGGGAAGAAGCTGTAGCTGGAGAGAGAGCCTTATGCTTTTCTATCCATTTTTCTACTCTGCATGAATAGATTAAAAATGAACCAGTTTAATAACAGGAACCTCCCCGAGTGGACTGAAAAGTCTATGAGGCTTCCTCTCGTCCTTGTAACTCTCTCTCTCTCTCTCTCTCTCTCTCTCTCTCCTCTCTCTCTCTCATTCCCTTTTAAAGCTTAGGCCAGTGGAGTCGAATTCTTTCCGAAGAAATACAGCTTAAAGGCGAAGGTCTCTTTCTTCCTCTTTACAAAATTCGATGAACAAGAAAAAAGAATTTTTGAGGGGATGGGATACCCTCCCCTCCTCCCATTACTCGCAATCGAAATTTTATTTCGACCAGTGTGTGTCACTTGATCTCGGCTTTCAGAAACCCCAGCTGGGGTCATTTTTCACAGGCTGTGCCGAAATTGGGTTTTGTACCCACCCTTTCACCCCCATTTTATTTATTCTCTGAAACGATGACTTTACGAAATAAAAGAAAAAAACATCCGTAGGATAAAAGTTAATAATGTTAAGTTAAAATAAAAGAATGTTTAAATTTAAACACAATTCCATAGAATAGGCCTAAATGGGTTAAAATGCTTTATTTCTTACTAATTGTCTATATTTTCAAAATAGCAAAGGTTATTTTGTCATTTTCAACGTTTACTTAAAAAGTGTAATACATATTCTAAAGGATTAAGAACGTAATGAAATGAGGATGTTTGCATCATAATCAAGGACTTCATTTATATTAAGGACGTACTTAATTTTTCTTAAATTACTCTTATTCAAAATTCCGTTTCGTTTATATATAAAACTGTTCAAATCTTATAATTAGTTAATTAGTTAAAACAAGCCTCATTTAACTTTTTTAACTCTTTCATTGTTACATTTTTTATTCATGATTGCCTTCTTTAGTTGTAAGTTAGGTTAAGTTAGATTATTTTAAATTAAGGTAGGTTAAGTTAGCTTAGTTTTAAGTTAGATTAGAATAAAGTTAATACGAATGACGATAAAATATCTCTCTGACGCGTCGGTTATAGGCTTATTTTCCTTTGTAAAATATATTACTTACACCTTACGCTCACAGTCCTTCAACAAAGATATTGTTGTATAAAATTCTCATGTAAACAATATCGTAGCCAAAAATCCTACACTTTCACACCCAGTGAAACATTGCACTGCATCGTACAACATTCAAATGTCTTGTTAAGACATGAGGATATTTTCCCCTTGCACCATGACAATCGTTGTCAATCCCCTTTGTAACATGACACTCTTTGATACGTTCCTTTTCATCATGGCACTCTCCCTCTCTCCACTGCAACCTTTCCCCCTCCTTTTTCCCCTTTACCCACGAGCAGGCGTAACCAGAGTACAAGCAAACAAAACTTGCGTACTCTTCTACAATAATAATGCATTACAGTATGAAATTACGCACGAGATGTTCATTAAAGGGTGAAATTAAGTATGATAGATTGATAATTTTATAAAGGAAGCTAAACATCAGTTAATCATTCCTTTTTTGTTTAACTCTCTAATGCAAGGGTTAATCAGTATCTCACTCATTCATCTGATCAACCGGTCAACTCTGGAACAACCTTCCTCAATCCATCTTTCCCCCTGTCTGTGACCTCGAATCTTTCAAACGCAGAGTGTTCAGGCATCTTGAAAACTCTGGATCTTGATTTTGGCTTCTTTTCTTCTTCTATGGGGAAGGGGGGGGGGCGTTTTTATGAGCATTCGCCCTTGGCCCCTCCTTCCTGTATATATTATAAAAATGTTGAAGATCTTGTAAATTTAGTATAAAATTAAATGAACAATATAAAACTTAGATCTTAAAAGAAATAATGCAGTTTTTAATTTAATAAAAATTATATATAAAAAAATTATGTAAAATCTTATAAAATTATATAAAATTGTATAAAGTATAAGAACTAGGAAGAAGTTCGTTTGATGACTTATTTTACATTGTTAAGAATTTTATACTTTTAATAGTGTTGAGTTTATAATTTTATTACATAATATGAAATATTCTACAGGGTGATCGAAAAATAATTTATGGTAGCGGCGCACAGAAACTTTTCAATCACCCTGTTCTATAAATGTAAATTACTTCAAAATCACGTCATGTCAATTCTGTTCCAAACGCTGTCTTTAAATACTGCTGGATAATCCCTTAATCAATATTATTCAATTCATCTCTCCGTCACGGTATTTTCCCTGACGTACTTAAAAAGGCACGAGTTTGTCCAATATTGAAATTAGGAGACAAATCACTACCTTCGAATTATCGACCTAGATCTATCTTACATTAGGAAGAATATTTGAAAAACTTGCGTACACGCAGCTCTCGAAATATTTCGAGGAAAATAGCTTCATATCGAAGTATCAATTTGGTTTTTGGGAGGGGCATAAAACAAGCGCGCGATTTCAGCCATATTTGCCGTGTTATATAAAAACCTTAATAATAAAGAGTCTTCTGTCCTCGTGCTTAGGGACCTATCAAAAGCCTTTGATGCAATCTCCCACGACATACTTATTTATAAATTATCTCATTATGGCATAAATAATGTCGCTCTAAATTGGTTTAAATCATACGTATACAACAGAAGTCAATACATCAAACATAATAACAGCATCACCACCGAACTAAAAATCACACATGGAGTTCCTCAAGGAAGCATTTTGGATCCCCAACTCTTTCTGATCTACATAAATGATTTTCACAACTCTCATAACCAGTGGTGGGCACGCGCAACGATTTTTGTAGCGCCGCAACCGCAACCGCAACTCTGCTGAAATAGTTGCGCTCATACATCAGGAATCTTGAAGCACCTGCGTATATTAAAATTTAAAGACATTTGAAACAGAGGTGTGCTCCTTAATGTTCAGAGTTACAGAACAGTCTCCTCCGACCATATTAATCGAGAATATAATGAACAATCAGATACGTCACGAACATCACACAAGGTAGATGGAGGTAAACTATACTTTTCATTGTAGTAGAACTTCTTACATTTATTTAGCGATAGAATTATAGAACAATCCAGCGAATGAATTATAAACAATGAATGCTCTCTCTTATCTTTTATATCTTTTCGCGATTAAAACTTAAATTCGAAAATTACTGAAGGCACTCCTTTCTTTCTCCTTGCTAAAATTCTCATTATCCTTCTTCGAAAAATCTCTCCTGTAACTTTTCACCACACTTCACATTTCATTATTCTTTGTACTAAACGTTTCATTGAAGTGTATGTTCTAGTCCCTAAGTTCCTTTAACAGTTTTCAACTGATTTCATTATTCGTTGTATTTAGCTCTTAATATAAGTATATGTCCTAGAATATATGTGAATTCCCCTTTAGTCTTTTAAGTCTGTTATAAAAATTTATAAAAATCTTTTAATCATATCTATTATATAATTATATCTAATTAGTAGATTTAGGCTTGTAAAGCTTCGTGAACGCTTCCTAAAGACAGTTTACAACTGTATACAGCATCTGTATTTAATAATGAAATTAGGCTCATTATGAAAACTGTATACAGGGTGGCGCAAAAGTCGCGCATCATAGGAATTTTCAGTGTTGATTATAATGTTATTTTTTTCTTTTATGTAGGGGATGACTACGAAATTAACAATAGACAAGAGGGTGAGCTCGGTTTTAATGCATGGAATACCAGGTACTACAAATCGATGAATCGGTACAGAATTTAAATTCTGTACCGATTCATCGATTTGTTGTACCTGGTATTCCATACATTAAAACCAAGCTCACCCTCTCGTCTATTGTTAATTTTACAGCCATCCCCTACCTAAAAGAAAAAAATAATATAGGCAACACTGAAAATTCCTATCATAGTCGGCTTTTGCGGTACCCTGTACATTTGTAAATAAGTAAATAAATAAAAATAAAAATAAATGTATTATCAAACATAATATATTATTGATAATTATCCAATGATATTTGTTTTGGGGTATCATGCCAGACATGAATTTACTTTGGCAAAAACTAGTGACGGTTGCTATGACAACAGCCTTCCGACGCGCTTGCTCTGGTGACCATGTCTTTCACTGAACACTCACGCTGATTAATCGTTACAAAAATCTTTTCTCGTTTCTTTTAATTTTATTTAACTCTTTGGTATAGGTCATATATATATATATATATATATATATATATATATATATATATATGTGGAAAATAGTAAGTTTCACTGAGACTAGAGTACCTAAGTTAGGTGACCGTTTTAGATTGGTTAGTTATTTCGCACGTAACCATTTTTGCCAATCAGGATCTTTGTAACAAGTTTCAAAGAACTGATTTCCATGCAACTTATTATTTATATATATATAATGCAAATCCACAAGGACAATCATTCATCAGGCATCATCAGTGAAGGGGCGGTTCTGGTTAGTGAAGGGGAGGTGTCTGGTTAGTGAAGGGGAGGTAATGCGCTATATTGATAAAATGAAAACGCGTAAATCACCGGGGCCGGATTCCATATATCCCGTACAACTAAAAGAATTAAAAGATAGCATTGTTGTGCCGCTAACAAAGATTTTTATGCGTCTATTTCTGAGGAGTGCGTACCAGATAATTTCAAGTTAGCAAACGTAACACCTATCTTTAAGAAAGGCGATAAAGGTGCGGCGGGAAATTATAGGCCAATCAGTTTAACGTCTGTTGTAGGTAAGCTACTGGAATCAATAATTAGGGATCGTATAGTCGAACACTTAGAATTGAATAACTTAGTTAGAAATACGCAGCACGGTTTTAGGCGAAACAAATCTTGCTTAACTAATCTTTTAGAATTTTTTCAAAGCGTGGTTGACGTTTACGATGGTCATCGGGCGGTTGATGTAGTGTGTTTAGATTTTCAAAAAGCGTTTGACACCGTATCGCACAAAAGAAATTGAAAAAACTAAGGCTCATGGAATCAGGGGTGTAGTAATAAATTGGATAGAAGAGTGGTTGCGAGGTAGGAAACAGAGGGTGGTCGTTGATGGAGCGGAGTCGTGTTGGGCTAATGTAGCGAGTGGCGTTCCTCAGGGTTCTTTATTGGGCCCCTTGCTTTTTCTTATATACAGGGTGTCTCAAAAGTCACTATCTATTTCGGTGACATTAGATGTTTTTTTTTAAAATGCTATGCTGGCATAAAGATATGTACTTCTGGTGCAAATTTGTGTATTTAAAAAAGTTAATTGGTTTATTCGAATTTTGTGTAATTTATAAATTTATCTTGACATGCTTGAACAATTCCCGAACCTCAACTTCTTACAGATGGCATTCTTGACACAGTAGTTTTTCAGCAGGATGGAGCACCGTGCATTATGCAATAATTGTACGTGATTATCTTGACAGACGCTTCCCCGGTCGCTGGATTGGTCGTGGAGGAACACAACCATGGGCAGCACGTTCACCCGATTTAACACCATTAGATTTTTTCGCCTGGGGTTTCATTAAGTCTAAGGTGTACACTGGTAGAAGAATTAGTGATGTAGCCGACTTCGAATCGTATTACCGATGCAGTTCAGAAAATAACACCTCAAATGCTGGAAAGTGTGTTCCGGGAAACAACTTATCGCTTTGAGCTCTGTAGAGACACTGATGGTCGCCATGTGGAGAGAGATAAATAAATAGCACTAATTCTTTGTGGCACTTACTTTGAAATAAATATATTTTTCATGTCTTAAACCAGTTTTTCGTAATTCCCATTATTTTTCAAAATAGATAGTGACTTTTGAGACACCCTGTATATTAACGATTTAGATGTCGGCCTAGTCAGTACAGTTTCAAAGTTTGCGGATGACACGAAGCTGGGTGGTAGGGCGATTAATGACGAAGATAGAGGTAAAATCCAGGAAGATCTGAATAAAATCGTTGATTGGTCAGTCACATGGCAAATGAGATTTAACGTCGATAAGTGCAAAATTTTACATATGGGTTCGCGTAACGGTAATTTTGCGTATAGTATGTCAGGGAAAGAGTTAACAAGCGTAGAGCAGGAAAAAGATTTAGGAGTTATAGTCACTGGTGACTTAAAAGTAGCGAAACAAAGTACAGCAGCGGTCAATAAAGCAACAAAGTGTTAGGTTTTATAGCTCGGAATTTTGAGTACAAATCGCGCGATATTATAGTTCCTCTTTATAAATCATTAGTTAGACCCCATTTGGAGTACGCGATCCAATTTTGGAATCCGCATGTGCGCAAAGATATAAACAAAATCGAAAGAGTTCAAAGACGAGCAACTAAGATGATTCCGTCGCTTAGGTCAAAGTCGTACGAGGATAGGCTTAAGGAGTTAAAATTGACTACACTCGAGATAAGGAGGCTAAGGGGTGATCTAATCCAGGTTTTCAAAATTATGAATGGGTTCGATAACGTAGATAGAGATAGCTTTTTCGAAATATCTCAATATAATAGGACTAGAAATAACGGGTGTAAGTTGACAAGTAGAAGATTCGAGACAGCAGTTGCCAAAAACTTTTTTACGCCTAGAATAGTAAACAGCTGGAATAGTTTGCCGGTAGAAGTAATTAGTAGCACGTCTATAAACATGTTTAAAAATCGATTAGACGCATATGTTGATAGATTGGGTATAGTTTAAGATAGTAAAATTAAGGCTTTGTGGTTCGAAACCCACGTAAAATTGTAGGTCCCCTCCGCCACCACGGAGGACATGCACAATACACAATTACGAACACAGTCAGGTAGACCAGCCATGAGTGGATCCTAGGGTCTTTGTTGGTCTGAAACATTATAATTTATAACATTATAACATTTCACGTGTTTAAGTGTGAAATTCATCCCACATATATATATATATATATATATATATATATATATATGATGAATAAAACCACGAAGGAAAGGAAACACAGAATGGTGCTCAAGCGCTTTCGTCTAATGGCATCCTCAGGAACACTGAAGTACATAAAGAGTACTTCAGTGTTCCTGAGGATGTCATTAGACGAAAGCGCATCAGCACCATTGTGTGTTTCCTTTCCTTCGTGGTTTTATTCATCATAAATATTTTTCACGTGTTACTTTCGTGAAATAATTTTCATAATAATATATATATATATATATATATAATATATATATTATATATATAATATATATATATATATATATATATATATATATATTATATATAAAGGGTGATCCAGAGAAATGGGACCCAAAGAAACCCCTGTAACTCTTAAAGTATAAATCCTTTTATAAAATCATACGCATCATTCGAAAGAGGATAGTTACAAGTTTGTGCAGGATTGTATAGGTTTTGACAATACAAGACAAGATAAGATACAAAACAAAATAAAATGTTAGTTAAAACTAACCCTTCAAGATGACTGCATGGACTGTGGAACAGCTGCGTTTCATAACTGAGCAATATTATGAGCATGGAAGAAGTGTAGTTTCAGCTCAAAGATCTTTCAAGACAAATTTTCAGATGTCAAAATCACATAAGAGCTGAAACTACACTTCTTCCATGCTCATAATATTGCTCAGTTATGAAACGCAGCTGTTCCACAGTCCATGCAGTCATCTTGAATGGTTAGTTTTAACTAACATTTATTTTGTTTTGTATCTTATCTTGTCTTGTATTGTCAAAACCTATACAATCCTGCACAAACTTGTAACTATCCTCTTTCGAATGATGCGTATGATTTTATAAAAGGACTTATACTTTAAGAGTTACAGGGGTTTCTTTTGGGTCCCATTTCTCTGGATCACCCTTTATACAGGGTGGGGCACGGGAACCAAGTGTTTTTGGAATAATCAGGAAAATGATATTTATTTTTGTAAAGAAAATATATTGGTAGAACAACATTCGTAAGAACATAGCATTTCATGTCATAATAATCATGTACCGAAAATTATATCTGGCATATGATGTCCTTGGCCGTCGACGCATGTTGAAGGCGTTTACGAAAATTGGCCTCCACTCTCCCAGCAGGTCTCTGTTGATTTGGATGATTTGTTGACGGATCGCTTCCTTCAATGCATCTAATGTACGGGGCTTGTCCTCGTAGGACACGTGACTTGAGGTACCCCCATAGAAAGAAGTCACATGTGGACAAGTCAGGGGACCGAGGGGGCCATGCAATGTCACCAAATCTCGAAATGAGATGGTTGGGAAACAGGGGGCGAAGAACAGCCATTGACGCTCTGGCGGTGTGTGGCGTGGCCCCATCTTGCTGAAACCACAAATGTCGACGAGCAATACGCCTTCTTCGTAACTCAGGGATGAAAAAGGTGTTCACCATCTCAATGTAACGCCCAGATGTTATGGTAACGGTAACCCCATTTTGTTCGAAGAAATAGGGACCGATGACGCCAAACTTTCCCACCGCGCACCAAACTGTAACCTTAGGGCTATGCAGCGGTTTTTCATGGAGTTGTCGCGGATTTTCAGCAGCCCAATACCGACAGTTTTGATTGTTGACGGCCCCATTAAGGTGGAAATGGGCTTCATCACTCATTACCACCATCATGTTTTCATTCTGCTCATAAAGTGCAAGCATTTCCTGTGCAAAATTCAGTCGTTGGGGGCAATCGTTTACATTCAATTCCTGCACCATCGCTAACTTGTATGGGTGAAAATGTAATTCTTCATGCAAAATCCGTCTAACAGTACGATTGCTGATTCCGAGTGCAGCTGAATGTCTCCGAGCAGAGCGGCCTGGGCTTTGCAACATCGCTTGTCTGACCCTTTCAACGTTCTCTGGAGTACGCACAGTGCGTTGCGGCCCCTTCGGTTTTGTTTTCATTATTGAGCCTCCTGTTCGAAGATTGTTAACCCAACGTAAGATTGTGTCACGAGCGGGAACAGAGTCATTTCGATGAATGTTGAATCTGCGGCGAAACGCACGCTGAACTGCTGTCACTGACTCGCCACTCCTAACAAAATGATCATACGCGAACATGCGGTGTTCTAACGTCCACTGCTCCATGATGGCACCTGAAAGATAAAGGTGAGTGTTAGTTAAAGTTAAATGTTATGAACCCAGGAATGGAATGCTACCTACCGCCGCCCCTCCCATTCCTAATGGCCGATTACTAGCTATTCAAAAAAACACTTGATTCCGTGCCCCACCCTATATATATATATATATATATACACCTTGGTTTTTCCTTGGTTTTTTGCTTCCGCCCAATTGTTCATTCTGACGAAGGTCAAGCTATACTGTATATATAGCTGGAGCAAGTGTAGTTTACGTCCCCCTGTGGTGCCTAATGTAATTTACGTTCCCCTACATTGTCCTAGTGTAGTTTGTGTTCCCCAACTTTGTCCGCGTATACCCAATCAAATAAACGTTAAAACGAACGAAAGTATTACGACTTAACCTAACCAATCGTCAATATATATATATATATATATATATATATATATATATATATATATATATTGACGATTCGTTAGGTTAAGTCGTAATATTTTCATGTTTTAACGTTTTATTTGATGGATTCATTTAAAAAATGTCTCCTAAAGATCCTAGTGTAGTTTACGTTCCCCAACTTTGACCTAGTGTAGTTTGTGTCCCCTTTTTCGCCAGAGGGACGTAAACTACATTTGCTCCATATAGCTTTCATTTTACGCCATTATTTATTTATAATTTCATTTATTTATAATTTCAATTTGCCAAACCATTCTTTATGTATCATTTAGTTTCTACAATATCGAACGATATTAATGACTTTTTTCCGTTTTCTATAATTGCCGCGGAACACTGAATACAGACAAAGCAATAATTTAATTAATAACACACTAAAGGAATTTTCGTTCTTCCGTGTGTGAACGATACACTGATTAGATATATGGCTAATATTAAGTTTCGGGGACAGCAAATTTCGATGATTCGCCCATTTTATCCATCAGATCATCAGGGTGAGACTTACGTCCGGGTTAGGTTGTCTTATAAGTTGGTTAGTTACAGGGTTGGTTGATTTAAATCACTGATCTAAATCAGTGTATGAATAAAAATAAAAAAATGATAAAACGCGAAAACTAGTAATTAATCACTACAGTATAGGTAATACATAAAAGAATAGTAATGAACTTTGCTGTTTATTTTTCAATAAAACAAGGTTATAGAATTTACGGATCACCTGAAGATCAGGGCCCCCAGTCTTCATTAGTTAGCCTTATAAGGCTAACTAACGAAACTATCACGACTTAACCTAACCAATCGTCAAGGGCGTACAGTTAGTTGACCTAACGATTGGTTAGGTTAAGTCGTGATATTTTCTTTACTTAGCCTTATAAGGCTAACTAAAGAAGGCTGGGGCCTTGATCTTCAGGTGATCCGAAATTGGATCTATATTATAAAGATTAAAAAAGAAAAACGGAGAAGTGTAACATCTTTATCATTCCATATATACAAATTATTAACCTAATATAGTAACAATTCTCTTTTAACTGTTAGCCTAACCCGAGTGTCACCCTTGGTTTACTTGCACTCACACGGTGCTTATTGCAACAGCTGTTGCACTCTAGGCCTAGAATAAATCTTAGATATATTCACAAACTGGCACCTTCCACATATTGCAAAGGTGCAATTTCTTATCCAACCTCGAAGACAACTTAACTGTTTAAGTAGCTAATACAATACAGGGTGTCCCATAAGTCCGGCATCATAGAAGAAATTCATATTTTTCTATTTCTACAAACCATAATTCATATTTTTCTCTTTCTACAGGCCATAATGTCTGTGAGCAAGGAAGCACGAATCCAGATAATTCTACTCATAGGAAATCGGAGTCAAAGAGAGGCAGCTGCTGAATTTAACAGACTGCATCCAGACCGCGAGCCAATAACACAGAGTTGTGTTAGCAGACTTGTTGCAAAGTTTAAGGAAACAGGATCCATAGAAGATAAGCCACGCAGTGGACCTTCAAGGAGGTCCACTGACGATGATACAGCGACTGCTATCCTGGCTCATTTTAACATTGGTCCCAATAAGTCTTTTCGGCGATTGTCCGCCGAGACAGGAGTGTCGAAAAGTAGCATCCATCGCATTCTTCAGGCTCACAAATGGCATCCATATAAACTTCAGATCCTACAGAAATTAAGCGAAGATGATCCCGACCGGCGGATGGAATTTTGTGAATGGGCTACGGAACAATATGCTCGGGATGCCAATTTCCCGTCCACCATTCTGTTCAGTGACGAGGCTGTTTTTTATGGAAATGGTGAGGTAAATCGACTGTACACCCGCTGCTGGTCTCAAAACAACCCTCACTGGTATACCTCTTCAAAGGAACAAGGTGCATCTCGGGTGATGGTATGGTGTGGCATTTCGACTGATTACATCATAGGCCCCCTCTTTTTCGATGAACATGTCACTGGAGGCACCTACCTACGTATGCTCAAGGAAGAAGCATTTCCCAGTGTCTTGAACAAAGAAGGAAATTTCCGAAACATGGTTCCAGCAAGACGGCGCTCCTGCACATTACAGCACCCAAGTAAGGGAATACCTGTACCAACAATTCCATGGTCATTGGATAGGACGTCGAGGGCCTGTGGAATGGCCAGCTAGAAGCCAGGATCTCACGCCACTAGATTTTTATCTCTGGGGCCACTTGAAAGCGCTGGTATACGTAGAGAAAATTAGGAGTGTTGAATATTTGCGGCAGCGCATTATTGGGGCATGTAACACCATTACTCCTGACATCATTCACCGTGTGCTTGCTGACTGGGTATCACGTCTGAATTTGTGTATTGAAAACAATGGTGGACATACTGAGCACGTTCTGTAAATAGAAGCTTTTGTTTTGCCTTTTTTTATTATTTTTCCTATGATGCCGGACCTATGGGACACCCTGTAGTTTGATTCAATTACTTCATGTTATTAGTGCTACAGGAACTTATAGGACTGAAAAGGATCTTTTTTGACTTGTTGTTTCAGTGTATTTTGAACATGGATAAAAATCAAATAAATCTGATTTTTTTTTTAAATAAAAAAATCACCAACCCTGGTTAGTTATTTCCCACGTGACCAACTTTCAGTCAATCAAGGGTCAAAAAATCCTGGTGTCCCCGAAACATAAAACGCTTGCCGCGCTGATGTTTCAAATATGTTTTTGTTCATTGTAAATTTTTTTAGTGTTCAGCAAAGTCTCTAATTATCCCCCTTGTCAGCTTTATTTGTAATAGCTATTGTTCAAGTTGAATTTGTAAAAAGACAACTCATCCGATTTAAATAAACTACCTCTCATTTTAAAGACAACATAAAGGGTTTAAATATGATTTCTGTTTTATTTAGTTATCCTTGGAATTGTGGTTTTGTTGGCCCGGTGATAAAGGCTGTCACTTTTCCGGGGACGCAGTGTATATTAGGGCGGATCGAAAATGAGGTTTTTAAACTTTTTTTCGAAATTCAAATATGGCTAGTGCGGAAAATATGTGGGTGCTATAGATAATGACTGTGCATAAATATTAGTCCCGCGAAATTATATCTTCAGGTGCCACAAAGCCGTCGAAAAAAGTGAAATATAATGATTTTCTTATATTCTGCATTAGTACAATAACTGAAACTTACTTGTTATTATTATATATTAAGTGTTCCAATTACCAAAATAGTTACTGAATTACGCAGCTCTTAGTTTATTTAGATCAATGTTCTTTTGATTAATGATCTAAATAATCCAGAACTCACCACGAGGAGGTGGCTGCGTGTCGAGCTCCACCCATGCCCTCCCAACCACCCATCCTTGCGCATGTTTTTTTCTATTAACGTTTTATTTAAACTTTATATTCAGCTTTACTTTCGAATGATGGCATTTTTTTACGTGACTGAAGTGTTGATCTTATGAAGCCATCTCGCGCGTTCAATCCAAATACTTTTGATGATGCTTCAGTCACTAATTTTACCATTCTTTCTATTACTTGTGTATGAGAAGGGAATTTCTCGAATGGAGGGGTACTCTTGTTTTCTATGAATTCTTCAATCTCATTTTCTGTCAGGTGTCTTGTCACAGGTGGTTCAGTGACAATGCATTTTTGCCAATTAATTAAATCAGTATAATCAGTAGCTTCAAATTGAATAACAGGTACTGTGAAACGCCTCACAACTTTTTCCTTGTTTGTTTGCCTTGCTTTCTTTATTCGCCTCCACGCTAATTCTCTTATGGCGCTGCGGTCATCATGAATCATTGATGCTAGAATATTTTCTGGATTTGCAAAAAACATTTCTTTGTATGACAGGGTTTACAATATCCTTTACTTCGTCATTCAGTGTTCTTGTTAGTTCAATAGTTTTGAAAACATGTTTTGAGCCATTGACAAAAGACGTACTTTGCTTAATAGAAAACCACATTGGGATGTAGACCTTCATTATAAAAGAAGCAATGTTCTTGAGGTTCTCAGATGGACTTACAGTTGAAACGTATAGACGAAGCAAACGATTTGCTGTAGTCAGCCATCGTGAATGTGCCATTTTGCCTGGACTACGATGAGCAAGATCTGGAGAGCAATATCCCTTTGTTATGGCCTGATGAATATCAATTAGATATTTTTGGTCGGTGCTAAGATCTTCACAGTCTACAGTTGGTTCCTCAGCATCAATCCTTTCAAACTCGACAATAGGAAGACTCTCACAGTTCTCTAATTCCCTGCCAATAGGACCGGTGAATCCGCGGGGGCAAGATGTTTTTCCATCCAGCTTTGCAACTAAATGGCGTAATGGCAATTCATTGGCATGGAGCTGGCACACTAAATGTTGAACTGGCTTCTTCAGCTTCAATTCTATAAGCCTTATAAGTTATAACCCAGTGTTGACTGCTGCACCATCGCATCCAATGGCAACAAGGTTTTCCAGGTTCATGTCATTATTTCCAATATACTCAAACATTCCTTTACATATTTCTTCAGCTGATCCAGAATTCACAGAATAATGGCCCAAATAATCTGAACCAGGTTCTCTCACTAAAGTGATATGTTCTTCTGTTACCTTCTTCTGATATACTTTGGACTCTTTTTTTTCTTGGAAGAGTGTAGAATCTTTTCGACCATCAAAATAGATTCCTCTGATTGGGACCTGATTTTGATCTTTCATAATTTCTGATCTCTTCTTTTGTCTTTCTCTTCTGATTTTACTCCTATCCACTACTTCAGATGTATTGTCAATAGAAACTTCTCCAATATCTTGCAATACTACACTAACAATGAATGCTGCAGCTCGATCTGAAACTGCAGTCCTGTCACAAGCAGTAGCCACTGAAGGTAGATTTGTAGTTTTCCTTTTCTTGAATAATTGTTCTTCAGGTTGTTCGAGCTTTCTCTTCGAGCTAACTGGCTCTGGAAATGTATCGTCTGATATTTCGCCAGATTCACTTTCACTATTTGATGTCGATGATGATAATTCAACATTTGTATCCTGCAATTTCTCCTGTGAAGATTCTTTGGTGAGCCTCACAGCTTCTTTTTGCTTTCTTAGCAACGTAGATGCTTTTTTCTTTGAGAGTGTAATATCTACTCTATCAATAAACAGTTTTCTTTCACTCCTTTGATCTAAGAGAACGTCACTTCTTCCTTTGGAACCGTTTTTTTCTTTGGGACAAGAACATTGTGTTAGTACTTTGCACTTGCACGCTGCAATGTCAAAAAGTTTCGTGTGTGCTTCTTTTTTGAACATATCAATCTTTGCTTTGTAAGCTTCAGAATTTTTTCTGCTTTGGTATGGCTTCATAATGACACGATACTTTTCGTGGTAGCTTCTGAACATTGTTTCAATTCGCCTGTCTGACAGAATTGGGACGGAAGCACTTTCCCAAATTGTTTTCAATTTATCAACAACTTGTTCTAATATTTGAGATATTGAAGGATCTTTATTAGTATTCTGTTTCAAATCGTTTCTTACAAACAAGTAATATTTAAAACTCCTTCGTATGTAGGAAGATTCCTGTGCCACAAATCTTCCCCCATACCAAACATGGGGCACTCAGTTGAGGCCCTGGTTGATTTTGCACAAACTCGAGACATTTTGAAAGTATACAAATCTGAAAAAGAAAGAGCTAATATCAATTATACGTTAATTTCAGTTAATAGTACATGGCAAACTTAGGGCAACACAATACAGAAATGCAAAATATATAAGAAAATAGTTTAGACTATCTGAGTAACGCCAACAACAGAACACCCACCTGCTACGAGAGCAACAGCTACACTGAACCGAGGTACTCACGTGACAGCTGAGTGAGCTGACTATAGAAAACTGTTTTTAGAGAATAGAAACTTTTTTTAAAGGTTGACTGAGCTATTTTTATACAAGTGTGAATAAATTCTTGTCTATTGTGCATCGTGGACTCTTCTGTAATTATTGGTTAAAATCTGCTTTTTTTCAATTTTTTCAATATTGAAGGTCATTGTGGTACCTGAAGATATTAATGTTATGATTTTAAATTTATACCAGCTTATTTCCTCACTACTCCACACATTTTCCACACTAGCCAATTTGAAAATTCGAAAAATGAGTTTTTCACTCCGCCCTAGTGTATATGAGCAATATGCCCACGTTTGGTTAGAAGAATTTAGGGTGCTTTGAATCCTGCCCCTGAAGGCCTACGCCTCCGTTATGAGAGGCTTCCCTTCCTTAAGTTCCTCACCCCATTTATGGGGTTTCACCTACCCTAATGAAGGCATTTACCACTTGAGGGGCCCCTTGCGGGATCCGCTCCTCCTTGAAAGAAAAAGATTTAGCCTCGCCTTCCTTCTCGACAAAAAAATCCTCCTAACCTGTGGGATTCTTTCACAGTCTTTCATGATACAAACAAAATCAAACAAACACACACAAACAAAAGCAGACAAAGACAGAGTTTGACACTCAGTTTTAAACTTATACCCCTAAACATTAGAATGGAAAACTTAAAATAAATATCTGAAAAGAGGTTTAATAAACATAACAACAATGTCAACCGACCTCAAAACATATTATTATATTTTAATACCACATTATTTACTCAAACGTAATTCCATTTTCATACATTAACAAATTGCGAACATCACAAGAAACAAAATCAGGTTAAACATATTTTAAATAAAAAACAATTTCTTTGTTTAATATCTATATTATGAAAAATAAAATGAAGGTTTATTATTTTAATTTAAATAAATTAATTTCTCTCTTTTTTAAGGGAAACTGACTTATTTTCATCCGATCTGAACCTCAAATACAAGATCTTTTTATACATTCATAACACATGTTTAACTGTTTATTTACTTTTAAATATATAGTTTTGTTATTTACATCGCTATATACCATCACACTCACATGACATCTTCTGGTTTGTGAACTATTAATTTTACTGCACATCAAATTTCGTTATAAAATTGTGTGTGCTTAAAGAAATTTCTCTTTGAGTAATTTTTAATGATCTTCTATTTGTATGTATGTACCGATATTTAGACTATACATTTCGTGAATCAACACACGTAAATAAACCGAGATAATATAGCCACCCCCTTCTCTCTATTGTGTAATTATATATATATAGATATATATATATAATAAGTATGAGGGTATTCTATCCAACAATAATTACAGGGCTATTGCTAGTACCTCTTGCTTCTCGAAACTAATAGAGAAACTCTTGTTACTACACCGCTTAAATGATTACTTATGAACTAAATGAGTTTGGTTTTAAAAGGTCCCACTCAACTGTTCTGTGTATCTATTACTTAAGGAAATTATATTTAAATACACTGACAGTAATTCAACTATTTATAGCTGTTTTCTAGATTTAAGTAAGGCATCTGATAGAATGAATCACAATATTTTATTTACAAAACTAGAAGGCAGGGAAGTTCCTATGTACATATTAAATTTATAATAACATAATATACAATGATGAAGTACAAGAATTTAAGTATTGGGGTCAAACCATCTCCTTGACTGAAGACTCAGATATAAGAAAATCTCGAAGCCTTTATGTTAAAGCGAATATGACTGTAAGGAGCTTCTTCTGATTCTGTACAAGTGTAACTAAAGAAGTTCCCTTTATGCAGTAATTTATACGAACAGCAATTCGCGGTAATAACGCATAAGGAGAAAGTAATTTTTAATAAATAATCTTATTCAAAATTAAAAGGGGCGAAGCAAGCTAGACGCGGCAATTAATACAAGATTGTTCATTAATAATAATAATATTGGACCACACATTACCCTTAATTCGGTATGCATCTTCTTCGCTATATATTGCTACAAAGAAAACGGAATAACGTATTTTAACGCTGAACTTTAAAACTCCTATTCAGAAGCTTACGTATAATACGTAATATTGTACGCAACATATAGCATATTATGTATATATGGGTGGATATTTTGACTCACTAGTTTGCCTATAAAACATGTTATGTATTCTATAAAATACACTAGCGTTTTTAGTACCTTTAATATGGTGTTTTTCATTCCTGCACAACGATATGTTAGTTTTCATATTTCTGTCATAATTGTGCCCAAATAAATATAGATATACACGTCCTTTCCTTTTTAAATATGGTACACAATTACAAAGTGCTTTGAAAGATTGTGCGCTATATTCAGCTTAATATATATATATATATATATATATTAGGGTGTTTCATAAATTAAAAGTTTGGAAACATTTTAATCCACATGGATCCCCTTGTTCCATTTGCTGAGGAGACTGATAAACCGAAGTATTAATTCAATAGTTTTAAAGTTTACGGGTCCCCAGTTTGATGCTCTGGCAGATCATAAACGGAAAAAATTAAACAAAAATCTGTCAATGAATTTTTATTCAACAACGAGTACCATTTCACTACACATTTTCACAAAGATACAAAAAACATAACCACTTCTTGCGAATCATTTGTTCATGAAATCCTTCTTGGTTTTATTCGGGTATTTCGCCCTATGCTGCATCACAGTTTGAGCAAATACTGCTTCTGCTCTTCGTTCTTCGTCAGAGAACAGTGAACTCTTTGGTGAGCGCGATGGCTCTTTCGGCCCGATCGTTGACGACAGAGATTTTTAACAGTTGCCGCTGCTTGCTTGAAGCCCTCTACTTCAGTCCACTCGGCAACTGGCTTTTTCAAGAATTCTGTGTCCAAGTCGAATGCATGGAAGAAAGCCATCGTCTTTCCTGTCACGAACTCCGCCAGGTGTTTCGAGGCAAGATTCCTGACGTTCTTCCCTTGGGGTCGCTTGAGTTCCTTTTTCGATGCGGGCTTACCCAAACTGACGACCATCTGAGCCTTTTCTTCATCTGCCACATCTGCGTCGAAGAACGCCATGGCAAAAAGTCTCAGAGATGTACCATAGGTGTCGAGACATGGCTTCTTGCGCAGCGTTAACACACGAATATCCCGACATGGCAAAGGCTTCCGCGTCACGCAGGAATTCCAGATCAACTGCGGCAGCCTTGCTTGAGGTTGCAGCACGAGTCCAACCTCGGATGTAGACGAGGGACACGAAGAGACCTACGGCTGTCAGAGCTTCCAACTCGTGACTCGACATCTTGAACTGCTTCTTCAGTAGAATTACTTTCAAGGAGTAGATGGCTATCGCCATCCATCGAGCGTGATGGTAAGCGCCAGGGCTCTGAGAGGGAAATCCACCACTTTTGCTTCTCCCAGGAAGATGAGAACCAACTGTAGCAGTTCCTTGTAGTCATCGCGCTGATGCGACGTGCTCACCATCCCTCTCACCAGCAGGACTGACTTCTCCCTCAGTTCCTCATAGAGTCATTGACTTGAGCAAAATCGTACGGCCGCACGTCCAACCGGTCGATGAACTTCCATTGTGCCTGAAACCTCTTGAAAACGGTATATCGGGGCCACTTGAAGGGCCGTATGCACGCTTGAAGACGGAGCTGAGGATGACTTCATAGATGTGATGCCGACAGGGGAAGTACATGAGTTCTCTGCCAAGACCTTTCTCAATCAGGACGCAGGCCCCGATATGAATCCCGGTGTTCGACGCTGTCGTGTCGAAAGACAGTCCCCGCACGCGCTCTTCCATCCTGTGTTCCTTGACCAATCCAAGCAAACTCGCGCTATCTTCTCGCCGGTTCCGGACGTCACCTTAGGAACGCCGAGCAACTTCTCCTTGCCGTCGCCAGAGACGAGGACGGCGATCCGGTCAAACGCTCTCCTTCCATTGCTCATTGTCAGGTAGGAGCTTACCGTCCCAAGCAAGACAAGAGGCTGACCAGGAAAAACTTCGTCGGATTGATAACTTTCAGCAGCCACCTTCCTGAGAGCCTTGCGTGTGCGGTACATGGTACTGGCAGAAATGGACGTTCATCCAAGTCAAAACCTAGTGATTTAGCCGCTGCAGCGTACGACATAGCTGAATCGCGGTACGAAATATTCAGCCGATCGTAGGTAGTCGTCACATCCTGTGAGATCAGATTCCTGCGTCGCTTCTTGGTATTTCCCTTGGAGGAGGATGGAAAAACTTCCACGGTTGGTCAACGACATCTGAGTCAGTCTCTGACGAAGTTGAAATCACTAAAGCCCCCGTATCTTCTGCAGCTCCTTGTTCCTTCCTGGCCTTCTCCTGTTGTTCCTTAATCTTGTCCAGCCTCTTCCTTTTCCTAATCTCCTTATAGTGAAGCTTCATGTCAACAGGGCCCATGCTGCAGGAATTTGGATCTTCACGCTGCATGTCGAGAAAGTGGATGTCCTCCTGATTCTTCATCATTTCCTTAGCCTGTGAATGAGCAATGTCCATGATCTCCTTCGCTATTGCCTCCTTGAACATCGCCTCCTTCACTCGGAAGGACTCTGCTTTATGTGACTTGTGCTTCACAAGCCGGTCGTATTCCTTGAGAAGGGATTCCATCTTCCTCAAGGCCGAATCTCGACGCATCATGGGGATTCTCGCTCTCTCCCAAAATATGAGACAGGCATCCAGGCACAGGTTCAGGCATTAGTACGTCCAAATTTTTGCTCCTTTTGGTGGTAAAAGTACTTTTTGAGTACTTGCAACTGAGTTGGAAGGCCACTTGATGTGATGTTCGCATCCGTCTGGCCAATAAGAAACACTTCTGTTTTCGCTCTGGTAGACACCTGGAAAAGAAAACAAACTAAATAATTCCACAGAAATAATTTCACATCGTAATTAATTTCATTAATTAAATAAAGAAAAGCAGTAACTGGGACTCGAACCAGTGTCATAGCCGTTTGGCGGCATCGCTCAAGTCGGCGTACACAGCACGCTATCCACTACACCATCTAGGGATGGATAGCGTGCTGTGTACGCCGACTTGAGCGATGCCGCCAAACGGCTATGACACTGGTTCGAGTCCCAGTTACTGCTTTTCTTTATTTATAAAACTGATACGTGTACACTACGTTCTCTTTGACAATTCATTAATTAAATAAATTTCAATACCGCAGTAAAATTACATTAATTAGTATCATAAATAATTACCAGCTTAGTTGTCCAATATGCAACAGACTAATTAATTTCATGTAATATTAATAATAAATATCACTACCACAGTAAAATGACAGAAATTAAATAATAATAAATTTCAATACCACAGTAAAATGAGATAATTAGTAGCATATTAATTACCTCCATAGTTGTCCAATAGGCTATACAACACGAACCGCTCAAGTGACGAAGAAAACCGTCTTCACTGCAAGCAGGCGAGAAATGAACTGACAAAAGGTCGTCAAAGTTGGGGACCTCTAAATGCAGCGCGATCTGGTTCAAACTTGCACAAACGTGTTTTCTTGTTCTTTAGAATACGGAGAAACGTGTGGATTAAAACTCCAAGCTCATTTTATTTTACCCTATAGGTATGAAACCCCCTAATATATATATATATATATATATATATATATGCAGGATTTCAGTCTCAACTTTGGATCCAAATTTTGTCGAAGTGAACACTCATTCTGTGCATAATGACCCTCTTTATCTATGCTGATCCGACTTGTAGAAGAAACAAGAGAACTTTGTGTATCCGAACTCTAAGCCAAAGAGAAATCCAACCACTTTCAGATCAGGTAACTCCCGGGAATCGAACCCGGGATCATCCGATTGCCGGTCAGATATGCTATCCACTACACCAAGGTACCTCATTTTTCATTTGTTCGTTCTCCCTCCTCATCTTGTGCGGAACGCTCTTCTACACAAGCGTCGTTCTTTACATTAATTATACTGTGTTCTTTGCAGTTAAAATGTATATATGTACGGCATGCGGAGGTGCCCCCTCAGGGGGGGTAGGTAGGTACAGTAGGTAGGTAGGTACAGTAGGTACAGTAGGTAGGTAGGTACAGTAGGTAGGTACAGTAGGTAGGTAGGTAGGTACAGTAGGTAGGTAGACTAGACAGTTTTATTTAGTAAATGGGTAGGTACAGTAGGTAGGTACAGTAGGTAGGTAGGTAGGTAGGTAGGTAGGTACAGTAGGTAGGTACAGTAGGTAGGTAGGTAGGTAGGTAGGTAGGTACTGTAGGTAGGTACAGTAGGTAGGTAGACTAGACAGTTTTATTTAGTAAATGATACATTGGGTGACAATGGCCCAAAAAAGTTGGAACACCTCGCAATCTTTATGTTTTGACACCCAATGGAAAAACACGCAATATGTACACCAATGAAAAACGTAACATTGTTTACACTGAAGTGCTACAAAATGTCTGATGTTTTCAAGGAATAAAAACAATTACCAAAACTTTGTGTTTATGTGTTCATTTAGTTTTGTTCATCTTTTTACCTTATTTTGACACACCCTTACATCCCGGGCAACGCCGGGTATCTCTGCTAGTATATATATATATAGTGTAGTGTCCCTAAATTAAGGGAGAGGCATTAGATCTATTCAACACTGCAGGAAAATAGCTTGGTCGTCAAGAATCCAAGACTTTTTAACCAGCTTCCAAACAATCTAAGGAGAGCCACAGCAGGCAGAAAGTTAAAGTCCTCAAAAGAAGACTAGATGCTTGGCCAGTACGGTAACAGATAAACCCGGTGTACCTGGATATGCGTGACAGAGAGTGCAAGAGAACAATTCGCTCATTCACCAGGCCTACAGGCAAGGTCCCCCAACATTGTGTGTGAAGACAGACCAATACACGGAGCTGCTACGAGGCTGCGCGGTATATATATATATATATATATATATATATATATATATATAATATATATATATATATATATATGATGAAAAGGACCATTAGACGAAAGCGCTTGAACACCATTCGGTGTTTCCTTTTTCTTCGTGGTTCTTTTCACCATAAACATTATTCATGTGTTACTTTCGTGAGATAATTTTCATATATATATATATATATATATATATATATATATATATATATATATAAGCAATAAAGGAAAAATCCAAATTACTTCTATGCGAAAAGAGAAACATAAACATGCGAAGCCATCGGGATCTTAAGGAAGAGAAATAATGAACTAAATGACGATCTAAAAGAAATATCTGAAACAATGAGAGCCCAGTGTGAATCAGTTTTCAGTACCCAAAAAGCGACAAAGCGATACCCCGACATAGATGCATTCTTTGAAGAGAAATTGCAAGGAGAATCTATAACAGGCTTTGATTTTACCCAGAAGATGTGTGTGTATATATATATATATATATATATATATATATATATATATATATATATATATATATATATATATATATATATATATATATATTCCTTCCTTTTCAACCTTTTGAACGTTGTGTGCGCTGATTCCTCATTTCACGAATACCAAGTTTGTCGGCCGTCCTCCCGAGATGGGCCGGTGAAGTAGATAGTTTTATATACTCCATCTCACATAACCCTTTATCCACGGCTCATCTGGGTTTGTTCTGAGCCAGACGTCTAATCTTCTTTTGAAGATGTTTGTCGCCGCACCACTCGTGTTCCATAGCTCCTTGGGCATCTGTTTAAACAGTCTTTGTTCTCTCGCAACAAGACTATTTTCCTTTAGGATTGTGGATGTTCCCTGACTAACCTTTAATTTGGGGGATGATACATTCTTCCTTTTCTACTTTCCACTGATTTTTGTCGGGTTATAGTGTTCAGAGTAAGAATAGGGACTAGTTTCTCCATTATTTCCAAGTGTAAATAATGATGTATCGGCCCCCTTCTTCCTTCCAGTGAATATAGGACTAATTCCTTTCCCAGTAATTTATTTCTTTGCACCCTTTGATCTTGGCTGTGAAGCTTCTATGAACCCGTCAATCTAATGTTAGAGGAGGGGCGACAAGTTTGACCTTCGCGAAATGAGAAATCATCGCGCGGAACCTTTGTAAGGTTGTAAGGTAATGTCATCTTTTTTATATGGACTTGTTAGGATCGAACAGTATCCCAACATGGTTATCATCGGCTATTTCAATAGAGTAGTAGTTACATTCCTATCCCTCATTTAGAGGTTCTCAGTATCTGCACAGTTATTCTTTTTGCTCTGTTTACTGCTATCTTATCTCTTATCTTGTGATGTAAATCTCGTGTATATACAATATATGTGTGTGTGTGTGTGTGTGTGTGTGTGTGTGTAATTTTTTTTTAAGGTCAGGAAGAACCGATTCGCCTCTATTTAAAAGGGCATATCTCGGCGGAAAAACAAAGAAAAAGTGAGAGGAAAGACAGAGGAAAAAGAAAGGGTGGAGGGGACAGTCGAAGTGGAAAAAGACCAAGGATGACAAGGACTGCAGGGTCGAGCACCATCATCCTTAGGTGCTAGGGCCGGGAGGGCGCACGTGAAACCTCCAGAAACAAGCACGTACAAACGAGCACAAAGAGCACGAGCTTAGAACCCCCTTGCGGGGGGTGTATATATATATGTGTGTGTGTGTATATATATATGTTCGCCACCAGTTTTGGCTCTCCTCCCATTTCATTGTCAACCCTGGTGAACTAGTTTACAACTTTTCTATCCTAAATGACCTAGAGCAGATTACCCTACTTGTATCCCCGGTTGTATTAGAGATAGACCCAAGATTCTGGAATTATTTATTACCTCTCATCCTTCTTCTTACTCTGTGAAACTTTTCTCTTCGTTGGGGACCTGCGATCACAATCTTCTAGCTGTTTCCTGTCCTATCGCTCCAATACGGCTTTTGGATCCTCCAAGAGGAGGCGCCTTTGGTCCCTTCAGCACCACTATTGGGGCGCCCTTAGGTAGTACTTCTGTGATTTCCTATGGCATGCTTACTGCATCTGTGGCCGGGGCCCTTCTGGGTGTGCTGAGCGCATCAGAGATTTGATTCGGGCATGGAGGTGTACATCAGGGTGTGACAATTTTGTCAACTTTTTTCAAATCAATTTTGGTAGTGAAAATATAGTCTTTTCATGTCAAAACTTGAAATTGGCCAACCAAAATGAAATAAAATAACCCTTACCTACATCAATTTTACCTTAAAGTTTCAGAAATTGACTCTTTTACTAAATAATAGGACATAAATTGATTAACTATTCATCTGTCACAGATTATCCCACTGATCGCATATGGAGTGTTTTCAAGGTCATATAGTTGTTGTACAATGTACAAGTCACAACATGAATAGAACTGTCCCTCACTCTCAGTCCTCAGTTGCTCTTAGATGTCACAGACGGTGGTTTGCTGTTATTGCTCTTGTACCTACTCATGTGTTTTACTAGACGAATACTACAGTTTAACTGTAAGTATGATTATTGATTATTACAATTATTTATTAGTATCATATTCTTCTGTCTAATTATGTTATAATCCCATGAAATATTTTTTATTGAATTTTAGAACATCGAATGACTAAATTTTGAAACATCGTAATTGATATAAAATACTTAAATGTTTTTCTTTCTTTTCAGATATTCCTAAGATGCCAAAATTGAAGACAAGAGGTCAGTCGTCATGCCACTTGAGCCTGTTAGTCGGTACAGGCAAGGAGCTTCCCGTATCAGACCAACAGTGCGAGACATGCTGAGACTAGGGTTACTCCTTCGTGAACAAAATACAAAGGATAGAAGGAACTACACAGAGAAAGAGCTCATAATGGACATGATTCCCCCTCTTCTGCATCAGTGGAAAAAAGCTAATGTGTTATTCAAACCACCTGTACTCAATCAGTATAGAACTATTGAGCTAAAATTAACAAAGCTGTGGCACAAAGCAGTTGAGACATCACTTGGTAAAGGAAAACTAGCAAAGAAAAATAAATTTCTGCACACACTTGATACTCTTCTTGACATTTTTAACTGCCAGTGTCCCGTAGAGTTGTGTTCTGAAGCCAATTGTTCTCCATCATGCAGAAGAGAACCTCACCCTCACATTGATTGTCGCTGTCCTCGTGAGAAGAAGATCCCTGTTTTGGAGCTGGCTTTCATAAAGGCGCAGGGAACAAAGGCAGGAGGCCAAGGAAGTATGCAGATTGGTTCGGCAGATTATTCAGAAACCAAAAAACAGATTGTTATTGCTAAGAAAAAAGAGAAAATCCGAGAGGGGGAGAAAGGAAGAAAAAAGAGTGAAGAAGCCACCCAAAGAGATGAAGAGCTCTATCAAAAGGTTTCTCACTTCTTTGAAAGCTCTTCAGATGAACAGAAAGAAGCAACATCAGATGATAGTCCAAAATGTCATCTGAACCTTCGCCGAAGAGAATGAAATACAACACTAAAGACATCTCAAACATTGCCCTTGCCAGTATTCACACCACCATACGGGGCTACGAGAGACTGCAGAGATTGCCACTGCCGCTTGGATAGATGCAGGCCTCATCAGCCGAGAGGATACATCCTTAGTGATAGATCATAATAAGATAAGAGAGCACAAGAAAAAATAATGAAGGAAATATCTGATCATCATGAAAAAGATTTGAAGGAGGAAGGTCTCTCTTGCCTTTTGTTTGATGGAAGAAGTGATGACACAAAAGTTCTCCTAGAGGTAGAGGGAATGGACAGAAAGTTTCCCGGTCTCATCAAAGAAGAATACTACTCTGTGTTCCGAACCTGGTGGCCGCTATTTGTTTCACTTTGTTCCTGAAGCAGAAGTAGAAGGCAAAAAACATGCAGAGGCAACTGCTGATCAAATAATATGTTGGCTTCAAGAAAGAAGACTTGACAGTTCACTGCAGGCCGTTGGTAGAGACTCAACTGCGGTGAACACTGGATGGCAGAGCAGTGTTATGACGCATTTAGAGAAAAAACTTGGAAGAAGGCTTGTTTGGATTGTATGTGATTTGCACACAGGGAACTACCTCTTCGTCATCTCATCCAGGAACTTGATGGTCCTGCAAAGAGCAACAACAAGTGGTCAGGCCTCCTTGGCAACATGCTAGATGAAGCAACGGAATTAGAAATAAATACAAAATTTCCAAAGGTCGAAGTAGGCCCTCCCCTTCCAGTGTTGTCTGAAGAAGTTATCAAAGACCTCAGCACGGATCAATCTTACGCTTATCGTATTGTTCAAGCAATCAGATCAAGAGAGTTGCCTCAAAATCTGGCTCTCTTGGAGATTGGACCCGTAAGTCACAGTCGTAATTACAGCGATTCGTTTCTGCAGGATTTGGGTTTCCAAACATGCACTGAAGGGCAAAATGCTACAGAATTTGATGTTGATTGTTGAATTTATTATTGGGTTTTATCTTCCTCACTGGTTCAATGTAAAACTTAATCCAATGTGGATGGAGGGGCCCAACCACATCTTGTTTCAATTACAGCTACTGAGAACCCAAAGGAAAGTAGTGGTGGACATCGTGTTACCTGTGGTGAGAAGGTCTGCTTGGTATGCTAGTCCAGAGGCAGTTTTGCAAGCAATACTCTGCAGCCAATGTACCAAAGAGCGAACTGAGGCTGTGGAAATCATTCTAAAGCTTAGAGGAACATCATTAGATGATGACCAGCTGGGAGACTACTCTGTTCAGACAAGGAAGGTACCCCCGATAAACGTCAATGCCACGAAATTGTCAGAATTAGTTAACTTGAGTTCGGAAGTTTTGGAGCCACCACTGACAACATGTATAACAAACAAAGGTTTAACACAACTTAAAGAGGCCCCAATGCAAGTGCCAAAGTGGCCTTCTCACACTCAGAGTGTGGAGAGATGTGTGAAAATGGTCACAGAAGCAGCTAGTCAAGTTTACAGTCACGAGAGGCGAGAAGGCTACATCAAAGCGCAAGTAGCAAGCCGAATGCTGATGTCAAGGAACCGCAGCAAAAAGGACATGACTGCATTGGTTACTTTCAAATAAAGACTCTGAATGATATCTTATTGCCACTTTAAATGTTGATAGGATGTTTGCGCACATTTGTTATTTTGTTACGAATTTCGGAAAAATGGAAGTTTGAATTAAAATTGATGTAGGTAGGGGTTATTTTTTATTGTTTTTGAAGCAAGGATATTATTTTGTATGCCAAATGATTACATTAAATTGCTACCAAATCACATGATTTTCAATTTAGTCATTTCACCACCAAAATTGACATACCCTAGACTGTACATCCCATATTTTATCCCACTGCTAATGTTAAAAACCTTGGTTTAACTTTACTTGTTCTAATGCTATTTGCAACAGAGTGTATTCAGTATGAATATGTCATTTGTGCAATAAGAAAGGTGTACCTTTGGCGAGGTTCAGACCCCGAACCAGACTCAGAAAGCTAAAGTGTGTGTGTGTGTGTGTGAGTTTGTGGACGGGTGTTGTGGAAGCTGCATGATGCCTTGAAGCACAATGTTTAAAACTCAAAGTTTGAGAAGTATTTCGTTCATGTTTAATTTTATTGAATTTTTTTATGGCTTATAATTAGCAGCTATTTTGTGAAATTATTGTCATATCATATAGCTATACGCGTGGATGTGTATGGGAAAAACAGAAAGAATCACAAAAATAGGTTGATAAAATATCATTCATATATTAGCATTATAAAAACTAGAGGAGGCCCGGCCTCCCATACCTCCTCTGAAAAGCCGTCTCTGCCGATTTGTGAAGATTGGGTATGCGTAAATTTCATTCATAAAGTATTATTATTACTATTTTCTTTGCTTTGCTAAGTTCTTTTTTGGGTATATGCATATCTGTGTATATAAATGATGCGGGCCGCTGCAGAGAGATTGTCTGTAGGTCGACCTGAATCATCGTTCAAACTCACATAAACTATATATATATATATACTTTACGTATCTCCTTGTTAACTTCGTTGATGTTCCGTGTGATGGTCTCTCTTCACACGAAGGTCAAGCTGGTGTTCCATCCCCTAGGCCCGACTTGGTTGAAGAGCGAGTTGGTTTCTTGCCTTATTTTCGTTATCTGAGTTTGTTTTTCGAATTTCACATCTTCTGTTATTATTACAGCTTGTGCGCTTTCATGCCTCTCTAATTTTCCACGTCTATCTGGGGTATAATATGCAGTCTTCTAAGTTCCTCATTTCTACCATATCTCAAGAGCTGAAATTTCACGATGTTAAATGTCATGTTGTTTTCTGACCATTTGTATATTTTATTCGTATCCACCTGCAAGCCCTCCACTTCATTTACATCGCTTGATTTTATGGTGATGTTTGTATCGTCTGCAAAGGATGTTACTATACTGCTGGTGTCAGGGCCGGCCCTAGGATTGCTGGCGCCCCGGGCAAGCTGAACTTCGGCGCCCTTACAAGTATAATTTTAAAATTTGTTCACAATGAGGAAAAACTACAAATGTAGGAATAAAGAGTTTATTACAATTAACGATATTCACTCAAAGTACAACTAAACATTCTCAAAATGGAACCAGTATGAAATATGAGAGACAGTGTTGCCACTTTTGTCTGAGGTAAATCCACAAAAAAATGTAAAAATTCCACAAAGTGGCAACACTGATGAGATATTAAAGGATGGCAGCGCTGCCAGGCGTATGTAATTTGTGCTCAACGCTCACCTACGCGGCCACATCACCCATGTGACTGTCATCCCATGTCGGGCCAAGCTGACCTTAGCTTTACTGGTAGTCTGGTACTAATGCTATTGGCTAATATAATGTCATAATCCTTGAAAATTTGACTCCACATCAGGAAATTTTCACATTTGACTCTTTTATTTCATTTTATTTTATTTATTTATTTTTCTATTTTTCCCTTTGTATTTGGAAGATCCCAAACACATGACGTGGCGCCCCTTAGCACGTGGCGCCCCGGGCAACTGCCCGAGTTGCCGGTACCTTGAGCCGGCCCTGGCTGGTGTTTACTTCACTGTCTATATCTGTTAGCATGATAATGAACAGGAGTGGGTCCCAGTACTGTACCTTGTGGTACTGAGCTACGTACTCCGATTCTGATGATGATATACCTTGAATTTTGACGACCCGTAGACGTTCTCTGAGGAAGCTGTATATTCATTTTCTCACTTGGCCTGATATTCCCATATATTTCATTTATATGCTATTATACCATGAACACATTTGTTGAAAGCTTTAGCAAAATCCGTGTATATGACATCGTAGTTGTCATTGCCTTCCAGTGCATCTAGGATATTGATATAGTGCTCTATTAGTTGTGATAGGCATGATCTACCTGTTCGGAATCCATGGTGATATTCGGCGAATCTTTCCAGTGTCTCCAAGAGAGCGAAGATTTTCTCTAACTATTCATTCAATTACTTTGATGAGGTGGGTCGTCAATGACACTGGTTCTTTGCTTGAGATCTACCCCGTCCTTTATAAATATACGGGCAATGTTTGCTCTTTTCAAGATGCTCGATATTCCCCGTGTCTATGGATGTTCTCCATATACAGTACCAAGGTGTAGTTATTTCATATTTACAAATTTTAATCAATAATGCGTTCCAATTGTCCGGACTTGTAGCTGAATGCGATTTCATTTGCCTCATAGCTCTCATTACATCTTCTGGAGTAAATCAAAGCCTGTTATACACTCTCCTTGCAATTTCTCTTTTGTCGCTTTTTGGGTACTGAAACTGATTCATACTGGGCTCTCATTGTTTCAGATATTTGTTTTAGATCGTCATTTAGGTAATTATTTCTCTTCCTTAAGATCCCGATGGCTTCGCATGTTTTTGTTTCCCTTTTTGAATAGAAGGTTTTTGAATTTTTCCTTTATTGCTTATATATATATATATATATATAATATATATATATATATATATATATATATATATATATATATATATATCTATATTAATTAAAATTATCTCACGAAAGTAACACGTGAATAATGTTTAAGATGAAAAGACCACGAAGAAAAGGAACACCGGATGGTGTTCAAGCGCTTTCGTCTAATGGTTCTTTTCATCATATATATATATATATATATATACCGCGGAGCCTCGTAGCAGCTCCGTGTATTGGTCTGTCTTCACACACAGATAATGTTGGGGGACCTTGCCTGTAGGTCTGGTGAATGAGCGAATTGTTCTCTTACACTCTCTGTCACGCATATCCAGGTACACCGGATTCATCTGTTACCGTACTGGGCCAATCATCTAGTCTTCTTTTGAGGACTTTAACTTTCTGCCTGCTGTGGCTCTCCTTAGATTGTTTGGAAGCTGGTTAAAAACTCTTGGATTCTTGACAACCAAGCTATTTTCCTTCAGTGTTGAATAGATCTAATGCCTCTCCCTTAATTTAGGAAAACTATATATATATATATATATATATATATACATTCAACTGCAAAGAACACGCAGTATAAATAACGTAAAGAACGACGCTTGTATAGGAGATATTCCGCGCAAGACGAGAAAGAGAAAACAACAAATGAAAAATGAAGTACCACCTGGGAATCGAACCCGGGATCTTCCGATTGCCGGTCAGACGCGATACCACTAACACCATGGTCTTCACTCTTCCAAATGCCGTAATTCCTCTACATACTCGCAGAAACCAATGCCCCAAGGGGGCACCTCCCGCATGCCGTAACATTATATACATTCAACTGCAAAGAACACGCAGTATAAATAACGTAAAGAACGACGCTTGTATAGGAGATATTCCGCGCAAGACGAGAAGAGAAACAACAAATGAAAAAATGAAGTACCACCTGGGAATCGAACCCGGGATCTTCCGATTGCCGGTCAGACGCGATACCACTACACCATGGTCTTCACTCTTCCAAATGCCGTAATTCCTCTACATACTCGCAGAAACCAATGCCCCAAGGGGCACCTCCCGCATGCCGTAACATTATATACATTCAACTGCAAAGAACACGCAGTATAAATAACGTAAAGACGACGCTTGTATAGGAGATATTCCGCGCAAGACGAGAAAGAGAAACAACAAATGAAAAAATGAAGTACCACCTGGGAATCGAACCCGGGTCTGACCGGCAATCGGAGATCCCGGGTTCGATTCCCAGGTGGTACTTCATTTTTTCATTTGTTGTTTTCTCTTTCTCGTCTTGCGCGGAATATCTCCTATACAAGCGTCGTTCTTTACGTTATTTATACTGCGTGTTCTTTGCAGTTGAATGTATATAATGTTACGGCATGCGGGAGGTGCCCCCTTGGGGCATTGGTTTCTGCGAGTATGTAGAGGAATTACGGCATTTGGAAGAGTGAAGACCATGGTGTAGTGGTATCGCGTCTGACCGGCAATCGGAAGATCCCGGTTCGATTCCCAGGTGGTACTTCATTTTTTCATTTGTTGTTTTCTCTTTCTCGTCTTGCGCGGAATATCTCCTATACAAGCGTCGTTCTTTACGTTTATTTATACTGCGTGTTCTTTGCAGTTGAATGTATATAATGTTACGGCATGCGGGAGGTGCCCCCTTGGGCATTGGTTTCTGCGAGTATGTAGAGGAATTACGGCATTTGGGAGAGTGAAGACCATGGTGTAGTGGTATCGCGTCTGACCGGCAATCGGAAGATCCCGGGTTCGATTCCCAGGTGGTACTTCATTTTTTCATTTGTTGTTTTCTCTTTCTCGTCTTGCGCGGAATATCTCCTATACAAGCGTCGTTCTTTACGATATATATATATATATATATATATGGCTGAGAAACAATCCTATGGAATGGAACCTTTTTATCGATTCATCAAAGTTGAGTTTGAAAGCTGTACTATCGCACAACAGTAATATCTAGCCTTCGACTCCGTCTGCACATAAAATTCATATGAATGAAACATGTAACAATATGCAGTTACTTTTGAAACATATTGTCTATGATAAACAATCCTGACATAGTGACATATCTGTAGTGATCTGAAAGTGGTTGCACTTCTCTTTGGGTTTGAGTTTGGATACACAAAGTTCTCTTGTTTCTTCTACAAGTGGGATCAACATAGGTAAAGAGAGTCATTATGCACAAAATGAGTGTCCACTTCGACAAAATTTGGATCCAAAGTTGAGACTGAAATCAATCCTGCACATTTGGATCCAAAATTTGGATCCAAAGTTGAGACTGAAATCCTGCACATTTGTTTCGTTCTCCCTCCTCATCTTGCGTGGAATATTCTCCTATACAAACGTCGTTCTTTACGTTAATTATACTGCGTGTTTGCAGTTAAAGTATATATATATATATATATATATATATATATATATATATATATTATATATATATATATATATATTAAGCTGAATATGGCGCACAATCTTTCAAAGCAATTTGTAATTGTGTACCATATTTAAAAGGACGTGTATATCTATATTTATTTGGGCACAATTATGACAGAAATATGAAAACTAACATATCGTTGTGTAGGAATGAAAAACACCATATTAAAGGTACTAAAAACGTTAGTGTATTTTATAGAATACATAACATGTTTTATAGGCAAACTACTGAGTCAAAATATCTACCCATATATACATAATATGCTATATGTTGCGTACAATATTACATATTATATGTAAGCTTCTGAATAGGAGTTTTAAAGTTCAGCGTTAAAATTCATTATTCGGTTTTCTTTGTAGCAATATACGTATAGCGAAGAAGATGCATACCGAATTAAGGGTAATGTGTGGTCCAATATTATTATTATTAATGAACAATCTTGTATTAATTGCCGCGTCTAGCTTGCTTCGCCCCTTTTAATTTTGAATAAGATTATTTATTAAAAATTACTTTCTCCTTATGCGTTATTACCGCGAATTGCTGTTCGTATAATTACTGCATAAAGGGAACTTCTTTAGTTACACTTGTACAGAATCAGAATCTCCTTACAGTCATATTCGCTTTAACATAAAGGCTTCGAGGTTTTCTTATATCTGAGTCTTCAGTCAAGGAGATGGTTTGACCCCAATACTTAAATTCTTGTACTTCATCATTGTATATTATGTTATTATAAATTTAATATGTACATAGGAACTTCCCTGCCTTCTAGTTTTGTAAATAAAATATTGTGATTCATTCTATTATATGCCTTACTTATATCTAGAAAACAGCTATAAATAGTTAAATTACTGTTAGTGTATTTAAATATAATTTCCTTAAGTATATAGATACACAGAAGAGTTGAGTGGGACCTTTTAAAACCAAACTCATTTAGTTCATAGTAATCATTTAAGCGATGTAGTAACAAGAGTTTCTCCAGTATTTTCGAGAAGCAAGAGGTACTAGCAATAGCCCTGTAATTATTGCTGGATAGAATACCCTCAGTCCTTCATACTTATATATTATATTTATATATATATAATTACACAATAGAGAGAGGGGGTGGCTATATTATCTCGGTTTATTTACGTGTGTTGATTCACGAAATGTATAGTCTAAATATCGGTACATACATACAAATAGAAGATCATTAAAAATTACTTAAAGAGAAATTTCTTTAAGCACACACAATTTTATAACGAAATTTGATGTGCAGTAAAATTAATAGTTCACAAACCAGAAGATGTCATGTGAGTGTGATGGTATATAGCGATGTAAATAACAAAACTATATATTTAAAAGTAAATAAACAGTTAAACATGTGTTATGAATGTATAAAAAGATCTTGTATTTGAAGTTCAGATCAGATGAAAATAAGTCAGTTTCCCTTAAAAAAGAGAGAAATTTATTTAAATTAAAATAATAAACCTTCATTTTATTTTTCATAATGCAGATATTAAACAAAGAAATTGTTTTTGATTTAAAATATGTTTAACCTGATTTTGTTTCTTATGATGCTCGCAATTTGTTAACGTATGAAAATGGAATTACATTTGAGTAGGTAATATGGTATTAGAATTTAATAACATGTTTTCAGGTCGGTAGATACTATCGTTATGTCTATTAAACCCCTTTTCAGATATTTATTTTAAATTTTCATTTCTGATGTATAAGTTCAAAATTGAGTGTCAAACTGTCTTTGCTTTTGTCTGTGTTTGTTTGTTTATTTTGTTTGATTTTGTTTGTCTCATGAAAGACCGTGAAAGAATCCCACAGGACAGGAGGATTTTTTTGTCGTGAAGGAAGGCGAGGATGAATCTTTTTTTTTTCCAAGGAGGAGGGGACCCCGCAAGGGGCCCCTCAATGGGCAAATGCCTTCATTAGGGGCGGTGAAACCCCATAAATGGGGTGAGAAACTTAAGGAAGGGGGGCCCCTCATAACGGAGGCGTAGGCCTTCAGGGGCAGGATTCAAAGCACCCCAATTTCCTCTAACTAAACGCGGGCATACTACTTATATGTTACAAGGAGTCTGTGTAATTAGGAATTTCCTGAAATCCCTAAAATGCTCAGGGATTTCATGTAGGGTTAGTCGTGATATTTTCGTTAAAACTAACGAAAATGTCACGATTTAATCTAACCAATCGTCAAAGGTGTATAGTTCACTTAATCGGGCATTCAATAATTTTCCGTAGGTTTAACGAAAATATCGCGACTTAACCTTACATGAAATCCCTGAACATTTTAGGGATTTCACGAAGTCCCTAGTTACATAGATTTCCCGTAATATATATATTACGAACATACGTGTCACAAATTTTCTTAAGATCGGCCGAAGTTTACTTTTAGAGATTTAACTGGTTAGGGACTAGTATAATTCTTACCCAACTTAAATGTAAAGAAATAACAGAAATGCAGTTATACACATTTAATTTCCTTAGAACAATCTATGCGTGCTAATAACACAACCACCATACCAAAGACGTTTTGTCTTATATGCAGGCCCACCAAGAGGGTGGGGATACCGTGGAAAAATCTCCTGGGCCCGGACCTCTAGGGGGCCCGGAAAGAGGGGGGATAAAACCTAAAAGTATTAATAAAGCAATTGATTAAATAACAGAGACGAAATATAATTAATGAACATACACTGCGTTCGCACTTATTAAGCAGATTACATTTTCTCCAATGTTTTCAAAAGTTTTTCCCCGATTTCAATGAAATTTGTAGCAAATAATCACTATATATAGCAGCATTGATGGTATTCATTTCGATAAAATTTTGATAATTAAAATAATTATCTCATTTTATTGAAAAATATGTAAAATATTGGGTTCCGAATTATTAAGCAAGTATTCTATTTACGGATCTAAATGGTGAATATGGGTAAGAAGAAGGATTTAACATTAACTGAGAAAAGAAAAATAGTCAAGTTACTCGCTGAAAATATAAAATCTATTGAAATTACGAAACAGTTTGACAGAGCTTATCGAACTGTAAACAAGTTTGTAGCGGAGGGTACCAAACTGAGGCAGCGAAGTGATAAAGGAGCTATAAGAAAAGTGACAAGGCGGCAGATATCTGTAATCAAGCGCAAACTGCAAAGCATCCATTGCCCTTAAGTAAAGAGGTTTTTGAGTAGGCTGGCATACATAATGTACCAAGAACATCTCGATGTGGAATCCTCCAAACAATTGGCAAGACGTGTAAACCTACCAACTTGCCAGTTGTTTGGAGGATTCCACATCGAGATGTTCTTGGTACATTATGTATGCCAGCTTCCTCAAAAACCTCTTTACTTAAGGACAATGGATGCTTTGCAGTTTGCGCTTGATTGCAGATATCTGCCGCCTTGTCACTTTTCTTATAGCTCCTTTATCACTTCGCTGCCTCAGTTTGGTACCCTCCGCTACAAACTTGTTTACAGTTCGATAAGCTCTGCCAAACTGCTTCGCAATTTCAATAGATTTTATATTTTCAGCGAGTAACTTGACTATTTTTCTTTTCTCAGTTAGTGTTAAATCCTTCTTCTTACCCATTTTCACCATTTAGATCCATAAATAGAATACTTGCTTAATAATTCGGAACACAATATTTTACATATTTTTCAATAAAATGAGATAATTATTTTAATTATCAAAATATTTTATCGAAATGAATACCATCAATGCCGCTATATATAGTGATTATTTGCTACAAATTTCATTGAAATCAGGGAAAAACTTTTGAAAACATTGGAGAAAATGTAATCTGCTTAATAAGTGCGAACGCAGTGTACATTTTTTTGAGATTATCATAGTCAAACTGAAACAGATAAAATGTTATCTGTGGTCCACCAATGCCCAAGACTGACTGACAGATCTGGAAACCATTGTAATTGAAAGTCAGTTAGCCCGTACTTTAAATTTCATCAGAATCATTTACGACTTTGCTAGAAAGAGGCAAAGAAAGTACACTTCTAATTATGAAAATCTTGTAGTAAACAATTGTCTTGCCTGCATGGACTGGGACTGCATTTGTAAATTGTATAGTGATAGAATTAATATAAGTGATTCGAAAAATAAAATGGTCATTTTCTTCTGAGTTGTTGTTGGTTAGCCGATCAGCCCACCCTGATCGAGCAAACCGGCGGCACGCAGGTAACCGATCGCCCTCTCCGGGTGAATCAGAGGTTCAGCGCACTCGTGATGTTGTGTTGTGTTCTATGTTGTGCTAGAGCGGTACAGTCTGTTATATGTGTTCAATTGTTTGTGGTGTGTTCTGGCACAGGTGGTAGGTGTCGTCTGTGGAGTTGCCTAGTCTGTGTTTATATGTCTGTAAGTTGGGGTAGTTGGGTGGTGTCCACATCGGAATCGTGCTAAGTTAACTCGATCCGATCTGCTCAGGCTGGTCTCTGACCAGTCAATGGGTGGCAGCTTCACACCTAGGACCGCATTCGGACCGAGTCGTGTCAGTGCTTTGTGGGTTAGGTGTGTGTGTATGTGTTTTCTGTACTGTGTGATGTCTGTGGGGCGTGGTATGGAATGGAGTATTTGGTTTTATGTCTCTCTGGTGTTACCTTAATGGTGCGAGGTGTTGATGCATGATTGTACAATGTACATGTAGTGGCAAGGGTGTTGTGGGTTAGTTGTCGCTGCTACCATGAATTGTGTTCCCCTCATGTCTAAATGTTCCCTAACTGAGTTCTTTATTCATACTGTATGTTTTGAATAATGCCTTGGACATATAATCAGTTTGCTTGTTATGTACACAAAAAACATTCATAATAAAATACTGAGTAAACAGGGGAGGCCCATATACCAATCCTTCCCCGGGGCCCGGCGCAGCTCTCGGCGGGCCGGATTATATGTATACCTTAACTGCGCATGCGCTAATTCAAAGCAAACGGACAAACATTTTGAGTATTTGGCGATAATATAGTCATCAGAGAGCCTGAAATTAAAAGTAAAGAGTGAGCGTCCGAAAGTAGCGCAGCGTGCCGCTTCGAATGAATTTTTTCCCCGTTATTAGGTCTGGACCATATTTACTTATTTGAATATGTCACTAGATTTAGAGCAGTCACAAAGAAATTCAAGAAATGAAGAAACTTTTTCTCTTATAAAACAGTCTAGTGCCTTATTAAATGGAACATTTTACGATATCATAAACGCAAAACCTGCGAAATTGCCTCCTCTTTTCAAAATGAAATTATTAAAGATTTAAGTTATCAAAACCTATGTTTATATACCAAAACTAATTTTAGGCACGTCATTCATTTAAAATATAATGATTTAAATTACTTTAAAGCTCTTTTTCCTCATTATTTCTCGTCTCCATGGAAACTTAAACTGCTCGATTAGAGACGTATCTTGTATCGAGAAAAGTATCTTAGATAAGTATTTTGTATCTTTGTTACGCGATAAGCTAGTATATTGTATTTTGTATCTAAGATAAATTTTTTAATGTATCTTGCTCATCTCTAGCAAAAATACCCGTCCTACGAACGGGATATTTTTGCTAGTTCCTGCGGAAGACTGTTATTACCCTCCGGGTAATACATATTTACTGTACAGTCATAGTGCTAATATGTAATAATAATTTTGAGACAATTTTAAACGAGTTAGAGTTTAACATTTACAATTAGCTCACGAATCAATTACATTTTAAATGCAGCTTCACAGATTTTACTTGAAGCTCACGAAGCACTTAAATTTTAAATACTACTTTTTCACATTCTTTTTACCTATCATGGCTTCTGATGCGTAGCTAGAAATTTTGATGGCTACATTCTTTTCTAAATTTATTGACCAACTTGATTTTCTTCATTCCACGAAAGTGTATTAAACTGTAAAAGCGTGGTGGGACTTGGTTTATTTTAAGAAAATTATGAGCGAATTAGAGTTTACATTAGCTCACGAATCACTTAAATTCTAAATGCAGCTTCACATATTTTACTTGAAGCTCAAGAAATTTTGAATTTCAGATCCCAAGACCAATGGACCAAAATCTTGAAATTTAAATACTTCGTGTCTTAGCATATAAATTTTTTTGGGGGAATAAATTTGGAAAAATGTTTTTGGGGACACCTGAAAAAAAAGTTGCTAAAAACACGCCAGGGATCTCAGAGGGTGTTGTCATCAAGTTTCATAAAAATCGGTCAAGCCGTTTCGACTGAAAAGCAGACAGACGGACATGCAATTAATTATTATGATGATGATACGTACGTCGTACGTACGTATATATATATATATATATATATATATATATATTATATATTATATATATATATATATATATAAAATGCAAAACCACAAGGAAAAGAAAAATGATTCCAAGGTCTTTCGTGTATTCAGAAGTACACCTCGTCAGGGAATGAAGGGAGAAGGCGAGATGACAAAAAATATACCACCGACAGAAAAACAAAAAGATTAGCACATGATTAACAAGAGTTAATTAGAGGCAAAAGGTATTTTAACAGGATATTGTTAATTTTATACATTCCCGCACTGTTACTGAAATTATTTTTAAAAAGATAAATGCACATTCTAGAATATTCCTTTCTGTTATATCTCTGTTTTTAACGAGCGCTTTAGAACTGTCCCACTTGATACTACGACCTAACCCAACCAATCGTCAAGGGCGTACAGTTGACCTAACGAGTGATTAGGTTAGGTCATGATATTTTCGTTAGTTAGCCCCATAAGGCTAACTAGAGAATGCTGGGGGCCCTGATCTTCAGGTGATCCCTACCTTCTTTCATTTCTTATATTTTATTAAATAATTGTTTCTCATTAATTTTTTCCTAAGTATAAACTTTAAGATACTCCATGGCCGGCCGCACACAGGATCGTCTTGCGACTCATGACTCACGACTTGAGCCGCGTGTGAGTTTACATTGACAGAATGGGAGCCCCGCATACTGCAGCGATCGCGTCGCAGTCGCTGCAGAATCACAGGCGACTTGACTCATCACGACCCCAAGTCGTCAGTCGTCAGTCGCGAGACGATCCTGTGTGCGGCCGGCCTATAGCTTACTCAGTCATATATGCTGACACTATTTTTAGTTTGTGATGGTACGTACTAAGGGGTTCCAAAAAACCTTAGCACCCCCATTTGCAGCTTACATGTTTATTTATAATGAAATAGTTTTTAGTGATTATAAAAATATATAAAATTCTTTATTTATTGCAGGTATTAAAATTACTCTAGCTGATAAAGTGATAATATAATGGCTTCTCAATTAATTGGTGATTCGGAGAGGCAACGTGTGATAGATCGCATACGAGCAATAACATTTCGGGAAGCTCGTGATGCTGGAGCCACCTTTATAACACGTTCATGGGTTGCCAAAAAGTTGCGAAGAAGTGAGGACTTCGTCAAAAGAAATTGGAATAAAACTTTGGATGAATGTGAAATGGATACAACCAAATCTGGGCGCCCAAATTTGCCACTCTCTCAGGAAACAAAGGACATCATTGAAAGCGGTACGCGTAAGCGGTACGCGTAAGCGGTACGCGTAAGCGGAAAAACAGCTGTGCTAAACTTTCTAGAGAGATCGAAGTGTTGAAAGATCGTTAGTGGTGAGATCATTCGACTGTACCGTCATAGGCAAGGTTTAAAGCCTTGGCATGAACTTCCAAAGCCAAGAAAAACTCAACTTAACATCGATGACAGAATGTGGTTTGCCCATTATCTTGAAGATTGAGATGTGGATGATTTCATGCATTTAACTGTCTCCGATGAATTTTTTGTTTACGTAACACGTCGGCCTAACTACCAAAATGATCGAGTGTGGGCCACAACACCAGATGAAATCGATGACAATGAACATTATCGCGAATTATTAAAAAGTCCAGACTGTGTTCGTGTGTTTGTTTTGTTCACTGCAAAGAAGCTCATGTGGGTGCTGAAGCCAAATAGTCAGAGTTGGGATGGACAGTATTTTCGTGATATTATTCTATCCCACCATGTCATTCCTTTTCTAAGAAACCCAAACAATGTTATGGATGTCGATCAGGTCACACTTCTGCACGATAAGGCCCCCTGCTTTAAGGCATTAGCCACTCAACAGTTGTTGCGGAACCATGAGATCGATTTCTTTGGAAATGAAGAATGGCCAGGAAATTCTCCTGACCTGAACGTCTGTGAACACATTGGATCAGTTATAAAGGACAAGGTTGAATGTCTCTTGTTTCAAGAACCTGCAGCAAATCGATTTTCGAAGGATACAATGACGCAACACATTGAAACTGTTTTAGCAAATTTGCGTAACGATCAAGATATATTCACGTCACTTTTGGCAAGCTACCCAAAGCGAATTCAGGCTGTCTTGGAAGCCAATGGTGGGAACACCAAGTTTTAATTGTTTCTCATTAAATGCAGGAATAAATTCTCTTTTGTAAGGTATGTTTAGTTTTACTGTACCTCCAATGGTTTAGGCCAGCGCTGTCCAACTTGCGGCCCGCGGAATGAACTTTTGCCAAATTTCATTTCTGAATTTTCTTCCCTTTTGTCATTTCTAGTAGGGAGAACAACATTCAGCGGGTTCCTAAGTCGTATTAACCAACAGTGTATGATTATAGGCAACATCTTGGCCGCGCTTTATAGAAGTTGGACAGCACTGGTTTAGGCCATGGGCGGGGGGGGCTAAGGTTTATTGGAGCCCCGTATATTAGTAATGATGCTAATAGTGACGATAGTTAATGATGATAATTAAAAAGTACGAACTTGTGAGAATAATAATAATAATAATAATAATAATAATAATAATAACCAAGTGATGTTTGCATGCAATCGCTTTGGCGTTGCAATATCGAGGTCACTGACATTGAGAGTAATAACGGAATAAGAAGTGCCATTCAGTGAACTCTTACTCGGTTTGAGTGCCATAAATCAAGAAGGTTAAGAGCCACCGTATATAGTGAAATAAATAAGACTTCAAAATTTCTTTGTCCGATGCTAAAGTTATCCTAATAATTATTTTATCGATAATTATAATTTTTCGTTTTTTCTTAAAGAAATGTAAAATTTAGCTCATTTTGGAGTCCTTTGGGTACTTTCCTGATATCTCGGACCCCAGACTTTTTGCCGAAAATATCACAACTTAACCTAACCAATTGTCAAGGGCAATACAGTTGACCTAACAGGAAAGCACCGGTTTTTCTGTTATTATTATTAATAATCTTTTAAAGTCTCATTATGGACATGCAAGAAATATGGTTAGGTCAACTGTATGCCCTTGACAATTGGTTAGGTTAAGTTGTGATATTTTCGGCAAAAGGTCTGGGGTCCGGGATAACTGGAAAGTACCGCCCTTTGTGTTTGTTTATATATATATATATATATATATACTGCTTAAGCACATTTTTAACCTTTAATCCCTACCCATTATAAAAGTTACCCTAGCAATACCCGGAGTACTGGAGTACACCAGTACCCCTGGGAGTGTTTAAGGGTTAAGTATTTTACACTGTTACTTATACGTTTACGTGTAATTACTTTACTAGTCTACTTTTCCATTTTCCATTTAATGTTATGCAATTTCTATTGTTATCTTCTCACATTTTAGTAATTTTACGTAATAACTTATCAGTTTTCAACATTATTTTATATCACCATTTGGAGACATCACAACACAACAAAGAAGGCCATATTGAAACTGCAAATAGTAAATCATTATTTCATTACTTATTATAGACATTTAAAGATGTAGGAGAAAATTTTAATCAGATTATTTATTTTTCAAAATGACTTTAATGACATTTACATAATGTTTACAACTGCATTGATTCTGACAGTTTTAACAAGATTGACCAAAAATTAAAAAGTTGAGGGAAACTTTTTTCCTTGGGTTATTGGAGTTATACTTTCAACCCTATGAGTCATTGGTAATGGAAGATTTTGTAAAATGTATGCCATGAGTATATGAACAATTCAGCCTTATTAGATTTTGCATGTAGGTTTCCGTGCTTAATATTAACTTAAAATTTAGTATTCCAAAAACTCTTTTTCTGGGGGGGAGGGAGGGTTTTAAGGGAGGTGGAATTGGGAATGAACAAAACTGCAGTTTTACTTACCACTTTTTACCACTTTTACTTACCACTTTACTTACCACTTTACTTACCACTTTACTTACCACTTTTATGGATTGAAGGTGACAGTATTCTCCTACTTTAAGCCAATTTTCAGTATATTTTGTGCACTAGTTTTTTATTTATTGCTCCTTGCTCCTCCAAAAATGTGTAAAAGAGTAAATCGAAGTTAGAATTTCTCCTGGTTTGGTAAAGTATTTCTGTTAGTTTCATTTCCCCAAAACAGTTAGAAATTAATTAATTTGCATAAACAACAAATACATAAAAATTCGGTGCTCTTCCAATATGTGCTCTACCTTAAAATTTACATTCCAATACGTGATCTACCTTAGATTATTCGGATTAGCAGCAGGTACGTTAGTTAGCCTTATAAGGCTAACTAACGAAAATATCACGACTTAACCTAACCAGTCGTCAAGGGCGTATAGTTGACCTAACGATTGGTTAGGTTAAGTCATGATATTTTCGTTAGTTAGCCTTATAAGGCTGTTTCACGGTAGAGCACGTATTGGAATATGGTAGATCACAGTTTCGCGGTAGAGCACATATTGGAAGAGCACCAAAAATCTTATTACTATTTTGATGTTTATAAAGTTACGCAAACATTAAAAAATAGGGTACATCGTCTAAAAAAAAAGAACCACGAGACTCGTTGTTTTGCTGGTTTGGCTATACTCCTTTGCTTGCTGCTCCTCTTTTATAACTCTCTCCAATGGTTTGATTGGAGTTACTTTTGGAGTAAGTCTCTTCACTTCTTTCTTTCGCAAGCTATATTTCTTCTGTAGAGTTTTCTCAGAATTTATTTTGATGTCCTATAAATTGTATGACAAGGTTGTATTCACCATTCCATTCTAAACCCTATTGTAACCATGAAAATTCTTACGCGGGTCTTAAGTAGCTTGAAATCCTTTCGTTTTTCTTTTACACGTATTTTCATACTTTTTTATGTAGTTCAAGCAATCCTCCTTAGCTATTTCAGTATCTTCATAAGGTATTACCGTAATTGACGTAAAGTGGCACGCGTCTTGGTGGAGTTTCCATCTGACGCTATTATTGTATACTTCAGCCTTCTGGTTTCTCATCGTAAGAAAAGATTCTTAGCTATTTCAGGCTCCATATTTCCAGAAGTTGAATCCACATCAAAATTATAAGCGCATTCACGTTTGGATTTGTGGTCTTGTAGTCGTGTTTGAAGTTGTTCTGGATTATTCTTCAGAAATTTCTTTTGGGTAATACGAAAACATTACAAACTTTACATGTCGTGTCAGAGTTCAAAATTAATAGTTTCCGTCCTCCATGAGCCATCAAAGGTAACCAGTAGCGCAGTGGTTCTCAAACTGGGGTACTCGAGGGAATTTTAGGGGATACGCGAAGGGGGTCCTGAAAATATAACCCTTTTAATTTTATATACGATTAACAAACGGCCACGAGTCACACGGTCGTAAAGAAAATAAAAATCTTCTATCTCTCTCGAAAATCCAGAAAATCCTGTAAAAGAATTCAAGGGGTACAGAAGAAGAAAAAGTTTGAGAACCGCCGCAGTAGCATAACAAGATCGTGTCAGGCCTGGCTTTAATCTAAATCTGCGGGCCCTCTCCCTCTTTCACCAGAGAACTAAATAAAAGAGGTTAAAATGATATTGTCTATTCAGGATTAGAAATTTGCAATAAATTTTATGATATACAGTGTACGCAGCAAAAAACACTAATGTATTTTATGAGGCTGTGAGCCATGATATAGAATTAAGGCATTTGCCTTTATTAATATGCATTCTGGTCTGATATTAATATCTTTAAGGAATACACAATTAATATTTTCATTGTAATTTACATATGAAATTTTAAATATTAAAACTGTATTCTACATTATTTTGAAATTTGGCTATCTTTTCCTATACGGGCCCCCCCCCCTCTATGCCTGGGCCCAGGTTCGGTCAAGCCTTTTGAACCCCGGTAGTTACGCCACTGAAGGTTAACAGTGATGTGTGTGTGTGTGTGTGTGTGTGTGTGTGTGTGTAAGCCCCATAATTAATTACACTTTACCCATATTTATCCTGATAAAACAACTTTTTCCAACGTTACTAATACGAGTAAAATATTTACATAAACGAACACTTGCCTCCTTATTCATTCTTTGTAAGTGCAATCCAAAAGTTTTGTGATCAATACATGATAATGATAAAGAACTCACAAAGTTTTTTTTAACTTGTATAACCTATACAACAATCTACCGACCCTTTACGTACAACATGACTAATTTTACTTATTTTATTACTTTATATCATTAGTAGAACCCCAAATATCGATCATAATCAACTTTGACCTTTCATAACCTAAACTCTCCTGACGGACCTACAGTTCGACGAGACGGAACATCGATACTAAAAAAACAAACTTAGCTTAACCTAACCTAACGCAATCTAACCCACACTAATTTGTCGAGTTTGCGTCAGTACATCGATCAGGTTTCATTAACCAGCCCCTAAACGATATTTATCATTAATGACTCCATCAATCACGTCATCAGCGACGTCACCAAGAATCACCGTCACTGTTTATACCTTAATTATTAATCATATGATACGCCGAGATAAGGTCACTAATTTTTATATCTTTTGTTCATTACTTTTATATTTTTCTTCATAGAAACTGGTATTATTATCTCCTACTATTAACTTGGCCTTACTCGTATTTATTCAACTTTTGCGTCGTATATTATCACGTAGTTCATACTAACATTATCACAATTTCTTATATTTTTACTAACTTCTAACCATTTTTATCAATTTATTTGTTATACTCGTATGTAGTATTGTGAAGTATTGTATTTTTACTTATGGAATTCGATGATATTCAATGCGATCGATTTTGAACCATACGCATTTTACCTATTCATTCTTATACGCACCTTTCGCAATTTCTCCCATTTCGTTATTGGTTTCACCAGTGCTCGAAATGGAAAGGGAAATAGCGATAAGATGATAGAAAAGAAAATAATCTCAAGGTTTACTACAAAAAAAAAACTTTCTTAAAATTCTATTAATATTTTTGAGCTTCATTTGTTTTACGTCATCATTCAAAGATAATACGATGTTACATATACAACAAAGCTTTAAGAGATAATAATATGGATTGAAGAATGTAGACAATAAAATACAGGGTGTTCATAAAGTCGCGCGAGTGAATATGCATGTACACTTCACCATATTCACTCGCGTGACTTTATGAACACCCTGTACTATGCCAACGATTATTTTATTTTCTTAACATTATTTCTCATTTCATGAAATGCATCCGCAGGTCTTTTAATTTTTGTCTACGCAGAACCATCTTACCTACTTATATAGTCTTCATTATTGTAAATTTGGTATTTTTGAGGTCATCATTGCACTTTAACTTATTTTCGAATACACTTGTATAATATTCATATTTTGATGCATATTGACTTCATTTATGATACATTTCATTCGTGTTGTCCATTTTCGTTATTAACCATCTTTATGTTAATCACATACAGTAGGATTCTAAGGATATTTTAACCGTTATGCGTATGTCTGGCATACTCCTAATCTATAGCAACAGAATATTGAAATGTATATATGAAATGTTAACATATCACATAACCAAATCATTTACCTAAATAAAGATTAAAGTCACAAATTAAGCCATGTTGATATTGTTAACATCCAAATTTCGAGAACAAGAAACAAATTTTGTAAACCGTTTCACGTTGTTATACTTGATTATAAGAAAGTTTATGCGCGTTTGAATTAGAATAAAAATTTTAAATCAGTTAAGGAAACGGTTACTCTTGCTCAGCTTTGATTCCCAAGAGTTTCCATCGATTAATTATAAGTGTCTTCCTTTAAGGAGAGCTTGTAGTACTAAACTTTTGACACATTCTCATCCCTTTTCTGTCCAACTCTGTAACGCAAGAGTTAATCAGTATTCTCAATCTTTCATCTACTCAACCGGTCAACTCTGTAACAACCTTCCGTAGCCCATCCCATATCTATGAACTCCAATCTTTCAAACGCAGTTCAGGCATCTCGAAAACTCTGGACCTTGATTTTAGCCATCTCCTTCTATGGGAGGGAGGGGGCATTTTGGCGGGCATTCGCCCTTTAACCTAACTTATTTAATTTAATGAGATTAAAAAAATGCAAATTATAACACACACACACACACACACACACATGTGCGCTTCTTCGCATAACCGAGGTACCGACTTTTTTAAATTCATGTATCTGCAACCTAATTAACCAAACCAAATTCTATTTCACCTAACTTATAATCGAGAAAAACGTAACAAGAGTTTCGGGCGCAATTGAGGGCCGAAAAGTGTTTTCTGTTAGGTTCCTAAATAGTAAGGTACAAACTAATCTAGCCTAACCTAACCAAACCTTAACTAACCTAACCTAGCGTAACCTAACCTAATCACGAGGAGGAGGAGCTTGTAGACACCAATCGACCATGAAAGTACTCCGGGGGAGACGTTAGACAGAAGATAGGGAGTGCTGGAACTCCCGTTTCTCCTGTCACTGTCCTCCTTAGCTGATCTTTTTCCGTGTCTCATCTACTCTGTGAGCAGTCCAGCATGCTCTCAAATACACACTTCTCTCCCTATTCCTCACTAAATTCACATGCACCTTACACACTACATAATCTTTTCAAAATTTAAAAAATAAAATGGCATCAACGTCAAGAGCCTCGGAGTCCCCTTGGGAGGGGACCATAAATGTCCCCACTTCTGGTCCCCTCTGCCGATACCGGGAACGCAGACCTGGGCAGCGGGGATGGATCTGCTACCGCCTATTCGAGATGTTCTGGACCTCTGTCTGATTCACTTTTCATAAACTTCTGCAACATTTGTGGCCTTTTCTCAAATTTTCAATCTGTTGAACACCACCTCTACTCCTCTAAATCGCATCTTCTTTTCCTCACTGAAACTCAGGTGTTTGGAATGACTGACAGCAACCCCTTTTCTGTACCCTCTTATTTTCTCTATATTCAATTTCACTCCAAAGGTGGATGTTGCGTATATGTACGCAATGACCTAACTTGCTCTCGTATTCCCGAACTCCAACCTTCCGAATTCTATATCCTCTGGCTACGGCTTACATGCCAATCTCAAATTAAATACATCTGCGCTGTTTACCTTTCTCCTAATTTTACTGACTATTCAAAATTCTTTGACTACCTCACTTCCAAAGTGGAATACATTCTTTCCCGCTCTCTCTGCTGAAGTCTCCATTTTAGGAGATTTCAATATTCACCACCACCTTTGACTTTCTTCCCATTTCACTGACATCCCTGGTGAACTAGCTTACAACTTTTCTATCCTAAATGACCTAGAGCAGATTGTACAGCACCCTACTCGTATCTCCGATCGCCTTAGAGATAGGCCCAAAATTCTGGATTTATTTCTTACCTCTTATCCTTCTTCTTACTCTGTCAAACTTTTCTCTCCGTTGGGCTCCTCCGATCACAATCTTATATCTGTTTCCTGTCCTATCGCTCCAATTCGGCCTTTGGATCCTCCCAAGAGGAGGCGCCTTTGGTAGTTCGGCGCCGCTGATTGGGAGGCCCTTAGGCCATGGGCGCCCGCAGGATTTTTTCCAAGGGGGGGCAAAATTTAATGTATTAATAGGTAGGGACCGGAGCAAGCAAAAAACTTTTGACCCCTTAGGAACCAGCAGGTTAATTCTAAGCAAGTTTAGTGTTGCATTTTCTGTAATGCAAAATGCAAATATATATTGTATATACATACAATGCTCATGATAACAATCATTTATTTTATTTATAACAGAAACATGATAGAATGGCTGCCACGCACTGCATGCAGCCAGGTGCTTGAGTTGGCGCTGCCAACTTGGCGGGATAATTTTAAGGGGGGACTTCTGAACAAATAAAAAGGTAGCAACCTTTTATCATGCACACACATAAAATTTTTCACCCTTTAGGAGGCAGTTGGATACTTTTCAGCAAGTTTAGGATATAAATATTTTCTTAGAAAATATTTAATATATTTTCTTGCCATTTCCAGGGGGGGCAAGCGCCCCCCCTTGCCTCTACCTGCGGGCGCCCATGCCTTAGGCAGTACTTCCCCGATTTCCCATGAAATTATTATTGCTTCCGTGGCCAGGCCCCTTCTGAGTGTGCAGAGCGCATCACAGAGGTGATTCTCTCGGGCATGGAGGCGTACATCTCATATTCCATTCCTACTACTAATGCAAAAAAACATTCGTTTAACTTGTCTTGTTCTAATGCTATCCGCAACAAAGAGGAGGCTTTCAGAAGGTACCGTCGCCATCCAACTGACTCTCACTCAGCTTATATTTCTGCCCAGAATCGTGCAAAATCTGTTCTCCGACTCGCCAAAAATTCCTTCATCCGACAAAAATGTGAAAATCTAGAACCTCTTCAACAACTTTACTTTCTCTTCTTTTCCCTCCTCTTTTCCATTCCGACGGCACAGTTGCCGTCTCTTCTCCTGACAAAGCTGAACTCTTCGCTCAAACTTTCACTTACAATGCAACCCTGGACGATTCCGGTGCTGTTCCTCCATCTCCTCCCCCCCCCTCTCTGACTTTATTATGTCTGATATTAGCATCTCCTTTGAAGATGTTTTTTCTGCCCTATCTGGGCTCAACTCTAGGAAGGTGTATGGTCCTGATGGTGTTCCTCCTGTTTTTCTTAAGAATTGTGCTTCCGTGCTGACATCCTGCCTAGGCAAACTCTTTCGTCTTTGTCTTTCATCTGGTACTTTTCCTTCCTGCTGGAAGTTCGCTTTCATTCAGCATGTCCCAAAGAAGGGTGACCACTCTCAACCCTCCAACTATCGTCCAATTGCTTTGATTTCTTGTCTTTCCAAAGTTTTTTAATCCATCCTTATACTTTTTTTTATTATCTTTTCTTATCCTCTCTTTACTTGCATGTCTGTAGTTGCATGGTATGACAGTGTTTGAGTTAAGACTGTGTTTGCATGGTTTTAAGCGTTCTTATTTTACTTCTTTTCATCTTTCACCCCTTTCCTATTCTCTTCGACTATTTTTCCGACTTGTCGGCAGTGGCCGGCAGATGATGATGGTGAGTCTTTCTCTTTTTCAGAATGAATGTTAACTCATGAATGATAGGTTTTGATACTTACTTAACCCCTTATTCTCTTCTTTTAACCCCCTACTCTCCTCTTTCTCTCGGGCTAACCTTAGAATGGTTCTTAGGGTCTTTGTTAGCCTTAGCTTCTGTAGATCTGTAGATCCTCCTTCCGGGATTTCATTAAAACTTTTGCTATTGCGCTAGACATATCGAAAGCTTTTGGTAGAGTCTGGCACAAATCTTTAATTTCCAAACTGCCCTCCTTTGGTTTCTATCTTTCTATCTGTGCCTTCATCTCTAATTTCCTTTCTGGCCGATCTATAGCTGCAGTTGTAGATGGCCACTGTTCTTCTCCTAAACCTATTAACAGTGGTGTTCCTCAGGGTTCTGTCCTGTCACCCACTCTTTTCCTTTTATTTATTCACTCTTTTCCTTTTATTTATTAATGATCTTTTAATTCGCACTTCCAAAGTTCCAGTCCTATTCACTCCTTTGCTGATGATTCCACTCTTCACTTTTCCACCCGCTTCCCAAAGTGTCCCTCACAGCAGTCGCTTCATGATTCGCGTAGGACGGCTATGGGACACCTGACCTCTGATCTTTCTGCTATACTGTATATAATTAGGGTAGAGAAAACCTTGTGGCTTTCAATGCCTTAAAAACTCAGTTCTTCCATCTGTCTACTCGTCACAATCTTCCACACGACTATCCTCTTACCTTCAACAACACACAACTGAATCCTTCCTCTTCTCTTAACATTCTTGGCGTTTCCTTTTCTCGTGATCTTTCCTGGAAAGATCACATATACTCTCTTTCTAAAGCAGCTTCTAAGAGGTTAGGTGTGCTGTACCGCCTCCGCAGTTTCTTCACCCCCACTCAGTCGCTGTCTCTGTACAGGGGTCTTGTTTGCCCCTGTATGGAGTATGTTTTTCATGTGTGCGTGGTGGTTCAACCCACACAGCCGTACTTGACTGGGTGGAATCAAAGGCTTTTCGTCTCATGAATTCCCCGCCTCTTACTGATTGTCTTCAATCTCTCTCTCTTCGCCGCACTGTTGCCTCACTCTCTTTACTATCGCTATCATAACGGACATTGCTCTTCTGAACTCTCTAACTGCATGCCTCCTCCTTTAAGGAGAGCACGCAGTACCAGCCTTTCTACACTTTCTCATTCCTTTTCTGTCCAACTATCTAATGCAAAGGTTAATCGGTATTTTCAATCCTTCATCTACTTAACCGGTCAACTCTGGAACAATCTTCCTCAATCCATCTTTCCTCCTGTCTATGACCTTCCATCTTTCAAACGCAGAGTGTCTAGACATCTGGAAAATCTCCGACCTTGATTTTGGTTCTCTTCTTCTTCTATGGGAGGGGCGCTTTTGCGGACATTTGCCCTTGGCCCCTCCTTCCTGCATAAAAAAAAATCAGGACCATCTTTTTTTCGACAGTAAAATTGTTCTAGATTTTTATATAATTTTTTTAATATTTCGAGGTACCAAAAGTGTTACTTCACAAAAATTTACCCCACTACATCTGTGAATTATCATACACTCAACTTCACTTGTGCCCAGTTGCCTACGCACGCGCACACACACACAACGCACACACACACACACACACAAATATCATTTCAAAAGCGTATAGGAATAGGTACGAGTATATTAGTTTCGATACTATTCGATAAGGATATATATATACACTGTGATAATCCTAAATCGTCTTTAACCACATCCACGAGTATATGTTAGACCAAGGGTTCCCAACCTTTTTCGGTGCCATTTTTCCTACCATGCTTTTCTAAGTACCAACGTTAAGAAAGGAAGGAAAGTGCACGACCCACCAAATCAAAATTGCAGTCCGTACAGAGGAAATTGTGGTGTTCTATTTTAAATTTTCAACCGTGTCTAAAAAGTTTATTTATTCTAATGATATTCATCGACATTTGAACTGAATCAAAATCTTGAATGTGGCCTTTCACGTTATCGTTCAATACTTTGAAATATACCTGGACGGCAAATTGGATAACATGCAAACCCGCAGTCAGAAAGGTTGTTGTTGTTTTTTTATGCAGGAAGGACAGCACAAGGACGAATGCCCGCAGAAACGCCCCCTCCCCCGCAATAGAGAAAGAAGAGAGAGATAGGGCAGATAAAACATCTTTGGAAGAGATTTTAATTTCAGACATAATTAAGTTTAGGAGATGGAGGAACAGCACCGGAATCATACAGGGTTGAGTTGTAGGCAAAAGTTTGAGCGAAGAGTTCAGCTTTATCAGAAGAGACGGCAACTGAGCCGTCGGAATGGAAAAGAGGAGGGAAAGAAGAAGAAGTAAAGTTGTTAGAGAGGTTCTTGGCTAGATGCCAGAAAGAGCTTGAAGGATTTAGAGTTGAATAGGTTTTCACATTTTTGTCTGATGAAGGAATTTTTGGCGAGTCGAAGAACAGATTTTGCACGATTCCGGTCAAAAATATAAGGCAAGTGAGAGTCAAGAGTTGGATGGCGATGGTACCTTCTAAAAGCCTCCCCTCTGTTGCGGATAGCATTAAAACAAGCAAAGTTAAAACAAGTTGTTTGTTTTTGCATTAGTTGTTGGAAAATAATATAGAATGTATGCCTCCATGCCCAAAAGAATCACCTACATGATGCGTTCAGCACACTCGGAGGGGCCCGGACACAGAGGCAGTAATTATTCCATGTGAAATAAAGAAGCACTTACTGCCAAAGGTGGTGGTGAACATTGAAATCTCCTAAAATGGAGATTTCAGCAAAAGGAGAGTGTGATATAATGTATTCCACTTTGGAAGTGAGGTAGTCAGAGAGTTTTGGATACTTAGTAGAATTAGGAGAAAGATAGACAGCGCAGATGTATTTAGCTGGAGAATGGCATGTAAGCCATAGCCAGAGGGTGTAGAATTCGGAGGATTCGAGTTCGGGAACACGAGAACAAGTTAGGTCATTGTGTACATACACGCAACATCCACCTTTGGAATAAAATTGATTAAAGAGAAAGTAGGAAGGTACAGAAAAGGGGTTGCTGTCAGTCATTCCAGACACCTGAGCTTCAGTGAGGAATAGAAGGTGAGGTTTAGAGGAGTAGAGGTGGTGTTCAACAGCTTGAAAATTTTGGGAAAGGCCACGAATGTTGCAGAAGTTTATGAAAATTGAATCAGGCAGAGGCCCAGAACATCTCGAATGGCAGTAGCAGAACCAGTCCCGCTGCCCGGGTCTGCGTTTCTGGTATCGGCAGCGAGGGAACCAGAAGTGGGGACACTTATGGCCGCCTTCCCAGGGCACTCTGAGGCTCTTGAGGTCGATGCCATTTTGTTGTTTTTTTTAATTTTGAAAAGATTGTATACTATGTAAGATGCATGTATGTGTAGTGAGGAATAATGAGAGAAGCGTGTGTTTGAGAGCATGCTGGTTCGCCCACAGGGTAGATGAGACACTGAAAAAGATCAGCTAAGGAGGTGAGTGTTCCAACAGTCCCTGTCTCCTGCCTAACGTTTCCCTCGGAGTACTTCCCTGGTCGATTGGTGTCTACATCTCCTATAATTATCAATAAGCAAGCTGCTTATTTATAACCCTATTGCGTACCACCTAAAAGAACTCCGCGTATCACAGGTTGGGAATTGCTACGTTAGAGTACATAGGATTGACAAAAGTAAATAGACACCTTCGGTTTTACCATAATATTTTATTTGATAATAAAAATTGATAAATAATAACATCTTTATTAAATCATTATATTTAGAATCGTGTTGGTTTCCCCTTTTCATTATGTGAAAGTGACACACGTTCTGGCATTCCATTGATGAGTTTTGCCATTTGTTCTTCAGGACAATTATCGTGGTGTCTATTTACTTTTGTCAACCCTCTGTATGTTTTCACCCTCCAGTGAAGTTTGAAGTATATAGAAATCGAACCTAACAATTTTTTTTTATTATTATCATTAATTTAGAGCAATAACAGATTGAAGTCTGTAGGCATGGATATAATTTCTGCACTAGGGACAGAAATAATTCCCATTTGCTTACATTCTGCTTCCTCTAATCAAAGGATTAAGTTTTAAGGACGGTCGAATCATTTGGTTGTTGGTTGAAACTTATCTGCTACGTAACACTGACACTTACAGTGCTGAAAATGGTTTTCATACAGTAATATACTGTACATACTTTTTCAGTAATGTACTAAAAATAATTACACAATTTTTTTCAAATATTTCTTACGATACGAGTTCATCTCTTGGGAACAAGAGTAATTAAGCGCGCATGCGCATTGCGCATGTTCGAAATTACTGTGTATTTTAAATTAGTCTTTTTTGAGTTTCATTTTAAACTTAGAAACGGAAAGGTTGTACTATCGATTACAAAAGTCGGATGCATTGGGCCATAAGGTAGGTGTGGCCCAGTATGGCTTGCGATTTTCGTAATCGACTGTACAGTTGCAGCGAAGGATCTCTTCCTTTTTGGGTTTTTAATTTTTCAGTTTTATCAATTTATAACCCTCTATTTTATATGTTAAATTCAGTGTTTTAGCATTTTCTATTTACATGGTATTGATATACAGTTGACTCGTCTGCGTGTGTTCTTGCCTACCTTACGAAACCGCGACAATCTTTAGAATGCACACAGAGCTCATCGCGACACGAACGAGGGAGTGACGGCATAGCGGTATTGCTCTATTTTCAAACATTTTTTTTAATTAAAAATCATTAAATATGAAAAAAGGATATACGAAGTATAATGAAAGTTAAGCTAGGTCGGGTTAGATTAAATTTATTAGGTATTTAGATCAGGTTAAATATCACCATCCACAATTCAAAGTGTTAAAATGTCGCGGTGTGTGCGTGTGTGTATAAAACGATGAACTATAAAATTATAATTATAAAACTTTAATAACCTCATTGTTAAGCTTTTGAAGTTTCTTCGAGGTGCAGTATTGATCTGTCAGTAAAGTCTGTCGAAACTGAATGAAGTGAAGTATCCTTCATGGGAGTTCATACGAGACATTATGACCAAAAAAAGGTCCAGTTTTAGTGGAAAAGACTCATTTTAGCCGAGTTTTCTTCCCCGCACTTCATCCTATTTTCATCTCTGTATAGTTTTACTTTTGTTTAAGACTCATGCAACGTTTTCACAAACTTCCATTCATTCTTCATTTTTGAGCCAGATTCTATTTTCTTCTTTTACGCCCATTTATACGCCCATTTATACGTATGTTTCATTTCCCTTTCGCTATTCTCAATTACGTTCCTTCAAGGTCTTCGCTTTAAAAGGTTTTTCTTTTTTTTCTTTTTAGTTCTCTCTTTTGTTCTTATTTTCACTCTTACATTCTCTCGTTATTCTTCTCCCTGAGCTTGCCCTTCATCTGGTGGTAGTTCCTACGGTTGCCATGCGCACTACATATATTTTGGATCGAGTTAAATTTTTATACCTCGCATTTATGCAAAAAAATTCACTTCTTTCAGCGTTTAGATTTTACTTTTCAGTTTTTGTGTGATCTCTTTTATTCTCTTATTACTTATTTTTTGGGTGGAGAATTTACGTACACCCAAAATAAATGAATAGTTGAGGATCCCACGCTCGCTATTTTTAGGGTCATTCCGAATGCGTGCGATTCATAAATCAAGAAGCATTAAGGGCTCCATTCTCTTATTAACAAAGAGAATATGGCACTAACAATAATAATAATAGCGGATAAAGTTATTAACAAATTTAATCGATTCAAGAACCTTCCTAACTCACTTTACAATCAGTATCCAAAAGATATTACGTCACTAGGTCTTTTGTTTAGTCGTGTATGTGGCAGTTCACTTTGTAAATTGAGAATTATTTGTACGGAAATCACTGATACCGAAACACGACGTCACAAAAACCTCAACAAGAACGTGCACATTCAGACAGGAGAAAGAAGCCCATAATCATCATATACAATATGTCGCAAAACAAATGAGCGTATATTTATCAAACAGAACAATTCAAAAGGGGAAAAAAAATGCGATTTCTTTTTTTGGAATGAATCCAGAAAACTGTTCCGACTTCTCCCCTCAGGTATTGATCTAAGAATACAAGAATTTAGAGCCCGTTCTCTTTCTTGTCTTTTGGCGAGGGGAAACAGTTCACACGCAAACAAAAGGAATACATGTTACAGATAACTTCTCTATTCATCGTGGCGTACCCTTCTTTGTTTTCATTTGAATTCTTTTGAAATGCACGTGAATTAATAGTGAATAGATTAATTAAAATTATTTCTCCATCAGTAATATTGTATTTGAATGCTTTGAAGGAATTCATAATCGTTTATTTTTGGTAAATCAAAATCCTTTTCATAGTCTCGCTACAGGGTGTAATACAGATGGCATTCAGACGCTATAATGCTTTTAGATATGAAGTAATTCATGGTTACTTCGCTAAACATATAATCCTTTCATAGTCATCGAAATATCCTGGTGTACGTGCTGTATATAGATGTATGCACCTGTGTGTGTGTTGTGTGTGCGCGCGCGCGCGCTTCAGTAATTTTAATTTCACGCAACTCATAATAGATGATCAGAATTCGCGGAACTTCCAAGAAATTTAATCACGCAATCACGCATACGTGGATTGATCTAAGCTCAAATACGTTTCAGGGCAAAATAAAATCAAACCAATAAATCATGCTATCAAAATGACTTACCTTCCTTACGTGGTTACGTCGTGGCCAGTGTTGTAACATCGCTTCCCGTCGATCAGCGGAGTTAAGCGACATTGGGTCTGGAGAGTAGTTGGATGGGAGACCGTCCCGTCCTCCGCGTCCAGAATATGTAGCGAGCCTTGGTTCAGATCCCACGTAAAGCTATAGGTCCCCTCCGACATATGACCTTGGATGTTGCGAAGCGGATTAAACAACCCCATCATTACATTTTACATACACGGAACGTTTTACATTTCACATGTACGTTTTGACGATAGCAACCATGTTCATAATTTTAAATAATTATATATTACTCATACTGTACATTTAACTACAACCATTTTTTGTTTCCTTTTTAATTTTAATCCCGTCGATCAGCAAAGTTAAGCGTCGCTGGATGTGGGTAGTAGTAGTTGGATAGAAGAAGGAGGTTAAACATCATCATCATCATCTTTTTAATTTAAAAAATTTCTCCCGACTAAAGGTGCTTTTAAATACATCTACTTCACATTCGCTATAATAGAACTATGTTTAGATTAACATGTTAATTTATTATCAACGAAGTTGTCATTGCATTTGATTTTGTTTTATTTTTCAGATTCGAGACACCTGTAATGTCAAAAAGAACGCAATAATTACTTATCTTGAAAATAAAAGTCAAATAAAACCTCGATGTCAGGCAACATTTATCTTTCTCTACTTTCATTTCATGTTCGAAGATGCTCGGCTCGCCGGATCAAGAGGTTGGTACCGACATTTATCAAAACAATCAACACCAGCTTAATAGGCTCTGCATGGGCTCTCTAAACCCAGCCACAGACTGCCTGTCCAAGCCAGTTCTGTGAAGTGGGGTGGAGAGACAAGCCTGTTGGTCATTTGCTTTGTTTCTAAACCCTGCATGACTTTCACAGATTAGGAATATGGAAACGACTGTGAATATATATATATATATATATATATATATATATATATATTTTACTAAACACGCATATAATTAACGTAAAGAACGACGCTTGTATAGGAGAATATTCCGCGCAAGATGAAGAGGGAGAACGAAACAAATGAAAAAATGAGGTAACCACCCGGGAATCGAACCCGGATCTTCCGATTGCCGGTCAGATATGATAACCATGTGAGGCCCATGGTGTAATGGTTATCATATCTGACCGGCAATCGGAAGATCCCGGGTTCGATTCCCGGGTGGTTACCTCATTTTTTCATTTGTTTTGTTCTCCCTCCTCATCTTGCGCGGGATATTCTCCTATACAAGCGTCGTTCTTTACGTTGATATATATATATATATATATATATATAGGCTGTCCCATAAGTTGGTCTCTTAGGAAAATTTATTTTAAATTAAATTTACAAAATTACTAAATTAGAACTAAAACAAATGTTCAAATTGATGTCTCGTTTTGGGACATTAATTTGTTGATGGGACAATTGATGGAACAATTTGTTGGGTTGGAACAATTTGTTGATGGGTCTTGTTTTTGGGGTATTAATTTGAACATTTGTTTTAGTTCTAATGTAGTAATTTTGTAAATTTAATTTAAAATAAATTTTCCAACGAGTCCGGACTTATGGGACACCCTGTATACTGCATTTTCCTTAATCTTGATAATTTTCTTTTCGAATTAATTAAATAGACTCGCTCCTTATGAAGCTTAAATTAAGAAATAAATTTATAATTAATTATCTTTACAGGGTGTTAATAATTATGATTTGAAAAGTAAAGGATCTCGTTTTCGGTTTATAGAAATCCAACTTGCCCGTTCATTTATAATCTCTATTTCATGACAGCCTGATCCCAAAAGGAAAGTGTCCTTAAACATTTTACTCAGTCTATGTCTGATAAAAAATTACCTAATTAGTATATTCAGTTTAAAGACAATCGTTATTAGAAAGAGCGGCCATTTAGGGAATGCAACACTGTATTTTAAATGATATTTACGTTTTGAAAGCGTAAGGCGAGAGGTATATAAGAAAATAAATTAATATTTATTTTTTATCACGTAAGTTCAAAGTTAAATATATTTTTTATTCTCAATGTGAAATAAAATTATTAAAAGACAAAAAACAAATTAGGAAGAAAGCTTACTTCCGTTTCTCACACCACGGGAATGTAAATTAAAATTTGTATTAAAAAATTTTCAAGGATTGTATCATCAGGAAATAAAGCTGCGAATAAGCTTTAATAATAATTAATAAAAAAAAAATTAATAAACAAAAATAAATAATTTGTCACGTGATGTTCCTCAACCCGCGCCAAGAAATGAAAAATATCGTGGCAAAACAACGCATTTATAATCTTAACAGAGGCTCCTCCAAGATTTAGGTGAGAAGGGTGGCTGGTATCAAAATCTGCCTCAAGTAGCTCCTAAAGAACGTTTTCTGGTGTCTATTTCGCTCATTGTAAGCGATACTGAACCAACGTATGGAATGAGTGTAGGCTATATTAGGCTATAACACAAAACCAGTTTTATCTGGTTACCTCTACACAATCTGGTCTGGAATGGGGTGCGGATATCGAGAGAGAGAGAGAGAGAGAGAGAGAGAGAAGAGAGAGAGAGAGAGAGAGAAGGGTATACTCGCATAATTTAGAATTTAGCAAATAATTTTTTAAATGATCGTACTCGCCTTTAAAAGAATATAGAAGCCTATGTACTTAATGCGCTTATAGTTGAATAAATAAATATATAATAATAAATAAATAAGAAAACAGAATTTACCAAGTTAATGACATTTTTTCGCGAGCAATTTCATTTTGCTGCCAAACGCTTGAAGGCAGTAGAGGAGAAAAAGGTAATTAAGGGCCATTCATATTATCGTCCACATTCATCCATGTTCGTCGTCGTCCGCTTGATCATTATCGTCCACACAACTTCCATTCACACTGTCGTCACAAGTTCATCGTTCTCTCTTGTTTTTTGCCCTTCAAGCGAAGTAAAAAACTCACTCGTGTATATTTTAAAATAAGCCTATGATACCAAGTATACTGATATACACTGTAGGAGTGAGAAGAAAGGTGTAAACTTTAAATACTGGTTGCTTTCATTCTGTCGCATCCTAGCGATCTCTGCTATTAAATTTGGTACCATAAAACGTTTGTATCTCAAACATTGACTGCCTGCCGTACAACATAAATGAGACTCAAACTATCGTACATTTATATATAGTACCGGCTTTCCGGTGTAAAAATATTTTCCAACCTCTGATTGGTCAGCCTTTGAAAAAAATGGAACATGGTCCCTCATTAGATAACTCATAATCTGTAACTCATTTCTTTTTATTTTTTGTAAAAGTGACAAATATTTGCAGAGATTTTCTTACTATTCCGTATATACACAGGGTGTTTCAGAAGGAAAGGTCAATACTTAGGGAGGTGATAGTATCGGTCATTGTGAGAAAAAAAGTTCATATGAACATGTGTCTAATTCTGAATGGTTACGGAGATAGAGCTGTTTGAATCTAGAAATACAAAAGCATTGTTAATGGTAATCAAGAAAGAGAAACCAATTACTGTTTCTAACATTTAATGTTTAAACATTGGCATTTTGAATGGTATCAGATACAGAAATGACAAATTTGTTACAGTTTACAATACGTTTTCGAAAATCCCACAGTCAACCTCAATGCACTTTGCAACTCGTGTGCGAAGATCGCGTGTTGTTCGTCTGAGTTGATCTTAACGTTCCTTTATGCGGGCAGCAGCATCCAAAATGCGTGCGAGCAATTCGTCTCGTGTATCCACCTTTCTTTTGTAAACTTGACTTTTCATCCACCCCCACAAACAATAATCTAACGGAGAGAGGCCGATCCATCGACCAGGCTAAGTTTGATTTAGGTATTGCATCACCAGACGGGTAGAATGTGGAGGAGCTCCGTCATGCTGAAAGTACATACCAGCGCGTGTATCCAAAGGAACATCCTCCAATAGTCCTGGCAATTCATTTTGCAGAAATTCTAGGTAACTTTGTCCTGTAAGACGATTCTCTAAAGTAACAGGGCCAATCAGCTGATCATCGATGATACCGCACCACACATTGGCAGAGAAGCTATGTTGAAAATTTGTTTCCACAGTGGCATTTGGATTTTCGTCTGACCACCGACGAGAGTTACGAGTGTTGTTGATACCGTCACGGGTGAAAGTAGCTTCATCGGTGAACAGCATTAATCGAAACAATCGGCGATTAGCATTTACCCAATAACAAAATTCCAGTCGCATGGCAGCGTCTCCTGGTTGAAGGTGTCGTACATGCTGTACATGATATGGATGCAAGCCTTCTTCACGTAATGTTCGCCATACTCTTGTCTGTGGTACACCGAGACGTGTAGAAATTCTTCGTGAGCTAGTAGTAGGACTACGCTCTACCAACTAAAGAATGTTTTCCACTTCATCCACATCTTGTTGACCTTCACGTTCAGATGAAACATGAGCGCTGGGAAGTGTACCAATCTCACGCAATGTGTTGAAAACCCTGGTAAACACTCTTCGATCCGGAATTCTGCGGTTCGGAAACCGTCGACGGTATTCTGCAACAGCAACTGTTGCACTTCCATCGCAAAAACCGTAGACATATACCATATCTGCATATTCGGCATGTGTGAAGGTGTGTGGCATTCTTAACACTGCTTCAAACACCAAACAATGTCACTCACAACAGTCAGCTGTCGATTGGCTTATGTTACATGCTTACGTTACAGCTTACATGGTTCAAGGTTATAGGGGAGGGAAGGGGGAGGAAGAGCTGCGCGCGCATCAGATTCAAACAGCTCTATCTCCGTAACCATTCAGAATTAGACACGTGTTCATATGAACTTTTTTTTCTCACAATGACCGATACTATCACCTCCCGAAGTATTGACCTTTCCTCCTGAAACACCATATATATATATATATATATATATATATATATATATAATATATATATATATATATAATATATATATATATATATAATAAACATCCTTCAAGGTTTAATCAGTACCAACGTTTCGGAATGCACTAATTCCATCTTCAGGGCTAAAACAATAAAATGCCAAATTACATACAAAATACAAATTGCAAATTGTAAGTTGCTTAATAACAATTTAAAATAAAGTTAAACTTATAAAAAGTAGTTTAAAGTAATCTGAACACTGAACAGATATTGAAAGCTCTGTTAGTCAGAGTCGAAATTAAATTTTGTTTGAAACCTAAAGGGATAAAGGAAGAAAAGTTCGTAGTAAGATTGGTAGATGTCGGCTTTCGGTAAACGGAAGTTTCAAAAGAGGAATTAGTTTTTATTATCTTAATGTCCAAAAAAGGACAGAGAGCTATTAGATTCAGCTTCTGAAGTAAATTCAATATTAGGGTGCTTAGAATTAAGGTAATTACGAAACAAAGGGATATGGTCTGGTGATTTAAACAGGAGAAAGGTGTCATCAATATATCTTCTATAAAAAACCGGTTTGAAGTTGGAAGGACATTCATTCAGCCATTTGACTTCATGATGGCAAAGAAACGCGTTAGCTAAGGTGGGACCAAGGGGCAGACCCATTTGAACACCTTCAGTCTGTTTAAAATATTTTTTTCTCTGGTGTTCCTGTTTATTATTAAACTGCGTTTTCCACACCATCAATCAATAGTCGATATAATCACCAAACGCTATGGAAGACCAGTATTGCACATGTATAGAAGACTTGAAAAACTTGACTACAAGGCTAGAAAACTTCAATGTGATTTGCGGTTCCTTACTTGCTGCAGAAGCCAGGGTTTGATTCCTGGCTTTTTGAAGTTCAAACTTAGTAACTTTCATTTACAAAAAAGTGAAACCTATAGGAACTGTCAAAAATAAGTACTAGATGCAGAAATTAAATTTAAGAAAAGGCTCAGTAATGAATGTAATAGGGATCTTAGTCAGTCTACTTGTAATTTTAAGTCTCTGGTGTCTGATATAGATTCAACACATCTTTTGAACGTCATTCAGACAGGTAATTTGAAATGTATTGCAAGGGTGAATTTTGTTCAAAACAGAAAACTCAAAAAATTAGGATATAATACAATTAATAATCTAGCAGCTAATGATCTCATCTTTAATTATTCTTCTAAAGTTCTCAGTGATATTAAAAAATCTGCCCTTTGTAAAGGCCTGAAATTCTCTCTTACTCCAAAGAAGCTTAATTTTTACGATCATTTATTTCCTCAACTTTGAGTTATTTTTTTAAGGACCTTTTTAAACATTCATTCTTTGACTCACATAGTAAAAATTTTAACTTTTTATCTAATAATTTACTTAATTTAGCTTTTACTTCATTTTATGCTTTTAACCCTTATGGCAATAGACCTAATATGGAGGCGGAAGAGTTTCACAGTCTTAAGAAATCTGTCTTCGGACAAGTCATTGGTGGCTACAAGACCAGACAAAGGCAATGGCGTTGTTCTTTTGGGCAGGAATGTTTATGTCGATAAAATATTAGATATTTTAAATGATGCAACTAGATTTTCTAAAGTAACTGGTGACACTTTTGCTTTAATTTTAAAACAGGAAGATAAAATTAATAGGTATCTTAGAAAACTTAAATCTAATAATATAATCTCAGACACAGTTTTTTCCAAATTATTTGTTTCTGGATCCAGCCCAGGGATTATGTACGGACTCCCTAAAATACACAAACCTAATTGTCCACTGAGGCCAATTTTATCGGCACTAGGAACTTTTAGTCATAACCTTTCAAAATTCTTGGTCCCCATACTATCACCTATAACTTATAATTTGTGTACAGCACGGGATTCTTTGTCTTTCGTTCGAGAAATTACCTCATTAAATAATAATTCTTACACAATGGCTAGCTTCGATGTAAAATCTTTATTTATTAATGTGCCTGTTGCAGAAACTATTGATATATGTATTCACAATCTTTTTATTAATACTGATACGGTGCAGGGTTTTAATAGAGGTCAATTGAAAGAACTACTAAAATTTTCCGTGGAAGACCTTATATTTATATTCAACGGTGAATATTTCAAACAGACTGAAGGTGTTCAAATGGGTCTGCTCCTTGGTCCCACCTTAGCTAACGCGTTTCTTTGCCATCATGTCAAATGGCTGAACGAGTGTCCTTCCAACTTCAAACCGGGTTTTATAGAAGATATATTGATGACACTTTTCTCCTGTTTAAATCACCAGACCATATCCCTTTGTTTCGTAATTACCTTAATTCCATGCACCCTAATATTGAATTTACTTCAGAAGCTGAAGCTAATAGCTCTCTGTCCTTTTTTGGACATTAAGATAATAAAAACTAATTCCTCTTTTGAAACTTCCGTTTACCAAAAGCCGACAGTTACCAATATCTGTTCAGATTACTTTAAACTACACGATGAACTGGATTTCATCCGAAAACTCCTTACCAAGAATAATTTCCCTTCTAGATTGGTGAAGACTACAATAGGCAGAACCTTAAATAGACTAATAAACCCCACAACTAGAGACGTAATTACAGTTCCCAAAGATATCCTGTATTTCACTTTGCCTTATATGGGAACTTCAAGTTTTAACATTAGAAACAAACTTTTAAAATTGCTCAAGGAATTCTACTACAACTATGTATAAAAATTATATTCACCCCGTCTAAATCGGTTTATCACTTATTTAAATACAAGGATGTTATTCCTACACTTCTTAAGTCATCCATAGTTTACTAATACAAGTGTGACCACTGTATGGGGTCATATATAGGAGGTAAAACTAAAAGACACCTAAAATCCCGTATTTACGAACATCTCGGTAAATCGGTCCGTACAAATTTACTTCTTGGCAAACCACCTAATTCTCTCATACGTAACCATTCACACAACAATAACCACCCAATTTCACAGTCTAATTTCTACTTTCTGTCGGAAGCATTGACCTTAAGCTTAAAATTATCTTTGTTTATTTATGAATTAAAACCAGACCTAAATTCTGATGAATCATCGGTAGATCTGCTATGTTTTGGGTAAGGTACTTGTTTATTTTATTTATTTACCTTTTAGTTTTAATGCTTTTATATTTTTCCTAGCTACTTTTTTATAATTGTAACTTTTTAATTTCATCTTTTTACCTTTTAGTTTTAATGTTTTACATTTTCTTAGCTACTTTTTATATAATTTTCTTTATTTTAAATTGCTGTTAAGCAACTTACAATCTGCAATTTGTATTTTGTATGTGATTTGGCATTTTATTGTTTTTGCCCTGAAGAAGGAATTAGTGCATTCCGAAACGTTAGTACTGATTAAACCTTGAAGGATGTTTAGTTTTTCTCTGGTGTTCCTGTTTATTATTAAACTGCGTTTTCCACGTCATCAATCAATAGCCCATATATATATATACACACACACTGGCGTTCAAAATTATGGAAAAACTTTTTAAAATGCTGATTATGTAATAATAATAGAATTCTTTTAATTCTTTTTATACGTTAGAGGAAGTAAAATGATATCTGTCCAATTAAGGAGCTTTCACATGTAGTGTTTTGTTACATGAAGACTTACGAGCAATTAATCAATATTGAAAGAAATTGTATTTAATGGTGACATCACATTTTTATTAAAATAATTATTTATGTTCACAGAAATATTGATATTATTGGTTAGAATGTTTTTGTTATTTGTATTTATACATTTCATCCCATTTTCGTTCAAAAATGTAATTTGACTCGTGAAACCTGCACCTGAACATTGTTTGGTAACATTGTACCCTTCTCTTACGGATATCTCTGTATAATGGCTCTTGCAAAGGAAATATCATATGAAAATAGACTCAAGATTAATTAATACCTTCTTGATGAAGAACTACAGAGACAAATAGCCAATAAAATGGGAATTTCATTCTCCACGGTGAGCAAAATCCTCTCTCGTTAACCTCGTTTAGGTTACGTGTGTTGGTCTCTCTTCACACGAAGGTCAAGCTGGTGGCCCCGCCTCTAGGCCTGGCTTGGTGCAGGAGCGAGTTGCTCTCTTGCGGAATCCGTGCTGATTTTCGTTGAATCTTTCCATTGTCTCCAAGAAGTCGCAGAGTTTCTTTCTGACTATTCTTTCAAATATTTTGGTGAGGTGGGACGTCAATGACACTGATCTATAGTTCTTTGCTTGAGATCTATCTCCTCCTTTATATATTGGGACAATGTTCGCTCTTTTCAAGATACTCGGTATTTCCCCAGTGTCTAGGGATCTTCTCCATATCCAGTATAAAGGTATAGCTATTTCATTTTTACAGTTTTTAATCAATAAAGCGTTCCATCTGTCCGGACCTGCAGTTGAATGTGATTTAATTTGTCCTATAGCTCACGCCATATCTTTTGGGGTAAAATAAAAATCTGTTAAACAATCTCTCTGTAACTTCTCTTAAAAGAATGCATCTATGCCAGGTACCGCTTTGTCACCTTTTGAGGTACTGAAGACTGATTTGTACTGGGCTCTCAATGTTTCAGATATTTCTTTTAGACCGTCGGTTAGTTCATTATTTGTATATATAGGATGTTCTAAAATTACCCAGTAAACTTTTATATCTCTATCGATCAGTAGTCGGATGTTGTGAACAATGTGTTCAAGTTAAAGGAAGACACTTTGAACATCTAAAACAAACAATTATTGTTGCTGTATTTGAAATAAAATTGTTAAATATCGTATAATTTTTGTTGAGATATTGCATTCATATAAAAGTTTACTAGGTAATTTTAAAAAACCCTGTGTGTGTGTGTGTGAGTAACGATAATGAAAATAAACAAGAAGGAAAATTAAAACATGAAATAGTGCTTAAGCGCTTTCGTCTACTGATATCCTCAGGAACACTGAAGTTAATAACAAGATCGAGACAGTATATAGCCTACAGTTCAAAAAAGAATAATAAAAATTATATGATTGGTGCAAAGGATATTGGACGAAGAGCATACAATCCACGTGGAAAAGCTATCAGTTTTAGCGCCTTGCCCTTCTTATCTAAATCTGATCTGAAGGAATTCAAAATAAGAGAATCGAACGAAAAAGGGCCTGGCTGAGGTTGAAATTGTTTTTAAGTTGAATGATGCCGGACTCAAGAATGCTTCTATAACACTGTTGCTTCAGTGAAACAAGCTTGAAGAATTATTCCACTCAATGCAATGAAACAACTCTGACAAATGAACAAAAAGGGCGTTCGACGACCATCCCGTTCTAACAGAATGTTGATGTTCAAATCTTTTCCCGTTTGTCCAATGTAAAAGGAGTCCTATTGTTTACAACTAATTTCGTAGATAATACTTGAATTATTGGTAGGACTATTCTTTATTATATTTTTCACAGTATTGTCATATGAAAATACTACATTAATGTTCAGAGGTTTAAATACATTGGCAATGCCTAAAAAGTCTGGGGAAAAAAGGAGTACTAAAATATTCTTCGACAAAGTGCGAAGAAAGTTTGTTTTGCCTTGTTAAGGCAAGATTTCTAAAAGGCAGGTGGGTAACACAAGTCGTTTCCAATATTGTTGATTTTTTCTAACTCAGCCTCCATGTATTCCTGGCTGACAATCCTAAGAGCACGGAAAAACATAGAAGAGAATATAGCTTTCTTGATGGTGTCATGTCCAGAGTAAAAGTGTACATAGGACAAATTTTTTTTTTCTGATAGGTACTGTACTAAACTTAAAACGTGGGCTTTCCCTATGTACACGTATATCCAAAAATGGGATTGAGTTGTTTTGTTCCACTTCTAATGTAAACTTAATAAGGGATTTGATTATTTAACTGAACGAGAGGAGAGGCGAAAAAGAATTACCCATGATCATCACAAAAACCTGTTGATAATATTGACCATTAACCCTTTACTGAACAGAGGTCTTTTCTGAGACTGAATAAAATTGTCTGGCGTTAGCCGGAACAAAATCAATCGCAAAAGGGTTAAGCGTGAATTTGCAATCTTTGATTCAAAGTTTGATGAGTTCCAAAACAATGTGTGTGGATAGTGGCAGGTCATGCTTATTTAATTCTTGTGAGAGAAAGTCAAGCATGTCGCCAGTTGGTACTTTTGTGAACATTGAACAAACATCGAAACTCATCAATCTATCGTTGATTTCAATGCGTATATTATTCATTTTTTCAGTGAGATGCATTGATTCACATTATATATATATATATGCACAGTATATTATGCAGGAAGGAGGAGCCAAGGGCGAGCGCCCATAAAAATTGACCCCCTTAGATAAAAAGGAGAGAGTCGAAGTCAAGGTCTCCGAGGCCTACGATGCTCTTTTTTTTCTTAATTTCGGAAAGATTGTGCAAGTGTTTAAGTCATATATGTGTAGTGAAGAATAGAGAGACAAGTGTGTCTTTGAGAGCATGCTGAACTACTAACAAGGTAGATGAGACACGGAAAAAAAGATCAGCTAAAGACGACACTGATAGGAGAAACGGGAGTTCCAACACTCCCTGTCTCCTGACTAACGTTCCCCCCCTCCGAGTACTTCCCTGGTCGATTGGTGTTTACAGTCTCTTCCTAATATATATATATATATATATATATATATATATATATATATATATATATATATATCATAAATGCCGAATTAAAAGACGTACAAATAACACAACTAATGATAATGAATTTAAATTTGTTTGTAGTAATGAGGAGGTAGACGAGTTCCTAAACCCAAACTACGGACACATCCTGAAGAGAAATTTAGAAATAATTAAAAAAATGAAGTACTTAGAAAGGTTTTTAAAAAAGGGTTTCAATTTAGAGTGGTTAAATATGATATAACGTGGAATACATTAAAATAAAACTTTATTAATAAAGTAAATAATTACGTAAATATGTTGACAACGAAAGAAAACAAAAGCGTAGATAAATCGCCAAAACATATCAAAATGCGATCAAAACAAAAATAACCACAAAATGCATTGCCTTGAGAAACGCATCAAATAATTACGACATTAATCTATTCTAGACAACTGTAAAACCTTTTTAAAGGATATTATAAAATTCTAAAATACATTTGTTATTTGTTGAATCGACAAAGCGGTTAACAATTACGCCATTATACGTAATAAAACTCTTTGTTGAAATAATTAGAAATGAATTAGGTTACGATAAAGGTTATACTAATAGATACAAAGGCAATGAAACGTATAAAATACGCAATCAAAGCCGGAATAATATAATTAATTCGCACATTAATGAGCTGAACACAAAATTTGATATACGTACAACTAACGGAAGATAAAATTGTATACCAACCATATATGCAATCCTTCAAACATTATATATATATATTGATCACAAGCGAATATACATATAGAAACTCTACAAAGATTCTATTAAGTTTCAATTCATAATAAGTTCTAAACAGTTCACTGTAAAGCGAATCTCGCAAGACGTAGCATTAGAATTAGAACTAAACGTTAGTATTTTTGTACCCTATCTTTTTATTTTTACCACTATATGGTTCCCATCTTTATTTTCTATATATAATTATATATATATATATCTTTATATACCTTCTCGAAATACACCTTCTCCCCCTTTAAGGAGAGCACGCAGCACCAGACTTTCGACACTTTCTTATTCCTTTTCTGTCCAACTCTCTAATGCAAAGGTTAATCGGTATTTTCAGTCTTTCATCTACTCAACCGGTCAACTCTGGAACAATCTTCGTCAACCCATCTTTCCCCCTGTCTATGACCTCCAATCTTTCAAATGCAGAGTGTCTAAGCATCTCCAAAACCCTGAACCTTGATTTTTGCCCTCTTCTTCTTTCTTGAGGGGGGGGGGCCTCTTTTGTGGGCATTCGCTCTTGGCCCCTCCTTCCTCCATAAAATATATATATATATATATATATATATATATACTTGTACAGAGTGTTGACAAAAGTAAATAGACACCTTTGTTTTTTTCCTCCAAATATTTTTTATTTGATTATAATAGTCAATAAACAAGAAATTGAGTAAATCATTTGATGCAAAGGAGAAAAGAGCACGATTTTAAATATATTGATTCAATTAATTTGTTATTATTTAATGGCTTTTATAATCAAATCTAAAAATGTTGGGAAAAACGAAGGTGTCTATTTACTTTTGTCAATCCTCTGTGTTAGTATGCAGAGAAGGTATACTGTATAAAGAGATATACTCGTATATAGAAGGTGAAAATGAGAACTATATTGGGGTAAAAATAAAAACAAAATGATAAGGTATAAGAATAGGAACATTTAAAAAAAAACAGGATAATCCTTATTCCTTAATCGTTATACCATAAAAGAAGATAAGTTTCAGATAGAAAACATAATTGAAAAATTCGAAATGAGGGCGTCAATTAAAATACAAAGTCGAACAATTACGGAGGACTACATGTACAATTTATACACTATACGGATACATAATATATACATATAAATGAGATACGGAAGTGCGAGCGTTGAGGAAAATATGTGTGTGAAAGAAATCGGAATGTAGTTGGTTGTTGAATAATAAAACTATAAAACTTTGGACAGAAAACAAGCGGTAAAATTAAAACAGTTGAAAAGGAAATGAAAATCAAATGGCTAAAATCGAGCTTTTGTAGGAAAAACAACGGCATTCTCTCTGGAATTAATAATAATAATAATAATAATTTAAACTAGTGGTGATAAAACTAAATGATAATTACAATAATAAGGACTGGAGAACTACATTAGATGAAAAGGAAGTGCACTGGAGAAATATTAAAATTGTAACTATGGAATATAGAAAAAAAATCTGCGTTGAGTATTTTGGGGGTTATTAAATTCCGCCTTGAGGTGTAATTAGGCTGACCATATTTCCTTGAGACAAAAACGGGACATTGGGATGGCAAAAAAGGGACGGGGGTTATGTAATATTCTGTATTCATGAAAAAGTAAGTACATAAACCGGGACAAAATTGACATTTTTATTAAAACGACGGGACGGCCACGAAATATAAAACAAACGGTACTGTCCCGTTCAAAACGATACGTATGGTCAGCCTAGGTGTAATCCTTAAAATTTTATTCCATTTTGAGTTCACAAATAAAGTTTATTTTTGTGTTCAGTCTGCAAATATATATATACTGTTATTGTATTATTGCACACAGACCGTGCATGTGTAACAAAAGTTTCTCGGGGAACCATTCTACTGTAAGTTGTATCATACTCTTATTCTTAAATTATTCTTAAATAACTCTTCTTTACGTTTAGTTCGTTTTAGTTCACATGAAAATGTTTATTCCGTTTTGTGTGTGAATATACTGTATATAAAATATAATTAGGCTATTAGCTCTAATTAGGCTAATCTATATTAACTGAGTTTGGATTAAGTAACAACAACGTAAATTATAAACCTAGGATCTTTGCATAGCGAGATTCAATGAAGGAGAAAACGAGTAAACTCTGATGAAGATGATAAAGTAGACAGAATAAGAATAAGTAAAAAAATACAGAACCTATACGGAAGGTTTGCGATTGCAAATACTTGTGGTTTTTGGTCCATTTTGTGTAGAGCAAGCCTGAGATAGTACGAATATGACTGTGACTTATACAAGTAAATTTATGCTGTCTTGGGGAGGAAACACAAATGGTGCATCTTGCCCCTGAAGAATTACTGAAAATATTACTGAAAAATACCTACTAAGACTGTGGGATAGCGTAGTGTACTCTAATAAATTCCGAAAAATAACGTGACAGCCGTCCTGCGCACAGGTCATAAATCTTGGTAAAATTTGGCGCATTGAATTTTAATATATATATATATATATACAGTATATATATATATATATATGGGATGAAATGCACACTTAAACACGTGAAATGAATGAATGGTGCAAACCCAGAAGAAAAAGAAAAAATATTCCAAGGTCTTTTTTTGTATTCAGCAGTCCACCTCGTCAGCGAATGACATATATATATACACACCTCGTTTGGGTTCCGTACGTCGCGTCTGTCTCTTTCACACGAAGGTCAAGCTGGTGGCCCCGCCTCTAGTCCTGGCTTGGTGGAGGAGTGATTTGCTCTCTTGCGCTCTCCACCGTACATAGCCAGGTACGCCCGACTCATCTGGTACCGTGCTGAGCCAGGCATCTAGTCTTCTCTTGAAGACTTCAACTTTGATCCCTGTAATGTTTCTGAGGTCCTTTGGAAGCTGGTTAAAAAGTTTTGGCCCCCTGACAACCAAGCTATTTTCCTTCAGTGTTAAGGAGGTCCCTTGTTGGGCCTTTAATTTGGGGACACCACACATTCTGCTTTTCCTATTTTCCAGCGTTGTTTAGATGGTAATTGGGTTTAGTTTGAGGTTTGGTACCAGTTTTCGATCATTTTCCATATGTACATTATGATGTACCTCTTTCTTCTTTTTCCAGGGGGTACAGATTTAACTTACGTAGTCTTTCCCAGTAGTTGAGTTCTTTGCAGACATCAGTCTTGGCTGTGAAATGTGTCTGCGTTTCTTCTAGTTTATTAATTTCTTCCTTTTTATATGGGGACGTCAAAACTGAGCAGTATTCAAGTTTTGGTATGATCAGTGTTCTCAGCAGGGGAATCATTACTGTCTTGTCTCTCCTTTTGAACGTTCTTAGTACCTGTCCCGCGACTCTTTTTGCTTTGTTTACTGCTATCTGATAGCAATAAACAATTTCCTGTCTATCTGGAGCATAATATGCAGTCTAAGTTCTTCATTTCTACCAGTGCTGGGCAGCGCAAACGAAAATTCACTTGCGCAAGCGCAAATGCGCAAATCCAAACCCATACCTTGCGCAAGCGCAAATGCGCAAACTTCTCGAAACTTGCGCTTGCGCAAACGCAAACGCAAACTATTTATATATACAGGGTTTTCCAAAAAAAAAAAATAGGTGCAGTTTTCTTTGGGACACCCTGTATAAAATTAAATTTATAGTAAATCAAATCAAATCAAATCAAAAGACTTTATTAACAGACACACGATCCATAGATATATCAATAAAGAATAGATACAAAATTACAATGTTAAATAAATAATAAAAAAAAAGAAATTACAATATTACAAAAAAAAACCCGCTTCAAAGCTCCTCAGAGTCCTCCTCCAACTCCATCGTGAGCAGGTTCATGTTGCCCTTCAGGAACACAAACCTCTCAAAGTTCTCAGAGGTCAGGCTGGACCTCTTGGGCTTCATGATGTCAGACCCATGGGAGAACACCCTCTTCACAGCTGCAGAGCTGGGGATGGCCGTGTTGTACTTCAGAAAGACCTCAACCCAGGCGGCGCGGTACAGGGCGGGGAACATCCCCTGCTCCAGCTCCTTGCTGGTCTTCTCCTTTTCAGAGCACCAAGCATGTAGCTCCTTCCCCACCTTGGTGGAGAGGCGGTTGCGGGTGGCGCTCTCCATTGGCGTTGTTGGTATACTGAGTGCTCACCGCTGTCTGGCGGCGCCACCTGTCTGGCAGTCACGTGTTTATGAGCTAAATCCACTATTTTTAATTTTTGTTTTTTTTTCACGTTTGCGCACAAGTTTGCGCAAGAATTGGCGCAAACGCAAATGCGCAACCGAAATCACACTTGCGCAATTTACGTTTTGCGCAAGTGTTTGCGCAAGTGCCCAGCACTGAATTTTCTACCATATCTCAAGAGCTGAAATTTCTCGGTGTTAAATGTCATATTGTTGTCTTCTGACCATGTGTATATTTTGTTCGTGTCCCTCTGCTAGGCCTCCACTTCATTTGCATCGCTGATTTTTCTGCTGATCTTTGTATCGTCCGCAAAGGATGTTACTATATTGTTGGTTTACTCCACTGTCTATGTCTGTTAGCATGATAATGAACAGGAGTCGGCGAGTCGGGCCAGCACTATCCCTTGTGGTATTGAGCTGCGTACTTCTGATTCTGATGATGCACCTTGAATTTTGACGACCTGTAGTCGTTCTCTGAGGAAGTTGTAGATCCATTTTCCCACTTTGCCTGTTATTCCCATATCTTTCATTTTATGTGCTATTATACCATGATCGCATTTGTCGAAAGCTTTAGCAAAATCTGTGTATATGACATCATAGTTTTCATTGCCTTCAAGTGCATCTAGGATATTGTTATAATGCTTTATAAGTTGTGATAGGCATGATCTTCCTGATCGGGATCCGTGCTAATTTTCGTTGAATCTTTCCAATGTCTCCAAGAAGTCATAGATTTTCTTTCTCACTATTCTTTCAAATATTTTGGTGAGGTGGGACGTCAATGACACTGGTTTATAGTTCTTTGCTTGAGATCTCTCCCCTCCTTTATATATAGGGATAATGTTCGCTCTTTTCAAGATGCTCGGTATTTCCCCAGTGTCTAGAGATCTTCTCCATATCCGGTATAAGGGTGTAGCTATTTCATTTTTACAGTTTTTAATTAATAGTGCGTTCCATTTGTCCAAACCTGCAGCTGAATGTGATTTAATTTGTCCTATAGCTCTCGCTACATCTTCTGGGGTAAAATCAAAGTCTGTTATACATTCTCCTTGCAATTTCTCTTCGAAAAATGCATCGATGTTAGGTATCGCTTTGTCACTTTTTGGGGTACTGAAGACCGATTCATACTGGACTCTCAATGTTTCAGATATTTCTTTCAGATCGTCCGTTAGTTCATTAGCTCCTTAGTTCATTAGTTAAGGTCCGATTGTACCGCGCGTTTTTGTTTTCCTTTTCGCACAGCTGTAGAAGTATTTTGGATTTTCCTTTATTACTTCTGCCGCCTTTTCCTCTTCCCTCTCTGCATGGCCCTTTATCAGAGTTTGTATTTCCCTATCGATACTCTCCATTTTTTCTTGTATTACTTTCCTGGCATTGTAGTCTTCGCAATTAGCTAACTTCGTCTTTACTCTCTTTCTTTTGCGGAATATTCTTCGCTTTTGCCTCTAGCCAGTTCCTCTTTCCTTTTGGCTGTGTTTTCGGGGCGTATTTTTCTAAAATTCTCAGCGTCTTTTCTTCCAAGGTTGCTAGCATTTCCTCAGTTATTTTATTCTCTAAAACTGTTCTCCACTCTATTTGGGCCATTTGTGATCTGATTTCTTCCCAATTTATGGTCTTGGAGTTTAAGTTAAAAGCCCCACATTTGCTTCTTCCTTCTGTATGTGTATTATCTTTAAAAGTTCTTGCCATATTTGTTGATAATTCGATTATATTGTGGTCTGAGATAATAGTTGGGGTTATTTTTATATGGCAATCAAGTTCGTGTTATTTGTGAACACCAGATCTAGGCAGTTATTTTTCCTGATATTTTCTGTTATCTCCTGTGTCAGCATAAACTCGTTTGTGAGAGCCATCAGCATTTTTGCTTGCTCCTGGTCCTCTCTTGTGCCCCCTTTATATTGCTGTATAAATATATTTCTACCCACCTTTTTGTATTTTATAAATGGGAAATAGCACAGCCACCTTTACGTCTCGCTGTTCTATCCGCTCTTAGTAAGTTGAATCCATCTATATGCAAAGGTGGGCAGTTGCGCCGCAAAAAGTTGCGGCGCAACTTGCGGCGCAACATTTTTGGTTGCGCTTGCGCTTGCGGCGCAACTTTTTGAAAAGGGTTGCGCTTGCGCGTGCGGCGCAACTATTTCAGCAGAGTTGCGGTTGCGGTTGCGGCGCTACAAAAATTGTTGCGCGTGCCCACCACTGCAGATATACGTTAAATGCAAAGGTGGGCAGTTGCGCCGCAAAAAGTTGCGGCGCAACTTGCGGCGCAACATTTTTGGTTGCGCTTGCGCTTGCGGCGCAACTTTTTGAAAAGGGTTGCGCTTGCGCGTGCGGCGCAACTATTTCAGCAGAGTTGCGGTTGCGGTTGCGGCGCTACAAAAATTGTTGCGCGTGCCCACCACTGTCTATATGCAATTCTTTCTTATCGATACAGTGTTCGCAGTTATCGCAGTTTCTTTGGCAATCTTTAAGATGTGTTTCTGTGAGGCATGCGATGTCCTATTTTTATCTTCATCTTATTCTGATAGTTCTCTTAATTGGCAAGATATTTGTAATTGTTTGAAAAAATTTCTGTGATAACTGTTGTATCTAAATTAGATTTTGATTTTGTATCATATTTGAATGAGACTGATCAAATAAAACAATACAATTGATTTTACACTCGCTGGTTGGTGGTCTATTTCAGAATTTTTTTTTAGTACTGTGCCCTTTTTATTTTAGGGGGGGTGCCCTTTTTTCTTTGGACCCCCACCTTACTGAAATGCTTAGATCTGCCCTTGGTTTTACATCTTTAACGCTTACAAAAATATACATAGAGAATATAATTACATTTAAAATGTCAACATATACAGAGCAAGAGCGTCAGAACAGGGGGGGCCGGAGGGGCATTGGCCCACCTACTTTTTGAAGTGGGTAGGCCAACAATGGAAACTGGCCTCACTTTTCAGCTCTAAAATTAAATTCAATTAAACTTAAAATAATGATGCGTTCTGTGATAAAATCACAGGAAATTACTGATCCTAAATTTTAAAAAAAATGCGTTCTACGTCCCTGATATATATATATATTATATATATATATACTCGTTTACGGTTTTTAAAGCAGAACGAGACTATGAGGAAAAGGCAAAAGAGGAATTTATGAATAGCGAACAGAGAGAAAAAATAGAAGGAACGAAGATAGTACAAGAGGAAACTGCGAAAAACGAAGAGGAAAAAAATAGAAAAAGCAAGTAAACGGGAAAAAGAAATAATAGAAATAAAAAAAAGCACCAAGAAACGAAAGCAATGCACAAAATCAAATCCAAAGCTTTCACACAAAGGACATTAGCAGCAATAGGAAAAAACAAGTAGACAATAAAGAAATCATACTGAAACCACCAAAAACAAAGGCCCCAAGTAAAAATGGAGAAAAAACTATACGTAAATACTATGTGAAAGGAATTTTCAGATATAAGGGAGGACAATGTATTTACGAACACCCTCCTGTGTGCAATTACTTCTATCATACAACAATGGTCACTGCAAATTTGGTGGAAAATGCAAATTTTACCATCCGGACATTTGCAAAACCTACGCGACATATGGAACCTGCCAGTACGGGAGAAAATGCTACTACCATCATCTCCCGACAAGTTCAAAGGACAAAGGACAAGTTTCAAATGACAATAGGAAGAATGTGAGAAAAAAAATATGTACCCAAATAGCAAACGAAACACAAATAGCAAGCAAATTTTTTTCAACATTTCGGACACAATATGGCTGCTAAGTCTTGTATAGCACATGCAGCTGACACAACTGAGAACCCTCGAACTGGACCACTTCGCGACAAGAAGCTACCAGAACAGTTAGGCTGGAACGGATCCATCCCGGAGGACCACAAAGCTACAAAACATGCGAAACGAAAGAACAACGAACTTAAAATACAGAAGGGGCAATGCAAAACAAAAAACATAAACATTGTCTGGCAAATATTCAAGGAATAAAACCGAACAACTCACTAAACAAAGTTTCGTACCTGGAAGGTTTTATGGACGAAACAAGAGCAGACATCGCATATACAAACAATATATTCCCTCAGTTATGGACTATGCTAGCCCATGCTGGGCACCCATTATCTCAAATACGCATGTAAACACCTTACAGACAATACAAAACAACGCACTTCGTATCATTACAGGATGTACTCAACCAACACCAATAAAACACCTGCACACAGGAACAAAAATACTGAAAATTAGGGAACATTTAAACATGAGGGGGAACACAATTCACGGCAGCAGCGACAACTAACCCACAACACCCTTGCCACTACATGTACAATCATGTACCAACACCTCGCACCATTAAGGTAACTCCAGAGAGATATTATAACCAAATACTCCATTCCATACCACGCCCCACAGACATCACACAGTACAGAAAATACATACACACACACCTAACCCACAAGACACTGATACGACTCGGTCCGAATGCGGTCTTAGGTGCGAAACTGCTACCCATTGACAAGTTAGAGACCAGCCTGAGCAGATCGGATCAAATTAACTTAGCACGATTCCGATGTGGACATTACCCCAACTTACAGACAGATAAACACAGACTAGACAACTCCACAGCCGACACCTGCCACCTGTGCCAGGACACACCACGGATAATATGAGTATCGTCACCTTCAGAATATCAAAAGCAAATATAATTATAAAATATTAAAGCATAATTTTCTCATCATTTTGATATAAGTCACTATGTTCGCAGATGCGTCCTTACCAAATTATGTAGATTTGAATATTATGACATTTTTGCGGCATTTTTTTCCCGCTCTTCCAATATTTGCCTGGTGACGTCATGAAAACATGATATATGAGCTAGGCTTTTTAGGTTACTACTTCCACTTATGTTAGTTTTTCATAGATGTTGGTCGCGATGACATGTGAAGGGTGCGAATATTATTTTGAGGATTTAATATACGAAGTACATTCTAATGACTCCCGAGCAATATAAATATTGAATATGTTATTACATTATCATTTGTATAATTTAGGTCTCGGGGGTACGGGGCAGAGCCCCCGTAAAGATCACGCATCACAAATTGATCGGTATAGGGTTTTAAATTTTTTTTTTTAAATTTCCGACGCTAAAATGCCGATCAATATCGATCAATTTGTCATGCGTGATCTTTACGGGGGCTCCACCCCCGTACCCCCGAGACCTAAATTATACAAATGATAATGTAATAACATATTCAGGTTAGGTAAGGTTAGGTTAATTAATACCAAAATACATTTTTCTAGTAATATTTGATGTGTTTTGCTTAGATTTTGACCTCCATTTCCCTTGAAAATGAGCCAAACTTCAAAGTACTATAACTTTGTTGGATCTCATTTCCGAGGGAAATGAAGGTCAGATTTGAACAAATCACATCAAATACCACTAGAAAAATGTATTTTGGTGTGTAAAATGACTGAACGTGTCTATATACATAATTACCCACACCACAAACAATTGAACAAATTATGACCAGGGCTGCCAATGCTGGGGGGGATGCCCCCAGATCTGGGGGTTTCACAATCTATCTGGGTTGCTGGGTTTTTATTTTGAAAATGGTTAGAAATCTGGGGGGTTTATATCCTAAATGTGTAAACAACTTAAAATAGCTCATTTAAATATTTAAAACGGCATATTTCCATATTAATAATATATATTTTACAATTTAAACTATTGCCTAAAAAAGCCATTAAAAGAATACGTTCCAAACATGTTTGAAATATGTATGGTATATGTCTGCAATGGGTCGCAAGCTCGCTGCCTCGGCCGCCTCGCTGCTCGCGAGTCCAGTGATGCCGGATTGGGCGAAAAGTAGCGGATTGGGCTAATTTTCGCGGCTCTCCGTCAATACTACAGTATTTTGAATGCATGTGAATGCATGTGTTGAACGGATATTTTCCCAAATGAATTGTGTAAAAAACAGAAACACAAATTCATTGAAATCTGAGACTGTCAGAGATAGGTTACTAGCCAAACAATCTATTACTAGAAATAATATGGCATGCACAACGTGGGAACCGGACAAAGAATTAATCAGAGATTTGGAAGAGGGTGCAGTCAGTAAAAGATACCTAGACAGAATGAAATCACAGAAAGAGAACAAGGAATTAAGTACTCTTTCAGGAGGAATTAGTGAAGAGGACGACTTGTAATTATTCCAATTAATAGGGGTAAGCAAATAATTCATTTTACTATTTATAATTGTTTTTTTTTCAACTTTTATAACATGTTGTATCTGGGTTTTTTTATTTGATTCTGGGGCTTTTGAGTCTGATCTGGGGATTTCCTCAAAATCTCATTGGCAGCCCTGATTATGACAGACTGTACCGCTCTAGCACAACATAGAAGTACTTTAGATATACTCACAGTTTACAACCCACACCTTTCATTAACCACTATAGAAATTGAACACTATGCTGGTCAACTCGGTCAACAAGCTTTTATTTGTGGCGATTTTAATGGTAGACACAGGGCTTGGGATACAGGTATGTCAGGTTCTCCAACACCAACGGCCTTAAATTTATTTAATTTTATTCTCTCTTCGGATTTTGTATTATTGACTCCAGTAGATCTCCCAACAAGATTTAACATTAATAATGGAAGTTATTCAACGTTGGATCTCTCATTATGTAGAGGTAGGTTTGCTCCTAACTGTGCAGTGGCCATTGGTGGAAGTCTGGGTAGTGACCACTTTCCTGTCCTCACTGCTCTGCAAATTTCACCAGTATCCACTCCTCATAAACGACGTCCGACTTGGAAACTACGTGACATAGATTGGAGAATTTGGTCTAGAGCACTTCCGGATGCCCCTGCTATAGAAGGGACTTTAGATGAGAAAATACAGCACTTTACAGCCTTATTAGTGGAAACAAGTACCTCTACACTGAAGAAGACAACAGGAAATTTTGTTCCAAAATACCACAAATGCTGGTGGACGGAGGATTGCAGTGTGGCAGTGGCCACCCGCCGTCGGGCTCGGCGTTTTTATTCTCATCACCCAACTCAATATAATAAGATCCTCTTAATAAGGCAACGGCTATAGCTCGTCGTACTATTCGTCAGGCAAAGCGAATTTCATGGAGTCGGTTTTGTTCAAACCTCAGTTTTACTACACCTTCCACTGAGGTTTGGACTCAAATTCGGAAAATCATTAAGGGTACAGATTCACACTTCACTTACCCTATTGTTGTAAATGGTTCCATAGTAAGTGATGTACGTGACAAAGCAGAAGTTTTGGGGGCCTTCTTCCATTCGTTTTTTGGGACTGTAGCAGTTATTGAAGATGAGGAATTTTGCAGGGACATGCAGTCTTCCTTATTTCTTGATTACAATGAAGATTATAATCTGGACTTCACATTGCAGGAATTACAATCCTCCTTAAGGCAATGTGAACATACAAGAGGTGGTGCAATGGGACTGGATAATGTACATAAATATTTTCTTAGTCATCTTCCATTGGAGTACTTGCCATTTCTATTATCAGCATTCAATGATAGCCTGAGCACAGGGGTCTATCCTTCATCATGGAAACGTGCAATCATGATTCCTATCCTCAAACCACAGAAAAACCCTTCAAGTCCATCTTCATATCGTCCTATATGCTTATTATCCTGCTTGGGTAAAGTACTAGAGAGGATGGTCCATCAGCGATTGCTATGGATTTTTGAAACATGTCACGTTTTTCGAGATTCGCAGTGTGGTTTCCGTAAGAAGAGAAGCACAGTGGATCAACTTCTGAGGTTGGAAACATTCATACGCCAAGCTCTCCGATGGAAAAAATATGTTCTTGTTATATTTTTTTACCTCAGTCGAGCTTTTGATACCATCTCCCATACTGGCCTACTTTATAAGTTAGGCGATTTGGGGATTCATGGTCGTTTACTAAGATGGTTGCACAACTTCTTGTCTAACCGCACATTTCAGGTGCTAATTAATGATGTCTACTCAACACCTTTCCCCTTTAAAAAGGGTGTACCCCAGGGTTCGGTTCTCAGTCCATTATTATTCACAGCATATCTCTCCGATATGCCAGGTATTGGTCCAGTTCAATCATCAGAGTATGCTGATGATACAGCTTTCTATGTGGCAGCTAACACCCCTTTAGAAGCCCAACAGATGTTGCAAAAAGCAACAGATAAGTTCTCATCTTGGTGTAGAACCTGGGGTCTTTCCCTGAATCAAGAAAAATCAAAAGTTATGTTCTTTACACATCAAAAGGTTTCAGTGAATCCTATTGTCCAAATTAGTAACACCCCGGTAGCTATGGTCACATCCTACCAGTTTTTGGGAGTGGTCCTTGACAGCCCCAGACTGACTTGGTCTTGTCATATTAACTACCTGGTAACATCTTGTATGAAACGTCTAGACTCGTTAAAATCTGTTGCCTCTCATCGATGGGGTGCAGATCGATCTACGCTTCTCACTTTTTATCGATCATTTATCTTGGGTAAAATAAAGTATGCTGATGTTGTTTATGATTCAGCCTCTTTCACCTTGAAGAAGAAACTGGAAATATTGCATAATTCTGGAATGCGCCTTATTTTGGGTGCCCGCCCATCAACTCCTATTATTGCCCTGCAGGGTGAGACTGGTCTCCATGCCCTTCAATATGATAGAGATCTCTCTACACTGAGGAAGTACTTCAATATTCTGGCTTCCCCATTTTCCCACCCCTTACGTCAGTCATTTGAGGCGGATTATCCTTTGATCCTTGCAGTGGACTGGACTGTGGCAAATAAGCCGCCATTCTTCTTTAGAGCAACTGGACTTCTTAATAAGTATCAATTACATTTTAAATTTTTTACAGTTCCAGTGTTCCCTTCTTTCCCACCTTGGAGATTGCATTTGGTACCAACCTGTCTCTCTCTCCCATTTTTATATGAACCTCCTGTCCCCAAAGTAGTGATTGTGCAGTGTTTTACAGCATACTTGGGAGAGAAGTATCCAGATTACTTGTATATTTATACTGATGGATCTAAGATAGATGTGCCTGGACCATCTTGTTCATCAGCTGTTTTCATTTCAAATCATAAAAGGTGTTTTTCCTGGAAACTATCCCCCAATCATAGTATACAGGCAGCAGAGTTATTTGCCATCCAACAGGCATTGTTTTTTTTTAGTATCCAGAAGTAATGCTTGTAATGTCCTAATAATTACAGACTCCCAGACCTCTCTTCACCTGATCAACTCACCCACACTCACTACATATCTGGCTTTAACAACTTCTATCCATTCTTTACTGAAGACCCTCTCTGTTTCAGGTATTCTGGTTTCCTTCCAGTGGGTTCCGAGCCATGTTGGAATTACAGGTAATGAGATGGTTGATACGCTGGCCAGGGCTGCTCATTCCCTCCCTGCTATAACTTCGCTATATTTCCATCCAGGCGAGGGTTTTGCAGTAGCTAAAATGGCAGTGCAAAATGATTACAAAACCCAATGGGAGAGATTACGGCACTCAACTCTCTATGGAATGTTTAAGCCTTCCTGGGGCACAAGAAATTGGCCTGTACCTTCTTCCCACTATAAAGCTTCTATAATATTTAGATTCCGTTCAGGCCATGTAGGCCTTCAGGCTTACTTACACCGGATTGGACTAGCTTTCTCCCCATTATGTGTTAGTTGTAATTTACCAGAGACACTGTCCCATTTCTTTCTTTTTGTCCATGTTATACTAGGCAAAGGAAAAAATTAAGATTCTCTCTTTTGCAATATGGTGTCAGGAACTTTACTTTATCAGTCCTATTAGGTGGGGATAGTTTTTCACCCCATTGATACACTTCACTATGGACCAAGTATTCAAGTTTGTAGTGGCATCTGGGCGGTTGAGAGAGTTTTAAATCTTGCATTGTATACCGATTTTCATTCCCACAGGTTTATTAATGTTACCTCCTAGTTACTCCATCTGGCTGTTACTGTTGACTTAGTACTTGGTTCCATTTTATCAGTTCATGTTTAGTAGTACTAACAGGCCTCATATTCATCCCTTTCTGAGTGTTCTGGAATTGGCCCCAGAACTGAAAAAGGTAATGGTGTGCTTTCTCTATTGCTCTCTCATCCCAATAATAATAGACCCAGCACTTGATGTAGGAACAGTGGAAGTTCTCCTGGAACAAGGTGTTTTGGTCTTGGAGGATGTAAATAGCCTTATTGGCTGAGCTCCTCCATATAAAACTTCAAACAATCAAAAAATCAACATAGAACACAACAAAACATCACTAGTGCGCTGAACCTCTGGTCCACTCCGGAGAGGGCGATCAGTTACCTGCGTCCCACCAGCTTGCTCAATCAGGGTGGGCTGATCGGCTAACCAACAACAACAACAACAGATAGGACTTTGGTGCAGCTTTACAAATTTGGTCTCGGTGATTGCTGCGCTTTGGATGTGAAGCTCAAAATTTTGATGGCTGATGATAAGAGGAAAAATGCTTACCTAAATGTGGGCGGGGTCACGGTTCTTGTTTTAAATCTTTCTGGTAATATCATGGTACATTTATACCCTTTAGAACCAAAATCATCTGAGCAAAAAATAAATAAATGACTCATTAATTTTAAAATTTATAATAATAATTAATTAATTTATAACTGTAAAATAACATAAATAATTATAATAAGTTATAACTATAGCTACAGCATGATTAAAGTTATATTATTGGAAATTAGTCATCAAACCCCTTTTTTTTTTCTTTTTTTTTCCTTCCTTTTTTTTTTTTGTTTATAACTTAGCCTAGGTGTAGTGTAGACTGTAGGGTATGTAGTATTACTCGTACCCCCAAATTATGGTTACTCTGAAATAAATGTGACAACTTATCATAGCCTTATAGGCTATAGCTCAGGCAGGTTCGTCAGTATCGGTAGGTTTCGAGGATTTTGACTTTTCCATAATTGAAGTAGACGTAGGCCCTAGTTGCCCCTAACGTAGTTGAACTCCAGCAGGTTGATGATTTTGACATGGCCACAATTTGGGAAGTTACATTACATTTCATTTGGAATACATGAAGACACTCCAGCCCCATTTGCATCCCCCATAAAGTTATATATAACCCTCCATAGACTAGCCTATAGACCTAAGTAGGCTCCATGGGCCATTTCTAAGTTAGCCCTCTGTTACTTAGCAGTAAATGCAGAGAGTGGCATACATAACGGGAAGGGCATAGGCCCCCCATTGTAAAAATTACTTCTCATTAAAGATACTAGCAAAAGATCGTCGCTACGCGCCGATTTTGCTATATCTACTATTTGGGCCTTCAGCCCAAACCGAATTGTGGCCCTATGGCATATTTTATTTTGAACATCAGTAGCCCTTTATCTGGATATCACTCCTATTTCTCTCACTTTGAGCCTCAGTAATTGGGGTGCCTGCGGCCCTCCAATTACTGGTGAACTAATTATTCGGTCAATAAAACTATAGAAAAGAACGCAGACATGAAAATCTAAAGCTTCACAAATCTTGATACAATGAGCTTGAATGTGAAGCTCAAGATTTTCATGACTGCATTCTTTTCTATACTTAGTTTTATTGGCCAAATAATTGAACCAACAGTAATTGGGGGTTCAATTATTTGGTCAGTAAAACTATTGTCATGAAAATCTTAAGCTTTACAAATCTTGACACAATGTGAAGCTCAAGATTTTCATGGCTGCCTTCTTTTGTGGGTGGTATTTTAACCAGTTTCAATAACCGAGCTAGCTCCGCAGTTAAATCCTTCCGAGTTTGGAGTTTTTGTTACATATATATATATCGCACTTACTTCCATTATATTAAAAAAAAAATCTAAGAACCTCCAAGGACCAATCAACAGTGTTCATTATTGATTTTCTTGCTCAAAATTTAGCTTCAAATTTTCATTTTTCTACAGTTATAGCAATATAATATTCAATAGGATTTACTTTAACATTATACAAAAGAACAGCAGTGAAAATGCATTTTAAAGTTTATATATATTTTTTTTTATATATATATATTGCACTTACCTCCATTATAATAATATATAAGATTCCCCATTAACCCCACCCCCTCTCCCATTACCCCACCCCTCCCTCATTACCCCCAACCCTCTCCCCCATTACCCCTTCCCACCCCTCCCCCATTACCCCCACCCTTCCCCCATTTTTTTTTTGTCATATATATATATCGCACTTAGCTCCATTATAATAGATTTGAAAAAGAAATTTTCAAAAACTGATAACTGCAACATTCACTACAAAAAAAATCTTGGTCATAAGAACATAAGAAATTTTTATAGTGGGCACATTAGGGGCCACTTCGGCCTATTGAGGTGGCTCCACTATGTAAAAACTGCCTGTACATTGGCAATAACCAATTTTTTTTAAAACTAATTAATTATCAATTTAAAACTAATTAATTATCAATTTAAAACTAGAGATTCTAGAATCTCTGGATCCAGAGGATCAAAGTCATAATAGGCTACTATCCACAAATATGTTACGCTTTATATCTATTTATAACTGACGTGCAAATATATCAGATCCAAAGAATCCAGTCAATTTCATTATGGTACCCATCAATACCAGTACCTTGCCAACCAAAAGTAAGTCACGATCCATATCAATTGTGGACCAAGTCACAATTTACAACCATATACATTACAATATATATATACTTAGGAGGAAAAGTGTAGGTGGCTGTAAAGACTGTACAGTAATGTAGAAATGTGTGTGCACCCATTTTGGGTCTCCCATTTAAAGGTGTTTGTGGGGCAAGTGAAGATCATGAGTTTTACAATCAGGGCTGTGGAGTCGGCACATAAAAAACCGACTCCGACTCCTCAATTTTTTGTCTATCCGACTCCGACTCCGACTCCGAAGGTATATTAATTCTAAATCTGCTATGATGATAATTACACAAGAGGCATTTCATCACCACCACGTGAAGCATCATCATCTGTGGTCATTGTTATGGTAACTTTGTCTGTAGTAAAGAATCTTGTAAGTGGTGCTTGTCATTCAGTAGATTTCTGATCTTTTGTTAACTTTGAAGTAGTTGGAAGGTTTTTATTACTATCTTTCTCAATGACAACTTCTAAAATTTTGGGATGAAAACACTGCAAATGTGTCTTCAAATTTGATACTCTGGTTGGTGCATTTTTATCAGAGCCAGTAAAACCACTGATTTTTGCTTCACATAATTTTTCATCATCATCATCTTCTATCATACACTGACACACGAAATGTTTCCCATCTGTGGTTATTGTAAAATATTAAAAAACTGCAGACTTTGTTGGAAGTGTCTTTGCCATTGTGAAAGGGGTTTTAGACTTGAAAGTTAAAAACTTATGAAATTTAGAAAGAACTCGAAATTAAATAAGCATTAAAAATAAAAAATATTATCTGAAAAGAAAAAATGAATTAATGGCATTAGTGTCTGAAATGGAAAACATTGTGTTTATTATTTAAGTGGTTTAACCACCATAGCTGCCAGTGATATCACACACAAAAACATATTTTATTAAAATTTATATTGAGGTCGGAGTTGGAGTCGGTACATTTTTACCGACTCCGACTCCAGCACCACCAAAATTGCTTCCGACTCCACGACTCCGACTCCATAGCCCTGTTTACAATACCTCACAGTACAGGGCTATTCAAAATGATTCACCTGATTTCAAATGAGAATATTTTTTAATGTTACAAATACAGAGTGATTTGTGATATATCAACCAAAAGAAAAACTGTCCAAATTTTGTCTCTCACCTCATAAATGCTCTATGTGACTTCCCCTAGTTACACGAGCAACGTCAACACGATAGTCGAATTCCTCCCATACTCGCTCCAGCATGTCCGTTGTCACTGACTCTACGGCAGTAACAATGCGAGTTCGGAGCTCATCCAAAGATGTAGGCAACGGTGGCACATACACAGTATCCTTAACGTACCCCCAAGGAAGAAGTCGCACGGTGTAAGACCCGGCGACCTGACGCTGCACTGTGACTACCGATTTACAGCTCGAAAACTGCAACACACAAAACGCCTTCTGCTGTGCGGACGCCATTTTCACACTGACTGTTTGTTGCTAGGCTAGGCCACGGCCTGACTTTGGAGCCCTCTCGCGGTGATCTTGTAAAACTCAGAGATTTCTTCTTTCATGTGGTGTATGCCCAGTTGATGCACGGTTAATAGGTACGGAAGTATTCTCAGTTGAAATTGGATGGATCATTTTGAATAGCCCTGTACTATGCGGGGCACTGCTCAGTGGAAGAATCTCTTTAAATGGGGTGTGTAAGGACAGAGAGTATCCACTAACCCAAGATGCTGCCTCCCAATATCCCACAACACTTGTGTTGAGCTGTGGGATTTATGACCTAAACTAGTACCATTCATGCAATAAAAATGGGCTTAAACACTATCACCAGACGTCCCTTGCAGACATCAAACTATCCAACCTTCTTTTGAAAGAATCAAGTGTATCTGAAGTCACCACTTCTTCTGTCAGACTGTTCCAAAACTTAATTACTCTGTTTGTAAAACTATTTTCTTAAATTTGTTCTACATCTTGGCTTAAATAATTTCATACTATGACCTCTAGTCTGGTTATTGTGATCTTTAATGAAAAGAGAATCAAAATCTATTTTATCCAACCCTTTTATCATTTTATACATCTCTATCATATCACCCCTTAACCACCACCTTTTTAATGAGAACATGTTTAGATACGCCAGTCTTTCCTTATATGTTTCTGTACTTTTTCCAGTTTTTCAATATCTTGTATCAAGTAGGGACTATTAAATTGAATATAGTATTCAAGGAGGGGTCTTACATATGAAATGTATAGTTGCTTAATAATATTGGGTGATTTGTATTCAATGTGTGTGTGCATGAGATTGAGTCTAGCATTTGCTTTATTTCTGATTTCCATACAGTGATTTGAGGGTTTAAGTTCATTAGTCACAGTGACACCCAAGTCTTTCTATCATCATTTTTAATCCAAATTTGATTCATATTGTGTTCAAATTCTGGATTTTTTGGCCCAATATGCATAACCTTGCACTTATCAACATTAAATCTCATCTCCCACTTATCTGCCCAGGCTGTTACTCTAAGTATTTTTGTATTGTCATTGCTCCTGCTACTGACTTAACATTATGGCCTAATTTTGTATCATCAGCAAATTTTGAGGTTTTATATGATAGGCCTTTCTCTAGATCATTTATATAGACAACAAAAAGCAGAGGTCCCAGCACAGACCCCTGTAGGACTCCACTCAATACGGGTCCCCAAGTAGACTTATTTCCATTTAGATGAACTCTGTTTTCTGTTTCTCAGCCATTCTTCTATCCAGTCAGCTATATGACCTCTTATACCATGGGCTCTAACTTTTACCAACAATCTTGCATGAGGAACAGTATCAAATGCCTTTGCAAAATCTAAGTATACTACTGTATATCTACTGGCTCTTTATTGTCTAAATGCAATAGGACTCCATCATAAAATTCAATCAAGTTGGTTAGACAGGACCTTCCATTTTGAAAGCCATGCTGGCTATCATTTATAAGGTTGCACTTTTCTAGGTAGTTGGAACTGAGTAACTTTACCTCTAATGATACTTTTGAGTAATTTGCAAATAATGGAGGTGAGGCTGATGGGTCTGTAATTTTTTGCCAAGTTTCTATTTCCTTTTTTAAAGATTGGAGCCACATTTGCTTTCTTCCAATCCTCAGGAATTTCAGTACATATCAATGATTTATTAAAAATAATTTCTAGTGCCTGTGCTATATTCTTTTTGGCAGCTTTTATGACTATTGGATGCATTTCATCTGGCCCTGGAGATTTTTCCATTTTTAATTTATCTATTGCTTATTGTATGGTTACCAGGACATGTTAACTCAAAACTCCAAAGCAATTTTGGCTGGCTTAGGAATGTTTATATGTCTTTTATACATGATTAATTTGTGCAAATTTAATTCTTTGACCATAAATTAGAAATAAAATACAAATGAAGCCTTCTAAGATGCAATTCATTTTGATTCCAAATCAATCATCAATTTTGAGCTGACACAAAAAAAAATATATATATATATTGCGCGTGTGTGTGTGGCCCCCACCTTTAAGAAATGCTGTGTATTCCTGTGAGTGCAGATGTAACAAGTAGTTTAGGTCCAAAATTTCTTTTTAAATAGACTAAGAATAAGTGAGATTATAGTACACTTACTAGTGCTTATTGCTCACCTCTGAATTAGTAAACTTTAATGTTGCTAAGTGTGGTTGGTATTTAAAGAGGGTAAATTTATAGTATTACACCCGTCTCCCTTTGGAGTTGAAATTTATGTTTTTCCCATGGTTTTTGATGTTTTGAACGAATCTGACCTTCAAAACCATCAGAAATGACTCATTTTTTAGATACCCCCCCCTCCCCCCAACCAGGGTTGCCAGATTGGGCGACTTTTCGCAAATGGGGCTACTTCTGAGGACCTGTGCTATCAACATTTATGATTTTGCGAATTTTGTGCTACTTCCCCCCACAACTTCGCGACATTGGGCTATTTTCAGAAATTTTATGTAAGTGTACAAATATTTGTTATACGATGAACCCTTTCTTTCTTAATGTGTAATTTTTTGAAGCGACAATGCAAAACCCCGAAATTATGAATAATAGACCACTAATATAATGTAGAAAACATTCTATTTTCACGTGAATTTAATATTAAACCTTATGCATTAGGACATAGAGTTCAAAATAACTGATCTCCGACTTAATTTTCTTTCGATTTTGAACCTTATGTAAGTAAAATCTTTCTTTGAATTCGTATTTGGATTACAGGAAAAATATTGTATAATTAAGTGATACAATGTTTAAATGAATTATTTATGCGATATTTTTCCCGTAAATATTCATAGAATAATAATTAATAACATAACTGACGCTAACCATGATGCAATATAATGTTTGAAAACGTTTCTGAACGTGTTCCGCGGGCCCGCCACCATGGCGCCATCATCGCCGCCATGCGTAAACACGTTTTAATATGTATAACAAGGGAATAAATGGATTAACATTAATAACGTATTTTCGGATTTTGTTTAGGCTTTAATGTCGCCATTTGTCGCGTGTGAGAGTGATGTGTCAGTAATCGATTTTTTTTTTGCTCTGTGTTTATGCGGATTGTATAAGTTTCAAGCAAATTATAAGTTTTTTATATTTATTTTGTCATGCATGCCCATGATGTCTAAGTGGAAAAAGTATAACAAAACTTTTCAAAATAGTTGGCTTAAAATCCCTTCATTTCAAAACTGGCTTGAGGAAGTAAAGACAGATGGGACAAAGGCTTACTGCAAGTTATGTAAAACTGAATTGAGAGCACATAAAACAGACTTAGGAAAGCATTGTGAATCTTTAAAACATAAGGAAAATTGCAAACTTATCCCGCCCCAAAACACCATAAAGCATGCGTTTGAACGAGTGAACAATATAAGTAGATTAGAACTGAAACTTGCAGTATTTGTTGCTTGCCATTCCGCTATAAGGTCCATTAGGGTGTGTTTATGGTATATGGTGAAAAATGCGAAATGAAAATGCAAGGGAGCGGAACCCTTTATTTTGTGAGGATACATGAGAAAACAGAACAGGCAAAATTTCTTTGTAATCCAACAACATTTAGAGGTTGCCCACAGCTGATAGGTATTTTCAATTTATAGGGCAATGGAAATTTTAATTCTCAGTTTAAATGATAAATTGCATCTCCAATATACATCTCCAATAAGTATTCAGAACAAATATATCGTGTGAGTATATTCACTAAATTCATAATTAACGATTAAAGTACATGACACCTCGAGTGTTGGCATTCATTTTTTCATCAAAGTGGCTTTGGAGGCTGTCGGCAAGACTTTACGATGTTCTTCGATGATTTGAATCATGAACTGCATCTGCTCTTCGTTCCGAGTCCTTCCAGCCTTCGTGAATTCTTGAATCAATGCTATGCCTCGCTCTGCTGCATCATTCACTACATTTAATTAAGGAATCCACCCTGATCTTTGCTGAACCAAAGCTGGTGTTGTTTTCCCAGTTTGATGGATCCTCTTGCAGGAAATCGACCGGAAGATCTAGAAGGGTGAACCGATTGTACGTATTGGAAGAGCAAAAGTCTGCCAGGGTCTTTCCTCTTGGATCTGGAATCCAGACTCATCGGGGGGGAGCTTCTGACCCTTCAACGGAATTCATATTCTCTACCATTTTCCGCTTATCATCATCATCGACTGCAGGATCAAATAGTGCAAGGCCCACGTTTACCTCATTGATGTACCAGAGATGCCGATTAAAACTCTTGTACCCAGCGGCGTTGGTGTTTTGCAACTTTTGAAGGAGGGCTAAGTCGCTTCGTGGAGCGCTTGCTGCTTCTCTTGCTGAAAACCATGGAAGGACGTAATCTTGAGCAACGAAGAGACAGAATTCCTGCAACCCAGAAATCAGGCAGTCACTGCTACTTGTTCCACGAGATGTTGAAGGACATTGATTCATGTGCATCGTGAACTGGTATCTGAACATCCAAATCTTGAAAGAGTAAATTCCACGCGCCATCCACCGTGCTCGGTGCAAAGCCCCTGGAGCCATGAACACAGGACTCCGACGTCCGTGAGCTACTCCTCCCAAGAAAATGACTACAAGTTCAAGAAGCTCTTTGTAGTCATCTCTGAGATGCTTCACTTTCAGAAGGTCATTTGCTTCATGAATCATCTTCTCGGCCCAGGGGCTGATCACTGCAGCCGTGTCCTCTTCGTCCGCGGCAGTGGAGTATTCATTCAATTTCAGTTGCGGCCAAACATTACGGAAGCTCTGGAAAATCATAATCTCAGGTCCTTTGGAAAGGTCTCCAACAAGGAAAGAAAATACTGCTTCAAGCAGCAGTTCCAGCACGTGATGTCGACACGCAAAGTAAATCATTTCACGCCCGAGAGCCTGCTCTACTCGCACACACACTCCTCCATGGATGCCGGTGTTGGTGGCTGTCGTGTCAAAGCAAAGAGCTTTGATCTTCTGGCCAAGATCTCAGTTTTCGATGGTCCCTCGGCGATGTTTTGGAGCCGAAGATGTAACTGGCTTTCTTTCGGGACTTGTTTCCTCACTTGATGACGCTGACGATGAGGTTTCCATAACAACGGTAGCAGAGATTTCTTCCATTTCCTGCACATGCCTGTCTTTCCGCTTCAATTCCTGAGCAGTTCTTTCTTGGGCCCTTGCGACTTTTTTGGCAATCTTCTTGTCGACATTTCCAATCCTTCCTCTCCGACCCTCCTCCCTTTGAGCAAGCAGGAAGTCCTTGTCCTCCTGAATTTTGATAAGATTTAGGGCATTTTGGTGACCAATGTCGAAAAGGTTGTTCAAGCTTGACCTGAACGCAGCCTGGCTGTCCAAATTGGTTTTCATTTTCCGCGAAATTCTCTTCTTCAAACGCCTGCCATTCGTTCATGCAATTTCCGGACGTGCTTCTTGACGTCGTGTGGATGTTTCATCGGTAAACCTCTCTGTCACCCAGATTTCATTATGGCTTGTGATGTCGAGGACACACTCTCAGCTAAGGATTTCTTCTCTTCATTGTGGAGATGGAAAAGGTACTTCAATACATCACCTCTTGAAGGTAATTGTTGACCGGCAATAGTAGGACTTGATGACCCCACCAGCCACATTGATTTCTTCGATCTGTACATGCTGCCATCGTTCACCAGTTCTGTGAATAAGACAAAACAGTGAAACTGGTAAGTTAATTTAACCCATTCATGGATAAAGTACCTCAGAAAATGTGTAGAAATAAGCCACCCTCTTTGTAACCGTAATCTGTGTTCAAACAATGATTGGCTGATAACCCATGAACACAATATGTATTAAAATTATAATAATTTTTGCGAAATCATGCATACATAACCATTTACAGTATATCCAATCCATATATAAATTTAAAATAATCTACGGTACACTACACTATTTCACTCAGACGATGCGAAAAAAGATGATTGCAATACGCTGAAGCAGAGAGCGTCCAAAATTTTATACGCATAAAAATTAAACCTTATAACTATTTTTGGAAACAAAAATATTGCCAGTAAAAACAGTCATTATACTTACAAACAATTCATAATACCATCCATTACAGTGCTAAGTAAAAAAAACGTTTGAAATATATGAATTATTTAAATAACACTTACCGTTATGAGAACTGTGATGCTTCTTGGCCACCATTACGTAAATGCATGAAAGACGAGAGTAATTAAGAGAAAACGATTTAGAATTAAAGAAAATTCATTTGTTGGTATACTGAAGTAAAGAAATATGGATTATCAGAACGCAATTGACAAATGCAATTTCTAATTTTGGGGACGCTGTGTATCAATGGATTAATAAACACTAGAAGTGACTTAAAAAGGGTGCATAAATAAATGAGCATATGGGTAAAACTTTGGGGTCTTTGGGCAACCTCTAAATATTTGATGATTTTCCAAAAAAATCATGTGCTTTATTTGCTCCCGGAACCTCATCATTTGCGGGGTTCGGTGACTCGAAATTCACACTTTCAGTTTTTAAAAGCACCCTAAGGTCCATAGATCATTTAAGTGAATTATTTAAAAGTGATGTGCCATCAGGTTCAAAGCACGATACTTTATGTTTGCATAGAACAAAATGCACAGCATTAATAAAAAATGTAATTTCTCCTGAATTACTAAAAGAACAAGTAACTGAAATTAACCGGTGCTCATTTTCTTTAATATTGGACGAATCAACAGACATTTCATGCGCTAAGCATTTATGCTTATGTGTTCGTTATTACAATGAAAAAGAAAGGAAAATCTCTCCACAATTTTTAGGCCTTATTCATGTCGTAGAAACAACTGCTGATGCATTGTACTAGCATATAAGAGTTTTTCAATAAAATTGGTGTTAATTTAGGAAACTGCTTTGCAATTGGGACTGACGGAGCTTCCAATCTTTGCGGCATAAATCGTTTGCTTTTTACTTTAATGAAAGAAGATATACCTAACTTGATATTGGTTAAATGTATCTGCCATTCACTACATTTGGTTTGTTCGCATGCCTACGAAGAGTTACCATCAAATCTAGACTACATGACTCGAGAAACTTATAATTGGTTTCATCGTTCAGCACTAAGAAAAGAATCGTATATGGATATATACAAGACCATAAATGATGAAAAGGATCCACTACAGTTGATACCACTCTCATCAACCCGATGGCTTGCTAGAAGCAACTGCATTAAGAGGATTCTTAATCAATGGGAATCTTTAAAACTCCATTTTCAGCTTGCTTCATCAACATGTGATAAATATGTTGCGAGAGAGCTTCACAAAATGTATTCAGATCCAGTAAATGAGCTATATTTTACATTTGTAATGCCCATTTTATCAGATTTTGAAAGATATCAATTTACTTTTCAAAGTGAACACGCTGATCACAGTAAGTTGCTCAAGGAACTTGAAGATTTCACACTTTCCATGCTAAGAAGAATTATTTATCCACAAAATGTTAATATTACAGTTGACATGACATATACAGTGCCCGCGAAAAGTATCCGATCACTCAAGAAAATACAATATTTTCCCTTGATATTCAGAGACACATAATTCACTTTCTGTTTGTTCTAGCGACATCTGGTAACTTTGAGGTTGCTCGCTGATATGAGAGCTATCCAACGCATTCTCAAATTAGTGTTCTGGTAGCCTTCGTTGCGGGTGGCTGTGTCTCAAAGTTGTCAGATTTCACTGTTTGTGTAAATTTATTGATATTTTGTTATTTTTTACAGAAAGTGGTGTAAATAAAATTTATATATAATGTGTGCTAAAAAACAACTTAAGAGTGATTGTCGAGGTGCTATTGTTGCTTTGCATACATGTGGGAAATCACAGAGACAGATAGCTAAGGAATTAAACATATCCCAAGTACCGTTAATTTATGGGTTTCACGGGCTAAGAACAATGCCGGCCTAACCACGCCAGTCCCTAAAAAACGATCTGGCAGACCGAGAAAAACAAATTCACGAACAGACAAACTTATGAAACGTTTAGTATTGAAAAACCCAACAATAACTGCGAAAGAAATAAAATTTAATATGAATATTTGTTGTCTGGTGTTTCTGAACGAACTATCCAGGAGCGTCCAAAAAGAACTCGGATTACCATCTCGCCATGCTGCTAAGAAAACCGTTCATTAATGAAAAAATGCGTAAAAAACGTGTCGCATTTGTAAAAAATATATTCATTGGACTGTTGATGACTGGAAGAAGGTTTTATTTAGTGATGAGTCGACATTTTTGACATTCAGAAGTTGTCCAAAAAAGGTTCGCCGGCCCATTGGCTCAAATAGGATGGACCCTAAATACACCCTAAAGACAATGAAACACCCTCCAAGTGTGATGGTTTGGGGTTGTTTCGGTTACTATGGGCGTGGAAACCTATATTTTCTTCCGAAGAACACAACTATGAATGGTGCACGGTATTTAGCAATGCTACAGGATAAACTTCCAATGGCAATGGCAATCCAAAGGACAAAAACATACATGCATGATGGTGCACCATGTCACAGGGCCAAAATAGTGACAAAATGGATTACTGACAATAAATTTGATATTTTGGATTGGCCTGGTAATAGTCCAGATCTCAATCCGATAGAAAATATGTGGCTAATAATAAAAAATAAGGTTGAATGCCACGACACTGGCTCAGTCGAAAAATTACAAGAAGCCATCAAAAAGGTATGGTGCAAGGAAATATCAGTGGAAGTTTGTCAAAACTTGATTAAATCCATGCCAAAACGTCTAGAACAAGTCATCCAAACCAAAGGACAGATGACAAAATACTAATATAAGGTTAGTATACATTTAAACATTGTTTTTTATGTAAAAAATACAAATTTCCAGGGTGATCGGATACTTTTCGCGGGCACTGTACATCTATTTTCTTACCGATTGAAAAAGTTGACTTTGGTCATGTCTTTTTAACTCAGCTGGCAAATAAATATAAATGTAAAGAAATCGCAGCAGAATCTCAAAAAGTCATCTTTAAAAGATGTCACGAATTTTTGAAATGTGCCTGTAAGGAACTTCTCAAACGTATCCCCACAAATTATGCAATATTAAAACGAATTGAAAACATTTCACCAAGTAAATGCCTCAGTCACACTCGTCCTCCCTTTTCCGATCTTCCTTTGGATTTAGCTGACTAATCAAAATTAAATGCTCTAGAAAGTCAATGGAGGAAGCTACTTCACATTGATTGGAAGGATGTTTTTCCTTCCGGCATTCCAAATGATGGGGCATTATTTTGGAGCCAGGCTTTTAACATTAAAGATGCTGCAGGAGAGCCTGTTTTAAAAGACATTTCTGTATTCGCATTAAAGCTATACAGCTTGCCAATAAGCAATGCAACTGTGGAATGAGTATTTTCAAGAGTTACATCAACAAAAAACAAACTTAGGAATCGGATGGGTTTAGAACTTTTAGCTTCTGTATTTCATATAAAAATGATGCTTGAAGAAAAAAGCATTTGTTGTGTTAATTTTGAACCTTCGCCACCTATGCTTAAATATAATTCTGGCATTTACGAAAGGTCAGAAAAGACCTTTATAAGCCATGATGAAGGAGAAAAAGAAGACGACGAGCTATTGAATTCACTACAATTTTAAATAAAAACCATAAGTAAATTTTATAGTATAATAAAATAATGAAATTGGGGTTGGGCTACTTTTTGCGACTTTTCGATACGTTCCTCGCTAATTTTGTTCAAAAGTATCTGGCAACTCTGCCCCCAACCAACAATCTGGGGGGACCCTGGTGAGAACTGGGAGTTTTTGGGTGGGGGAAATCACAGAAAATGAGTCATTTCCGACAGTTTTGAAGGTCAGATTCGTTCAAAATTAACTTAACCTAAAAGAAAAACAGGAATTACCTTATCCACGTGCAGGGGCAGGCTGAGGCTCTTCCTCATCTTCTGACTCATCAGAAGACAGTTGCTGGGTTGTAAGGGGTCGCTGCCAGTCTGAGAGAGGTGGGTATGACTTGGCTGCCTGAATAAAGAATTGGAGTAGATTTCCCTTGTCTTTAACTGAAGAAATGAACAAATATCTTGCCAGGTATTGGTATAGATCAGTGGTAATAATTGAATGAGCATGTGTCACACGAAGCCATTCTGGTAGCAAAGTAATTCAAATTCGAAATGGATGGAGCGCAGTGATTGGGCAGACATGTAATGGTCAGCCGCGCATGCACACCAAACGAATGTATGAACACACACTAGATACACACCAAAAAAAATTTATATCTCAAAAATGAAGCATTTGCAATGCAAATGCTATAGAAGAAAAGTGTCTTAGAATTAAAAAATCTACTTAATGAACATATAATAATTGCTGGATGTTAGATGGGTCTAATACTATACTAATACCAGAGTATGTATATATATATATTTATCATATTTGTTTTTGAATTGATTAGCAGTGGTAGAGTTTAGTATAGTAGGGTCATGGAATAATATTCATTTTAATACCACTCCAAACCATTAAAAAATATTAATATTCTGAATCCTCATTAAAAATTTCGGTGCTTTCCTGTTAATGGAAATACCCAACTGCCTGCCACCAAACTGTTTGAACATTATGTATTTTTGCTCTCATCATTTTCGTTTAAACTAACGAAAATATCACAACTTGACCTAACTGGGCATTCAATTGACCTAATAGGTTAATATAATGGAAAATGCCTGGTTAGGTCAACTGAATGCCCGGTTAGGTCAACTGAATGCCTGGTTAGGTCAACTGAATGCCCGGTTAGGTCAACTGAATGCCCGGTTAGGTCAACTGAATGCCCGGTTAGGTCAACTGAATGCCCGGTTAGGTCAACTGAATGCCCGGTTAGGTCAACTGAATGCCCGGTTAGGTCAACTGAATGCCCGGTTAGGTCAACTGAATGCCCGGTTAGGTCAACTGAATGCCCAGTTAGGTCAACTGAATGCCTGGTTAGGTCAACTGAATGCCCAGTTAGGTCAACTGTACGCCTTTGATAATTGGTTAGGTTAAGTTGTGATATTTTTGTTAGTTTAAACGAAAATAACAAGAACAAAAATACATCATAAACAGTTTGGTAGTCCCAATAATACGTAAGTACCGAATTTATTAATCATTTAAATGAAATTAGTTAATATGTAAGCTATAATCAGTTAGTAGGGGGCCAAAGTGTCTTTGTCATCTAAAATCACAGAAAAAATGTCACTGCTTTCTGTACATTGTCACCACATGAATTCCGCAAGATACGAGTCCAGATGATGGTGGGCAGTTGGGTATTCCCATTAACAGGAAAGCACCAAAATTTCTAAGGAAAATGACTTTTTTCTTGTGCAAATCAAATAAAACGGTACAAAATTAATGAAAATAACATTCCTTATGACATCATCAAGCCCTTTATGAATGGATGACCGTGAAACAAAGGGCCTTTATATTAATTGTATTTCCTCCTATAAGGATGTGTGATTCATGTAGCTTAGATTTTGAAGAAGTCATCAGATGCATTGGCTTAGACAATAGCAAAGCTTTGAAACTTTTTTCTGATCATGGTGTAATTCCTACATCCTTAAAATTTCTAAAGTGCAATAGTGACTGTATTTTCAGGGAAGATCAGAATATTACCAATAAGGTAAGGTTGGGTTGGGTTATTTTTTTTTTAATATAATGAAGTACTTTCTAGGGTAATTTTGATTTGATATGCATAAATTTGACTTCTGTTTTCTGTGCAAATGTATATTTTCTTAGATAATTTCATTTGCTTGTATCTCAAAAACTATACATTTGCACATAAAATAGAAGTTCAAAATTACCCTAAAAAGTACTTTTTTGTTCTAAAATTTAGAGTGGTGTTAAAACGAATATTCACTGGGTCATGCTCCACCAAGTTGTTCCATTGGTTCACAATTCTCTGAGTATAGAAATACTTTTGGTACTTTCCTGTTATCCTGGACCCCAGACTTTTTTTTTTTTTTTTTTTTTTTTTTTTTTTTTTTTTTTTAAGTAATTAACCTAACCTTTAGGTTAGGTTTGATTAATTACTGTACTTAACATTTACAAAAAAAAAAAGTCTGGGGTCTGGGATAACAGGGAAGTACCATACTTTTTTATATCTTTACTTCAAGGTCCTAATTCTTAAGGATATTGGTGCAGAATGTTAATTACTCAATATATATTTTTAATAGGCCTTCAAAATGTTTCAAAGTCATAAATATGAGATGCATCTTGATGCATTCACTCTGAATCCTTGCTGTACTATTTTATTTAGGCCAGTGTTTCCCAAGGGGGCCATATGGCTCCCTGGGGGCCATGGCACATTTGAAGGGGGCCACAGGAAAATGTTATTTTGTAAAATAGAGTTAAATCTGCATATTACCTACTGAAAATAATGCTTATGGGGGCCACAGGAAAAAATAAGGTTCCTAAGGGGGCCATAAGCCAAAACCGGTTGGGAACCACTGATTTAGGCTACCAAATTGTAAAGTGGGTCTTTGGTTGTTTGGCCCAATCTAAGGTGGTTCAAAATAGCTAATGTGCGATGTCTGTCCTAAGGGACAAGGTATGTGATAAAAAAACTGGTTACGTAAAATATTGGCTAGGTTAGGTTAGGTTAGGTTAGGTTAGGTTAGGTTACATTACATTACATTACATTGTTATTTTTGCTGCAAAAAGGAACATCACTACAGTATTTCTCACATAAAAAATCATTAGAAAACAAATTTTCTAACAAAAAAATGATGATTGTGTCTTTATGTATTTTTACCATTAAGAAAAAATGTAAACATTTTTTAAATTAATAAGTTACTGTACTATTAAATGAAGTATAAACCTTTATTTAGCTTTACTTGTTCTAATGCTATTTGCAACAGAGGATTCTTTCAGAAGGTACCATCTCCATCCAACTCTTAACTCACTCAGCTTATATTTCTACCCAGAATCATGCAAAATCTGTTCTTCAACTTGCAAAAATTCATTCATGAGAAAAAAATGTGAAAACTTATTAAATTCTAATTTTTCTTGCTTTTTCTGGCATTTAGCCAAGAACTTCAACTTTACTTCCACTTCTTTCTTCCTCTTTTTCATTCTGATGGCTCAGTTGTTCTCTTCTCATGACAGAGCTGTACTCTTTACTCAAACTTTTGCCTCCAACTCAACCCAGGGTGATTCTTATGCTGTTCCTCCATCTCCTCCATCTGACTTTATTATGTCTGAAATTAGAATTTCTTCCATAGATTCTGTTCTTTCTACTCTATCTGGACTCAACTCTAGGAAGGCATATGATATGGTACTAATGGTTTTCTTCCTGTTGTTCTCAAGAACTGTGCTACTGTGCTGACACCCAACCTTGGCAAATTCTTTCAGCTTTGTCTTTCATCTGGTACTTTTTCTTCCTACTGGAAGTTTACTTTCATTCAGTCTGTCTGAAAGAAGGGTGACCATTCTCAACCCTCCAACTATCATCCAATTGTTTTGAGTTCTTGCCTTTCTGAAGTTTTTTAATTGATCCTCACTCAGAAGATTCTTAAACACCTCTCTTCTCACAATCTTCTTTCAGATTGTCAGTATGGCTTCCGAAAGGGATGCTCTACTGGTGATGTTTTTGCATATCTCTGATTTTTGGTCACCCTCCTTTCAGGATTTTGGTGAAACCTTTGCTGTTGCATTAGACATGTCGAAAGCTTTTGATAGTCTGGCGCAAATCTTTAATTTTGAAACTGCCCTCCTTCAATGTCTATCATATCTGTGCCTTTATCTCTAATTTCCTTTCTGGATGATCTCTATAGGTGTGGTTATAGATGGCCACTGCTCTTCTCCTGAAGGTATTAACAGTGGTGTTTCTCAGGGTTCTCTCCTGTCACCCATTCTTTTCCTTTTATTTATCAATGATCTTTTAAGTTACACTTCCACTCCTATGCCAATGATTCTACTCTTCACTGCTTCACCCACTTCCCAAAGTGTCCCTCTCAATGGTCACTCCATAATTCATGTAGGATGGCTATGGTACACCTGACCTCTGATCTTTCTGCTCTCTCTGATTAGGGCAGAAGAAACTGTAGCTTTCAGTACCTCAAAAACTTGGTTCCTCCACCTGTCTACTTGTCACAATCTTCCACACAACTATCCCCATACTTTCAACAACATAACTCATTCCTTCCTCTTCTCTTAACATTCTTGGCATTTCAGTTTCTGTGATCTTTCCTGGAAAGATAAACCTATACTCTCTTTCCAAAACAGCTTCTAAGAGGTTAGGTGTGCTGTACTGCCTCCACAGTTTCTTCAACCCTGCTCAGTTGCTCTTGTCTGCACAGGTGTCTTGTCTGCCCTGTATGGAGTATGCTTCTCATATTTGGGGTGGCTCAACCCACACAGCTCTACTTAACTGGATGGAATCAAAGGCTTTTTGTATCATCAATTCCCTGCCCCTTACTGACTCTACAATCCCTCTCGCTATACTATCACCATTATAAGAGACATTGCTCTTCTGAACTCTCTGACTGCATGCCTCCTCCTTTAAGGAGAGACTGTAGTACCAGACTTTTGACACTTTCTCATTCCTTTTCTGTCCAACTCTCTAATACAAGAGTTAATTCGTATTTTCAATCTTTCATCTACTCAACCAGTGAATGTTGGAATAAATCTTGCTGACTCCATCTTTCCTCCTATGACTTCCAATCTTTCAAACGCAGTGTGTCCAGGCCTCTCCAAAACCCTGGACCTTGATTTTGGCCCTCTTCTTTTATGGGAGCTTGGGAGGGGTGCTTTTGTGTAGGCATTTGCCCTTGGCCTCTCCTTCCTGCATAAAAAAAGAATTGTATTAGTTTCCCTCAAGACTGCGGAATATACGGGTATACCCTGCTTAGTGCTCAGGATGCATGCCTGAAAAAAGTGAGGGCTGAGTGGAATCTGCTGTGGGGGTTGTTATACCATTATTATATACATTGAGATGTGTCCCTTAACAGCACTATTTCTGGGGTATCTTCTTCACCTTATTGATAGTGATGTACGGTAGTGCTAATAATAATAATAAACACAATTTATAGCTACATAAAAATAATTATATATTAACATAAAAAATATTAAACAAAATAACATTTACAAGTGCATTCTCTTGGAGCTTGTGTAATGTTGACCACTGACTGTTGTTGCACCTACTATGCTCCCACTCCTGCATTACAGCAGTGGGAGGTGAGTTGGGATAAGCTATTCATGAGGGAGCTGGATCATTGGGATCCCTTAAGATGGACCTAGCTGTGGCTCCTCCTGTGAAGATGAAGATTTCGTGAAGACCAAGTGTTAACTGCATTGCCTTCATTTTCTTCTTATGAAGGATTTCTTGATGGCATGAAGGAGACAGTCCTCTTCATGGTGCTGCTGTACTCCCAATCTGGATCATGCTCTGAGAAAAACTCCAATACCTTTGTGTTCTTAGCTATGCCCTCAGACAGAATCTTGCTAGTGAGGTTACTCTCAGGTGGAGCCTGTTCTGCAGCTGTGGGTAAAATTGCAGTTTATAGCACCCAGCTGGTGACCCCATTTTTTTTCTAGTGCAGTTTTGTCTCCTCTTTCCAAATATTGAATCCAAATTTGTCACAAATAAATAGGTAATAAAAAAGTTAGCTATTTAAATTTTACCTAATCTAATATGACCTATCAAATTAAGTATCAATATTAAAACCTTACCTTTTATGGTTTGTAGAGTTTGGCAATTTCCAAGAGAGTCATGAAGCACCATCCTTTTGTCACAATGAGCTGTGCTTTAAACAAGTACCTGGCACAAAATTTTTATTTGCAACAAATTTAGATTCCATATTTGGAAAGGGGAGACAAACCTGCATAAGAAACCCAAAAAAAATGGTATCACCATTTCGATGCTAAACTGAATTTAATCCAGCAGTCTCTCTTTGGCCTCTTCTGCAGTTTATTATGTAGTGTTTAAAACAACCTGTTGTTACAGTATGGAATTTTTTTTTTTGTTAATAACATTAAAAAATTTCACCTACAGGACAAAGAATGCTATAATGAATTGGTGCTAAATTAGGGGTTGTGCTAAGCCAGGTATACCTGTATTTGAATTTTCTGATGGCATCATGTGAAGTGCTCCTCAGTGCTAAGCTCTGCCTGATACATCAAGCAAGAGTTTCGACTCAAATCACTGGTGCCCTAATGTGTCATGCAAGAGTTTTAACTCATATTACTTGATCTTGACATGTAGGACAAAAGTTTAAATTAAAATTAAAGTTTTGACTGAAATTGAGAATTTTCTTCATAAAACTCATTAGTATAAGACTGAAATATTACTGTATACCGTACATATGAATTTTTTCATATTGTGTGAAAATTTTACAACTTGGAAAGTAAGAATTTTGCTAAAAATGGGTGTGTTGCATGAGAATTTTGCAAATTCCGTAGGATTTGGAGTCATTGATATTTTGGAGTTGTTTCACTTTTCTTAGAAAGCATGTGTATCTGACTTGGATAATCTTGATATGTCTGAGTGGCTTCATGTTTAAATGTAATGTAACCTAATGTAAAAACTTTTCATCTGGTAGCTACTGGTATTTTGAAAAATATAAATTAAGTTTAAGTATCTTATGTTGGAATGGAACTTGTATTATATTACATTTGGATACAGTAACATGCTCTGAAGGTATATTTTATGATAGAATTTAGCAAAATTTCATTTTAGGTCAGCTAATTATTAAAACTACTGTGGTAACCTACATACCTAAGTCTTGGCTAAAATATACATTATTTACACTCCGTCTCATTCATGAAACCATATAAAAAATTTTCTTGTAACTATTGAAGGAGCTACTATTTGCTATAATTCCAAGTATCTACTAGGTATCTATTGACCAAAAGAGTATTTTCATAAGTCCAGTCTACAAGTCTATTCTCTAATTTTTTTTTTTATATGCCCTTGAGTTGTTCTCTAAGATTCTAATAAGAAAGTTATTTATATCTAAACTGTTTAAACCTGAAAGCATTTTGAATACCTGTATCATAGGCCTAAGTGGCTTCATATTATTGAAATGTAATATCTTTCATCAAACATCATCTCTCAAAACTTAACATCCCCGATTCCTTTCATCTTTTACTGTATTCTAACATTCTTAAGCAAGGAATAAGGTTGGTTGCCCTACATTGCACACTTTCAAGCATATCTATGTTCTGTGTATGGTGAGGTAATTGAGCTTGAATACAATATTCTAAGTGAGGTCTAACATAAGAAATATACACTCTACAGATGACCTCCTTTTGTAACTAACATTTCTCTTAATAATACATACATTATCAAAATCCCATTTCCTGACAACCTGGGGTGAGAATACAGAAAGTAATGAAGATAATGTAGAAACTAAAGCATACAAGTCCATTCACACGCATCCTGATAGACCAGTAGCCCCAACATGGCACCTGTGGTGCTTCATATGCTACGCATGGTGGCACTAGCAGGATGTGTCCAAAATAAATACAGATTCCCAAACTTGCGTACTTCTAACAAACCACCTACTTCCAACCACTTCTTGTGATCACCCAGATATAGTCCATGCTTACTCGAGCAATCATTCACCATGCTCCTATTTTTTTATCAATCCTCCTCCTCCTCCTCCCAACTTCATGGACACTTGTGCACTTTTCACAACTTCCTCATCTTTCATTTTTTCAACATATCCAAACCACCTTAACACAATTTCCTCAATTTTCACTTGTACTGACTTTTGAACACATCTTTCCACAACCACACAGTTTCTTACCATACTCTATCAATCTAATACACACCACACATATTTCTCAGATTACTGGTATACATCCCAGCTGCATTCTGCTAGATGTTTCGCACCCATACAAAAATATAGCATAATCCACATACAACTGATTTGATAGTCCTCACATATTCCCATCACATACCAGATTCATTCCCCTTTCTAGCAGTCTCCCCTTCACCTCTCATGACTCCATCCATAAAAGATTGAATAGCCACAGATACATCGCATCCTTCATACACACCAACACGTATCAAACCATTTGCTTGTTTCTTTATTTACTTTCACACATGCACAGGGTCATGACTCCAGATTCCTGGGATCTTGGGAGCATTGCTCCAGTAAATTTGACCATGAGAAAAAGTAAATTTGGGTTTGGGTTTTGTTCATCCGCTAGACGTTATGCAATTTTTTTGCGTATACGTTCTTGTACAAACCAATTTTTTTAAATGACAAATTTAGTTATTTTAAGTTTAGTTGGTAATTCCATATTTAACAATTATTTTTATTTTTTGTTAAGCTTCAATGTTTTGATAATTAAAATTTTATTAAAACGTATATTTTCTTAATATAAAATTATCAGGATTGGACTATGTTCCATTGATCTCGGCCAGGTTTGATAAATTGGCCAGATAATTACTTGTGCGGTTTTAAGTAATCCACCATGACTCTAGAATTGAAAAGTTTAGTTAAGTTTAAACTTACTTTTACTTACTTTAACTTACCTACTTTTACTTATTCTTCCTTACTTTTACTAAGTTTAAAGCACTTACTTTTACTTACTTTCATTGTACTATATTTACTTACTTTTACTCACTTTTACCATACTATATTTACTAACTTTTACTTATTTTGTATTTTTTCAGGGAGTCAATGATTAATCAATAATGGATCCTAATATTGATGAAGTTGGAGAGAAAAGTGAGGGTGTTAAAAGGGGTTACTTTTGTGGTCAATGCAAGAACAAATATTCAAAGAAGCAAAACTGGGAGGAACATTTTAATTCCAAAAAAAATATTTGTTACAATACAAGAGGTCCCAGAGTTTGGGCCCACAGCTTAGATATTGCAGTAAAGAAATACCAGGATGAAGTGCAGCAAAGAGATACGGCAAAGCAGTCATTTAGTTTGTTCACAAAATGTGCTAGTGCTAGACCTCAGAAAAATGAACCAACTTCATCAACTGCTAATCTAGAAAATGAAACTTTTTCACTAGATGTTTCACAGACTGAAGAAAGTGCTTCTCCTCCACCTAAGAAACAAAAGGTAAGTGAGGAATCTGCGCATCAGACTAACAAAACTGCTTTAGAGGAATTTGAAAATTCCCAAATCCAGAAGACATTGAATGCAATTTTGCGCCTAACAAAAGAAACTCACCAAGCTGTTGTGGTTAATAAAGAGAAGAGTCAAAATATGCCTTCAAGTTCAAGTGTTGCATCCAAATCTAATAAAGCAAAAAGGAACAAATTTGACATTTCCATAGCCCATTTAAGCAAGTGTAAATCAATACAAGAAATCCTGAACAATGATTTGATCAAATCTACATTCAAATTGGTGGAAAAGAAGGATCTAGGGCATGCTGATGATTCATTTTCAGTACCAAGTGATATAATGGAAAACATTGCAAATAGTGACACTAATATGCCTGATGTAGTTATAGCTGTTGAGGATGAAGATGATAATCAAGAAGATATTGATGATGCTTCTGATGATAAAATGTTTACATTATATTGCATAGCTTGTACAGACCCCAAAGCATGTGCTTCAGACAAACATTCTAACATAAAAGGTTACTTCAATGTTAAAGATTTAACCTATGTACGGTATGCAAACAAGGAGAAAATCAAGAGAGATGGTTTAGAAATCTGAAAACCCACCTGAAGAGACATTTAATTAAACTTCAGCATCATCAAAGAGCTGCTGTTTATGAAGTGATGAAAACATCTTCTCGGAACACTACTAAATGCATAGAAGACTTATGTGGCAACATCTTATACTACATAATGAAAACAAACACTGCATGGGCTCTATATCCAGTACTTCTAGCTGTATTACATAGGTCAGGTTGTGAGGTTGGAAATTTGAATCATAGCACACATGCGTGCGAGACAATTACTTTTACTTACTTTCATTGTACTATATTTACTTACTTTTACTCACTTTTACCATACTATATTTACTAACTTTTACTTATTTTGTATTTTTTCAGGGAGTCAATGATTAATCAATAATGGATCCTAATATTGATGAAGTTGGAGAGAAAAGTGAGGGTGTTAAAAGGGGTTACTTTTGTGGTCAATGCAAGAACAAATATTCAAAGAAGCAAAACTGGGAGGAACATTTTAATTCCAAAAAAAATATTTGTTACAATACAAGAGGTCCCAGAGTTTGGGCCCACAGCTTAGATATTGCAGTAAAGAAATACCAGGATGAAGTGCAGCAAAGAGATACGGCAAAGCAGTCATTTAGTTTGTTCACAAAATGTGCTAGTGCTAGACCTCAGAAAAATGAACCAACTTCATCAACTGCTAATCTAGAAAATGAAACTTTTTCACTAGATGTTTCACAGACTGAAGAAAGTGCTTCTCCTCCACCTAAGAAACAAAAGGTAAGTGAGGAATCTGCGCATCAGACTAACAAAACTGCTTTAGAGGAATTTGAAAATTCCCAAATCCAGAAGACATTGAATGCAATTTTGCGCCTAACAAAAGAAACTCACCAAGCTGTTGTGGTTAATAAAGAGAAGAGTCAAAATATGCCTTCAAGTTCAAGTGTTGCATCCAAATCTAATAAAGCAAAAAGGAACAAATTTGACATTTCCATAGCCCATTTAAGCAAGTGTAAATCAATACAAGAAATCCTGAACAATGATTTGATCAAATCTACATTCAAATTGGTGGAAAAGAAGGATCTAGGGCATGCTGATGATTCATTTTCAGTACCAAGTGATATAATGGAAAACATTGCAAATAGTGACACTAATATGCCTGATGTAGTTATAGCTGTTGAGGATGAAGATGATAATCAAGAAGATATTGATGATGCTTCTGATGATAAAATGTTTACATTATATTGCATAGCTTGTACAGACCCCAAAGCATGTGCTTCAGACAAACATTCTAACATAAAAGGTTACTTCAATGTTAAAGATTTAACCTATGTACGGTATGCAAACAAGGAGAAAATCAAGAGAGATGGTTTAGAAATCTGAAAACCCACCTGAAGAGACATTTAATTAAACTTCAGCATCATCAAAGAGCTGCTGTTTATGAAGTGATGAAAACATCTTCTCGGAACACTACTAAATGCATAGAAGACTTATGTGGCAACATCTTATACTACATAATGAAAACAAACACTGCATGGGCTCTATATCCAGTACTTCTAGCTGTATTACATAGGTCAGGTTGTGAGGTTGGAAATTTGAATCATAGCACACATGCGTGCGAGACAATTTGTGAGCTATTAGATAATCAACTTAAAGAACAAACTGTAAAGTGGTTCTTAGAACAAACTTCAGTAACAATAACAGCTAAAATTGGAACAATTTTGGGATTAAGCATGCTAGTTGTATTAGTTATGAGTGAAGAAGATAAGACTGTAAAACTTGCTGGGATAAATTTAGTACGCAGCAAATCAGGAGTTTATTTGGCCAATGAAATTTTTGATGTGTTGAAGTCTCCTAATCACTTGAAACTATCTGAAGAAGCAATTAAATCCAAGGTATCTGGAATGGTTGGAGATGGGGCTTTTGTAAGGACAACGAGCCATTTAAAAACGAAATGAAAAAGTTGTTTGGAGAAAATTTCAAATTTTGATGGGACTTAATGCATCTTGTGAACAGAGCCCACGTTGATGCATTGAAGAAAATTTGTAAACTAAGTGAGCTTTTAGACTTTATTCAGAATCACACTTCAAATCTGAGATCAGGCCTTGACTATACCAATATGGTTCTTGACAATATCATTGGTTTTAAGAGACCAAAACTCAAATCTGATACTCGCATGGTTAATTACGAATTTGATCAATTTGACAGATTTGTGGAAAATTGTGTGTTTTTTGATCATCCACAAGAGAAAGAAATTAGTGCCAAGTTCTATGTATTGATTTCCTATGTAACAAAGATTATGTTGCAAGTAGCTCAAAAAACCAGTTAGTGCAGAATTTGTAGAAAATATATTTTATAAAGGAGGGAAAACTGTTATGTTAAGAGTGATGGAAACAATTTCCAAATTAGCTAATGGAGGAAATGCAAATGATGTAGTTTCTGAATTTAAGCACGATACCACAGGGCAGCAAAAGGAACTAACAGCTGAGGATTACATCCTAAATGAGTTTACAAATACATCAAGAAACGTTCTGATTACTACCAGGTTGCTGAAGTTGCTAGACCATCCAGAACCAGATCTGAAAGTAGTTTTACAAAAGACTCGGTGATAAATTGGCTGACAGAATATATAGAACAGCTGTGGAAAGGAATCACAGAGAGATTAAAGCATTTTGATAAAGATGGATCAACTGCCTGGAGTGAAGCACCAGCTGAAGGGACATTCTCCATTCTTGGTTACATTGTTGAACACAAAGGATCCATTAAGCCATCTCATTTGACTAAGCTGTGCAGAATTGTGAAGGAGGGTCCAGCTCCAGGCACTAGATCTGCTGTAATGATCACACAGAAAGCCATTGATCAGTGGCCAAGCATACATGGCGGTAAATTCACAACAAATGCCTACATGCAAGGTCTAACATCGTCCACTGTTGCTGCTGCAATGAATAAATAAACTTAAGGTGAGTTATAAACTGTACATTATTGTATTATTATGTTTAGCTAAAACAATTTGTAATTGGTATGTCGTCAATTCAAGAGTTTACTATCATTAACCTATCTAGTGGTGTAAGGGGAAAAAAAGTAAATTCAGAGCTGTGCTCCAGTAAATTTTTTCAAATCTGGAGTCATGCACAGGGTGCCTATTTACCTGGGAATGTGGGAGCCTGGTTCCTGTACAAGCTACTATGGTCATGTACAATTTCAGGCCAGGCATGATCTTAACTTTTTGAAATCTTAATTTTTGCATATAAAGACAAATGCAATTTTGAAACAATGTATAGTCAATGAAAGACAATTGTCCAAGATAGCTTTAATTGTCAAATATGACATGATTGCAGTCAGACACTTTGCATTATTATCTAAATGTTAAAGGGTGAGCTTTTGCCCCAGTCTACCGTACTGTATAGAAAAGCAAAAAATTGTACATACATATAATTCTGACTTGTACTCGTAATTGTACCCCATGGTATGGTAACTTTATTCCAACTGTCTTGGACTTAGAAATACTGTTGATATTAATAAGGAATGACAGTGTATTCTATTTCACATTGCACTTGACATAGATCTGGTAAAAATCTCTCTATTGGATGTATAAAAAATAGTTCAAATAGCATAAAAAAGTGTACCAAACCAGATGAAATTGCTTCTTAAGTGCAAAAATTTCCAAGAGAAACCTGCAGAGCCTCACTTTGCTCAACCCCTAGGTACACCTCCAGTTGTGGATCCCTAGTTCCCATACAGCTGAAGGATAAATGGGCACCCTGCACGTGCACTACTTCCATCATAGGAACTCTTCACCGCATTCATGAGTCTACCACTACCCCATACATACCCAAGACCTGTCACAGTGCTTTTCTATTCACTCTATCATATGCTTTGTCAAGATTCATAAAAGCCATGTTATACCTTGCAATTTCTTTTACATTCTTTCTAAATTACTTGTCTTGCTGTAAACACTTGATCTCCATAGCCTCTTCCGTCTCTGAACCCTCTTTGCTCATCACTCACCAAGCAAATGTAATACCATGAACTCTTTCTATCACTATCCTGCCATACACCTTCCTCACTACACTCAAAAGACTTAATAATACCTAGCATTTTATTTGCTTTGTTCCTAGCATCTAAGCACTGCTGAGAAAACTTCAGATTAATACCAACCACAATGCCCAGCTCTTTTTCCAGAATGTTGTCCTCAGATCACTTTCTTGCATCTCGCAACTGAAGTTTTTATTATTTCTACCAAACCTAGTGTAATCTAACTCAGGCATAAGACTCATTCTGATTGGTCCATTGGATGAAATGAGTGGATCACTGTAATGTGGTATCCCTGAAACTTGATATTAGTTAATATTTTTGTCATTTATAGATTTTTTATATTTGTTAGTGGGGCAACCATGGCCGTAACTACCTATGAGGTCACCAAGGTCCGGACCTCGGTAATTATTTCCTAAAAAAAAAAAAGAGACTGAACCATGAAATATTGCTGCAGCTTTAATAAAAGTATTTTTGCTAACAGGTCCCTTTGTACAGTATTTAATTATAGACAAGGGTTTTGTGTTTAGTGTATAGCTTGGGTTGTGTTTGTAGATGTCATTTTGGTCTGAATTTTGCTCGTCCCGCCGCGCTCGAAAAAAATCTGGACCTCACTAATTTCTAAACCCTAGTTACGGCCCTGGGGGCAACTACTTTTGTATCCTCATCAAATTTAGATATTTTCTTAATAATAACTAGTACCTACTCCCCTCTCTAAATCATTTAGCCTAGGTACACAAAAATTAATGGACCTTAGCACAGATCCTTGTAGTAACCCACTTTTCACTTTCTGCCACCCTGGTTCATGGCCATTTAAAATTACTCTGTTCTGTCTTGTAACCATTCTTCATCCCAGTTTGACTGACCTCATTACTCCATGAGCTTTTAATTTTTGCAGAGGTTTACCATGTGGAACCTTGTCAAATGCTGTACTAAAATGTAAATAAATAACATTATATCGTGTCCATCATCTACTTGATCAGTTACAAACTGTGAAAAGTCTAAAAGATTAAACAAACAAGATCTTCCCATTCCAAATCCATGCTGGGAACAGGGTTGCCAGATTGGGCGACTTTTCGCAAATGGGGCTACTTCTGAGGACCTGTGCTATCAACATTTATGATTTTGCGAATTTTGTGCTACTTCCCCCCACAACTTCGCGACATTGGGCTATTTTCAGAAATTTTATGTAAGTGTACAAATATTTGTTATACGATGAACCCTTTCTTTCTTAATGTGTAATTTTTTGAAGCGACAATGCAAAACCCCGAAATTATGAATAATAGACCACTAATATAATGTAGAAAACATTCTATTTTCACCTGAATTTAATGTTAAACCTTATGCATTAGGACATAGAGTTCAAAATAACTGATCTCCGACTTAATTTTCTTTCGATTTTGGACCTTATGTAAGTAAAATCTTTCTTTGAATTCGTATTTGGATTACAGGAAAAATATTGTATAATTAAGTGATACAATGTTTAAATGAATTATTTATGCGATATTTTTCCCGTAAATATTCATAGAATAATAATTAATAACGTAACTGACGCTAACCATGATGCAATATAATGTTTGAAAATGTTTCTGAACGTGTTCCGTGGGCCCGCCACCATGGCGCCGTCATCGCCACCATGCGTAAACACGTTTTAATATGTATAACAAGGGAATAAATGGATTAACATTAATAACGTATTTTTGGATTTCGTTTAGGCTTTAATGTCGCCGTTTGTCGCGTGTGAGAGTGATGTGTCAGTAATCAATTTTTTTTTTTGCTCTGTGTTTATGCGGATTGTATAAGTTTCAAGCAAATTATAAGTTTTTTATATTTATTTTGTCATGCATGCCCATGATGTCTAAGTGGAAAAAGTATAACAAAACTTTTCAAAATAGTTGGCTTAAAATCCCTTCATTTCAAAACTGGCTTGAGGAAGTAAAGACAGATGGGACAAAGGCTTACTGCAAGTTATGTAAAACTGAATTGAGAGCACATAAAAGAGACTTAAGAAAGCATTGTGAATCTTTAAAACATAAGGAAAATTGCAAACTTATCCCGCCCTAAAACACCATAAAGCATGCGTTTGAACGAGTGAACAATATAAGTAGATTAGAACTGAAACTTGCAGTATTTGTTGCTTGCCATTCCGCTATAAGGTCCATAGATCATTTAAGTGAATTATTTAAAAGTGATGTGCCATCAGGTTCAAAGCACGATACTTTACGTTTGCATAGAACAAAATGCACAGCCTTAATAAAAAATGTAATTTCTCCTGAATTACTAAAAGAACAAGTAACTGAAATTAACCGGTGCTCATTTTCTTTAATATTGGATGAATCAACAGACATTTCATGCGCTAAGCATTTATGCTTATGTGTTCGTTATTACAATGAAAAAGAAAGGAAAATCTCTTCACAATTTTTAGGCCTTATTCATGTCGTAGAAACAACTGCTGATGCATTGTACCAGCATATAAAAGTTTTTCAATAAAATTGGTGTTAATTTAGGAAACTGCTTTGCAATTGGGACTGACGGAGCTTCCAATCTTTGCGGCATAAATCGTTCGCTTTTTACTTTAATGAAAGAAGATATACCTAACTTGATATTGGTTAAATGTATCTGCCATTGACTACATTTGGTTTGTTCGCATGCCTACGAAGAGTTACCATCAAATCTAGACTACATGACTCGAGAAACTTATAATAGGTTTCATCGTTCAGCACTAAGAAAAGAATCGTATATGGATATATACAAGACCATAAATGAAGAAAAGGATCCACTACAGTTGATACCACTCTCATCAACCCGATGGCTTGCTAGAAGCAACTGCATTAAGAGGATTCTTAATCAATGGGAATCTTTAAAACTCCATTTTCAGCTTGCTTCATCAACATGTGATAAATATGTTGCGAGAGAGCTTCACAAAATGTATTCAGATCCAGTAAATGAGCTATATTTTACATTTGTAATGCCCATTTTATCAGATTTTGAAAGAATCAATTTACTTTTTCAAAGTGAACACGCTGATCACAGTAAGTTGCTCAAGGAACTTGAAGATTTCACACTTTCCATGCTAAGAAGAATTATTTATCCACAAAATGTTAATATTGCAGTTGACATGACATATACATCTATTTTCTTACCGATTGAAAAAGTTGACTTTGGTCATGTCTTTTTAACTCAGCTGGCAAATAAATATAAATGTAAAGAAATCGCAGCAGAATCTCAAAAAGTCATCTTTAAAAGATGTCACGAATTTTTGAAATGTGCCTGTAAGGAACTTCTCAAACGTATCCCCACAAATTATGCAATATTAAAACGAATCGAAAACGTTTCACCAAGTAAATGCCTCAGTCACACTCGTCCTCCCTTTTCCGATCTTCCTTTGGATTTAGCTGACCAATCAAAATTAAATGCTCTAGAAAGTCAATGGAGGAAGCTACTTCACATTGATTGGAAGGATGTTTTTCCTTCTGGCATTCCAAATGATGGGGCATTATTTTGGAGCCAGGCTTTTAACATTAAAGATGCTGCAGGAGAGCCTGTTTTAAAAGACATTTCTGTATTCGCATTAAAGTGTTGGTTTACGTCGTCGTCGTCGGCCTAGGCAAGCTACGGCTTGGGACCGTAGCGCATCTATCCGGTATAGGTTAACCTGGATGATGTAGCCATAAGCACTGCCGCTAGTTAAGTGCCAACCAGTGATTATCTCACTAGCCGTATTGAGTCCGTTAGGCGAAACTGCGACAGTACCAAAGGTGGAAAATATAACCGTTGGATTTCTATTATTTATTTGCAAAATGGACATGGTATTAGATTAAAATAAATATTTGAATATAAATAATTAACTGACAATTGTGATATATAATTAATTATGTTTACATACAATAAAATAATATAGTATACATAAAATTAGTATTAATGTGGTTCACAATTGAATTATAATGGGGTAACTAATTTAAAATGAATTTATACTATTCCGAAATTCAAGACGGTAAAATTAACATTTAACTTGAAACTAAAATAAGAGTATTCACTACACACTCCCCCACCAGAGAGGAAGTTCAAAGAGTTCCGAACGACACTGATTTCCTCTGGACCTTTTTGGTAGCTACATGTACCTCACTTAAGGTTGATTCCAAAAACGCAGGCTTAAGACGATCGATAGAAACCTTGTCGACCTTGGAACCGCGCTGGATGAGAAATGATTTGCGCGTACGTCGGAGAACTTCATAGGGCCCGTCATATGGACATTGGAGAGGCCGTTTTGGGAGAGGTACACGAACGAAAACGTGGGTGCAAGACTGGAGGGCTGGGGAAACAAAGATGTTCTGTTGGCTAGTCAATCGAGGGGAACAGGCTGAAGGGACTGCATGTGAGAGGAAAGTGTTTGAGCGAATTCCGTAGGATCGCATGACTTATCCCCTGCAGTGAAGTAGCCACCTGGTAGCCGCAGTGTTGTTCCATAGACTAGTTCGGCCGCTGTAGTCTTCAGATCACTCTTAAATGCAGAGCGAATACCAAGCAACACGAGTGGAAGCTTATCCATCCAATGGGAGTCTTCGTGACACATAAGGGATGACTTCAGCTGGCGATGGAAGCGTTCGACGAGGCCGTTAGCTTGCGGATGATACGCACAGGTATGCGCATGTACTGTACCCAACAAGCTGGTAAACTTCTTCCAAAGCGAAGACTCAAATTGGCGACCTTGGTCAGTGATGACTTTTGTCGGCAATCCAAATCTTGATACCCATCCATGAAGAAAGGCTCTTGCAACAGTGTCCGCGTGGATATCAGGAAGTGGGATGGCTTCAGGCCACCTGGAAAAGCGGTCGAGACAGGTGAGCAGATAACGTTGGCCTTGAATCACTGGAAGAGGGCCAACAATGTCTACATGAATTACCTCAAATCGCTGGGATGGGGGCGGAAATGCGTCAAAGGGGGTGGTGTGCCTTTGGACTTTGGCACGCTGGCAGGCAAGGCACGTTTTGGTCCAATGTTTGACATCCTTCCGCATCGAGGGCCAAACAAAGCGAGAGGTAACCAGGTGTTGCGAAGCACGGATACCAGGATGGGAGGGGTTATGAAGATCCGTGAAGACTGCTTGTCTGTGACATGGAGGGACATAAGGGCGAATAGCAGCTGTTGATACGTCGCAATAGAGGGGCACAGACAATCCTGGCATACTCATTTTCTTGAGGGAAAGTGAGTGAGTGGAGTCTTCTCTGAGCAGGTCTTGTAGTTCCGTATCCTTATCTTGATCCTGTGCAATAGCATTCCACAGTGTAGAGCTGAGGGTAACAGAAGTAATCTCTATTCTTGAAAGTGCATCCGCTGGAGTGTTCAAGACACCTTTGATGTGGCGGATATCTGTGGTAAATTGCGAGATATAATCGAGTTGCCTGATGACTCTGGAGAGTGGTTACAGCTGTTTTTATTGAAGACAGTGACCAAAGGTTTGTGGTCGGTAAAAACACAAAACTCTCGGCCTTCAAGGAAATGTTGAAAATGCTTCACGTTTAAGTAAATAGCAAGAAGTTCACGTCCGAAAGCACTATAACGCGTTTGGGCTGGCTGCAGCTTTTTCGAGTAAAACGCGATGGGTGCTTGTTGACCGTTAATGGTTTGTTCCAACACCCCACCGATCGCAACATCTGATGCATCGACCGTCAGAGTTAGGGGGGCATTACTGATAGGAAATGACAGAGACAATGCACTATTGATAGCATTTTTGGCATTGTCGAACGCCTGTAAACTATCGCTACACCATACCAATTTCGTTACCTTGCGTTTGTGTGTGATCATAGCGTGTAGAGGAGCAAGAACACTGGCACAGTTTTTAATGAACTTGTGGTAATAATTTACCAAACCTAGAAACCGACGTAACTCACGCTGATTATTTGGCATAGGGTAATTTTTTATCACTTCACACTTGTCCTGAAGGGGGGTAATTCCGTGCTGCGAAATCGTGTGACCAAGAAATTCCAAGGTTGGCTGTGCAAACACACACTTAGATGCATTAATAGTAACACCGTATTGTTCTAAGCGTTGAAAGAGGAGTGAAAGATGTTCCTTATGTTCCTCTTCCGTTGAGCTGGCCACAAGCAAATCATCGATGTAGGCATAAACAAAGTCTAAGCCTCTGGTGACCTCATCTATAAACCTCTGAAAGGTTTGCGCAGCATTCCGTAGCCCGAACGGCATCTTCAAAAATTCGAATAACCCAAATGGTGTACAAACTGCAGTCTTGGGAATATCCGAAGGCTCTACGGGAATGTGGTGGAAAGCCTTAACGAGATCTATTTTACTGAAGATAGATTTGCCGTGGAGAAGAGAAGTAAAGTCTTGGACATTTGGTACCGGATATCGGTCCGGGATGGTTGTCGAATTTAAAAACCGGTAATCCCCACATGGTCTCCAGTCTCCTGACTTCTTCTGGACCAGGTGTAGGGGAGAGGACCAACTGCTTTTGGAAGGTCTTATTATTCCAAGATCCAGCATAAGCTGGAATTCCGATTTGGCAGCTTTCAGTTTGTCCGGGGCAAGACGTCTGGGTTTTGCAAACACAGGGGGACCTTTTGTTGTAATGTGATGGGTAATGGTGTGCTTAATGGTATCACCCATCTGCATTGGTTGAAGAATTCCTGGATATCGCTGGAAAAGGCACTGGTACATGGAATTAGGGGGAACGAGGGAAAGTGCAGAGTTCGAGGCGTCCGGAAGGGCAACCTGTTTGGCAAGAACAGAAAGCAGTGTGGCCTGGTCGCATAAGCGTCGCTTGTCAAGATCCACCAGGAGTTTGAAATGCTGGAGGAAGTCAGCGCCGATTATGGGATGCTGCACTTGAGCACAGATGAAAATCCACTTGAAGGATCGGTGAAGGCCCAAGTTTAGTTCACGCGACTGAGTACCGTACGTGGGTATGCGTGAACCGTTAGCAGCGTATAGAGGCGGAGATTCCGAGTGCGTATGACCAGATTTTTGAGGGAATACACTGACTGACGCTCCGGTATCGACCAAGAAATTGACACCAGAGTTCCTGTCCTTTATGAATAACAGGTTGGCAGTGCGAGTACTAGACGCCATTAGGACTCGCTGCTGGGGTTTTCCGACGAAAAATTGCAAGGGGAGATGCACTTCCTAGCCTTCTTTCCAAATTTCGAGTGGTAGAAGCAGATCTTCCCGGAACTCGAACGATGCCTCTTCGTAAATCTTGACCGAGAATGGCTTCTTTGCCGTTGAATTTGTAGCAGAGAACAAACGTGGTTGAGTTGTTGACTTAACTCTTCCACTTTCAACTCCAGTTCCGATTGTGTGTTCACGTTGTTGACCGGAGCTGTGTCAATCTCCACTACTTTGTCGGCAGTTTCTGCTAGTTTATCAACTGGAGTAGCAGGATCCATAGTGGCCAAGACACGCTGAGCTGATGGAGGAAGTTTCTGCAAGAACAACTGTCTAAAGATGTCCTTATCGAAGGTTTGTGCGCGTTCGCCTAGAGCGCACTGCATAGCCCTCAGCATTTGAGTGGGCTTACGGACTCCAAGTTCTTCTTTTGAGATTAACTGATGTAGTTTCTCACGCTCGGAGACAGTGGTGCGGCACAGGATGGCAGACTTCAGATCGTTGTATGGGTCCTCACTCGTGGAAGTAGATACGATGACGTCACGGACTTCAGAGATGATGCTCGCTGGTAGAGAGGACAAAACATGATCGTATTTCGTCCTGCTAGCGGTGATCCTTCCCAAGTTGAATTGTGATTCCACTTGGTGGAACCAAATAAATGGATCACCCGGCCAGAAGACGGGGAGCTTTACGCTCAAGTGGGAGATGGCACCAGCGTCGTCAGGCATCTTCTCCTATGCTTGCTGACGTACAAGCAAGACGACAAGTTCCCAACGAAGGAGTGGAGGTTGAGACGAGCGCAGGCACAGAGCGCACGGGCAGGGGTGAGGGGCAGAGGGCACGAGCGACATTACAGTCTGGTCCTAGTCGCTCGGGTGAAGGGGGTGGTGGGCACGAACGACGTTACAGTCTAGTCCTAGTCGTTCGGGTGAAGGGGGTGATGGGCACGAACGACATTACAGTCTAGTCCTAGTCGTTCGGGTAGAAGGGGTAATCCAGCTCCGGGGTCACCAATTGTTGGTTTACGTCGTCGTCGTCGGCCTAGGCAAGCTACGGCTTGGGACCGTAGCGCATCTATCCGGTATAGGTTAACCTGGATGATGTAGCCATAAGCACTGCCGCTAGTTAAGTGCCAACCAGTGATTATCTCACTAGCCGTATTGAGTCCGTTAGGCGAAACTGCGACAGTACCAAAGGTGGAAAATATAACCGTTGGATTTCTATTATTTATTTGCAAAATGGACATGGTATTAGATTAAAATAAATATTTGAATATAAATAATTAACTGACAATTGTGATATATAATTAATTATGTTTACATACAATAAAATAATATAGTATACATAAAATTAGTATTAATGTGGTTCACAATTGAATTATAATGGGGTAACTAATTTAAAATGAATTTATACTATTCCGAAATTCAAGACGGTAAAATTAACATTTAACTTGAAACTAAAATAAGAGTATTCACTACAAAAGCTATACAGCTTGCCAATAAGCAATGCAACTGTGGAACGAGTATTTTCAAGAGTTACATCAACAAAAAACAAATTTAGGAATCGGATGGGTTTAGAACTTTTAGCTTCTGTACTTCGTATAAAAATGATGCTTGAAGAAAAAAGCATTTGTTGTGTTAATTTTGAACCTTCGCCACCTATGCTTAAATATAATTCTGGCATTTACGAAAGGTCAGAAAAGACCTTTACAAGCCATGATGAAGGAGAAAAAGAAGACGACGAGCTATTGAATTCACTACAATTTTAAATAAAAACCGTAAGTAAATTTTATAGTATAATAAAATAATGAAATTGGGGTTGGGCTACTTTTTGCGACTTCGATACGTTCCTCGCTAATTTTGTTCAAAAGTATCTGGCAACTCTGGCTGGGAATTTGAAATAAGATTAAACTTATTTAAGTGCTTTTGAAAATGTATACTATTCTTTAGGATTCTTTCTAGTAGCCTATCTTCTCAACCATAGATGTTAGATCAGCAGTTCTCAAACTTTTTCTTCTGTACTCCTTGAATACAGGATTTTCTGGATTTTTGGAGAGAGAGAGAGAGAGAGAGAGAGAGAGAGAGAGAGAGGCTTGTGGCCATTTGTTAATTGTATAAAATGAAGTGTTATATTATCAGGACCACTTCGTGTACCCCTGGGGTATGCCATACCCGAGTTTGAGAACCACTGTGTTAGACTAACAGGCCTATAATTTCCTACCTCCTTTTCACTATCCTTTTTGAAAATAAATATAGGTAGCCCTCGTTTTGCGCTGGTCCGATTTGCGCCGATTTGCAATAGTGCTGGTCACTATCCACAAGGCCATGAATATTTATTTTTGCAATTTTTTTATAAATTAATTTAAAATCGTCAAAAATGGTAAAAATATGTAACTACTGTATATATAAACTGTATATACGGTATATACTGTAAAAGTGCTGTACAGCTAGTACTGTACTGTATTTATAATTTCTTATTATGGTACTGTATTATATACAGTATTTTATTATACAGTAGTGTACAGTACTTTATTTATGCAAAAAAACTTCACTTTTTTACGTGAAGGTCAAAATATGAGAATAAAAACCCACTCTAATAGACAGAGTTTATTTCCACGACAGTTTCGACGCCCACTGGCATCCTCCTCGGGTGCCTCCTTTGTGTTTCTGTATCCACCCGAGGAGGATGCCAGTGGGCGTCAAAACTGTCGTGGAAATAAACTCTGTCTATTAGAGTGGGTTTTTATTCTCAGTACTTTATTTATTATATATTAAAAAACTTTTATTTCTTTTATTTTAACAAAATTTATCAGCATTGTATATGTATCATGCACTGTTCACGTGATCAAGGACACTGGATGGATGGTCGCTCTATCTGAGCCAATCACAGATGAGAAATTCACCCACCCACAATCTTAGCCCATCAGCAATTAGCGCGTCCGTATCATAGCCAATCAGAGATGAGAAAGCTTTCCACCCTCAAAGTAGCCACTCGTGGATGCGGGTGGTGAAGGTCCATGCGGTGAAGCATTCAGTTGGTTGTTGTTTATTTCTGAGCTTTAAATACTCCAGTATTGAAAAGGTTAGGTGAAATGTTTGGTGCCCGGAACCTAACCCTGTGATTTCCCATTGACTCCATTATATAAAGGGTTCCATTTGCGCCTGTCCCCCCAAGAACCTAACCCTGGCGTAAATCGAGGGCTACCTGTACTACATTTGCTTTTTTCCACTCATCTGGTATCTCTCCATAATTAATACATCTAACAAACAAATTAGTTAGTGCCTCAGTTCAGCTATTTTCCCTTCCCTGAGAATCCAAGCATAAATGCTATCCAGACCAGCAGCTTTATTTGGTTTTAGTGTGCTAATTTCCTGCCTATCATCATTCTTCATTATAGGGCTATGAATCCTATGAAGAATGTAATAATTTAAAGAATCTAAAGATTCAAAATCAAAGTTATCCAAGTTTTCTTCAGGAAAAACAGAGCTAAAATAATCCTTAAAAATACCAACAATTGATATCTTGATCATTTTCAAACATTCTTCCATCATGTTCTATTGGGCCAATCCTATCTTGTTTTTTTTGTTGTATTTATAAAAACTAAAATATTTCTATGAATTTTTATCATTATTTGTTGAGTGTCTGTAATTATTTAAAACATCTTGGCTATTGCTACTTTTAAACTCTAATGAATCTCTTCTTATTTTTAATCATTTTGGCTACCTATTTTCTTATTTCACCACAGAGCTTTCTTAACCTATTCCTGATAGTTCTTAAGGGAACACATTTACGCTGAATATCCTCCAAAATTCCTTTGAATCTAGACCACATCTATAGCATTTTTATTGGCAAGTTGCTAAGCTACTTGTTAGATGAAATGTATTTTTAAGATTTTAACCTTTAAAATAAAAATAAAGTTGTTGTTATTATAAATAGGAAGTATAAATTTTTAGTTCAAGATACGGTTATTTTTCTTTTCATAATATTTTTCCAATTATCATTATTATTATTATTATTATATCTAATCAGAACCAATTATTTGAAATTTGATCAATTTTAAATATTTTATTCTAATTGCCTAATTGTCTTCAGCTTCAAGATAGTTTTTATTAATTGAAAATTATTTAAAAAGGTGTTTTTTATATAACTTAGGTTAGTAGGCCTAATAGGAAAGTGCATTTTTTTGTCATAATTTTTAATTCTCACCCAGCATTTTAAATGTATTTGAAGGTATTTTATTTTTCGTATTTATTTTTTGGGGCAATATTCTCATGCTTAATATAAAAATTGCTTACAAAAGAGTTTGTATTTCTAACCATTCTTGATAAGGCACGTTAGATTTTATTAATGTTTTTTAATCTAAATAACTTTTCATTGTTAAAAAGCTTTTTTTTAAATATACTTTTCATTATTTCAATAACACAGTTTTTATAAAATAATTTATTTTGTAAATCTACTAAAAGAAAAAATTAATTTTTTAAACTAAAACCATTCTTGTTTTTGGTAAATATGTAGTTTTACAGCTAGCTATGTTTTGGCAATGCACATGGCCCCTAATTGTAGGAAATTACTACTAACCAACCTAGAGTGACCACCTAACCTGTGTATGCCTAACCTGGGCATAAGATTCACACTGATTAGCCCAACATCTGAAATTGGTGGTGTTTCTAACTTTTCAAGAATCTGGTGGCCACAAACCTACATATGCCTATTAGTCTTATTTTTGTTAAGTATTGTATAAGGATAACATAAAGCCAATTGGGCCTGTTGAGATTATCCAAGTTATTTATGATAAGAAATTTTGCCAAATATTAATTTTAAATGAACTTATCATTGGACTGTTTGAAACCTTATTTACAGGGTGGGCCGAAAGTCTGGATCCATAGGAAAATATTTATTTTAATACATAAATTACAACAAATGGTAAATACTTAAAATGAATATCAACTTTAACTCGTAAATGCGTATCCGTGATACTGTACAGTAGTTCATACTCCAGTATAAATACTCAAATACTTTTTTATTTCAGCCCAGAAATGGCTTCGAATCTAACAACAGAAGACCAGGTAGAACTTGTGCTCATGTACACAAGACAGGGCGCTACACACAGAGAAGTTGCTACCGAATTCAATAGAAATCATCCTGATAAGCATCCAGTAACACATGCGACTGTTGGCAAGTTGTTTAAACGTTTCAAAGAAACAGGAAGTGTACATGATTGACGGCATTCTGGTTGTCCAAAAACTGCAACTGATGAAAATACCTCTGCAATGGTATGTGAAACTTTAACGAATAGTCCAGTAAAGTCAACAAGAAGATTATCAAATGAAACACGCATCTCGAGAACGTCAATTCAAAGAATTATTAAAAATCATAAATTCCATCCCTAAGTGTCTCGATGTCAGAGGCCGCCAATTTGAGCATTTGTTATAATTTGTTGTTTATACTGGAGTACGAACCACTGTACAGTATCATGGATACACATTTACGAGAAAGTTGATATTCATTTTAAGTATTTACCATTTGTTGTAATTTATGTATTAAAATAAATATTTTCCTATGGATCCAGACTTTCGGCCCACCCTGTGTATATATATGTGTGTGTGTGTGTTGTGTGTGCCTAGGCCTTATGAAGAAAATGTCATTACATAGTAAATATGAATTTTGTATAATGACAATAATTTTATGAAGAAAGATAAAAAGATCAGTAATGATGAAAAGGGTGTTTTGTATATTTGACAACCATGTTGCCCAAAGGGTATGATGATAATCATACTGTTCTGTGATAGGCCTATGCTATAAAGTTTAGGGTAGATACTGTAAAAGGTTTATATTCACAAAAGCATTAATTTCAAGCCTTGAGTCACAAAATCATGTGTGTTTATTTTTTTTAATATGGACTCGAAAACTTCTTATGGGTGGGAAGGCATTTAGGGATGAGAGATAAGGGGGTTATTTTGCTTTTACTGGGTGTGTGGGAGTACTGAGGTATGGGGTAAGATGAGGCATCACCCTCTTCAGTGGAAACTATATATATATATATATATATTATGTATATATATATATATATATATATTATGTATATATATATATATATTCTAGGGTGCATCAGCCTATAAGGGGTGAAATTTTGAACTTCGGATATTGATTCGGCCCTATGATATGGTTACAATCCCCAACAAACCTTCAGTGTCCACGTTTCAAGCTGTTCTGACAATATTTAGTGGGTCCACCTCGAAGATGAAAATTTGACAATTGTGGAATTTTATGGTTTGACTAGAAAATCTTATGTGTAAGCGTTGTAGATTTTGTTTGAAAAAAAAATTGTAAATATAGTTAGTTTTAGGCAAGTTTTAGCCTCAATTCATGAAATTATCTGTCTTTTTAGACTTTTTTTTGTATTATTCTGAGAATCATGAAGTGAGTTACCAGGATGCGGGATGAGGACCCAACTTGCCAAGCATCCCACCCACCACCTCCACCTATTAAAAATGGTATTTCATGATAAAATACTTGTAAAAATTGATTTATTGCTTATTGATATCTTAATTATTTTCTTTGTCCTTTTTTCTTCTAAAACAGATGATAAAGAAGCTTGTCTCTTTCTCAGATTAGGAGTGGCTTTTCTGTCAGCTTCTACAACTTGGAGAACATTTTGAAGATGTTCTTCAGTCCTTGCAGCCTCATAAAAGTCACTGCATAGTTTTACTGCCCTCTCAGAGCCATCATTTATGACCTTTATAGCCAAAAGTTTTTCTTTGGAAGATATAAATGATGCTGTTGTTTTCCATTCAACAATCTCAACCATTAAAAAATCATAGTCTAACTGTACTGAAGAGAATATGAACCACGAGTTTTTGTCAACCAAGTCAGCTAGTGTGGTTTCCGATCGTAGATTGGTAGGGAAATTAGGCTTTCCAAAACTAGATCCATGTCTACCTTCTGGAACCACTGTCTCAATCTTGTGTGGTTTATAGGAAAGTAGATGGTTTGTTATAGCATGAAGTTCATTTTTTGGAACCAAATCGCTGAATAATACAAGAGGAATCATCTCTGATGAAAGGTACCAGAGATGATGTTTCAAAGATGTTAGAGCACTTTTTGCTATTTGCTTGTTTACTTCCTCGTATCTAAGAAGCTTTTTGTAAAGCTGCAAATTGTGCCATGGTGCATCAAAAACTGAAGAGCAGGTCATCCACCATGGGTAGTAAATCAGTGAAATGAAGGTTGCAAAGTCTCTTAGTTTCAGAATTTGTTGCTTGTTTGTGATTGTTACTGAAGGTAGTTTCGAGATATTATCTTCTAGTAATGCAATTTTTAGAGCATATATTGCTTTACTCATCCATCTGGCTCTATGTATAGCACCAGGTCGCTGAAGGGTTATATCCTTATCACTAGGTCCTGCATTTAAGTATAACACAACTAAGTCAGAAAATTGTTTGTAGTCATATTGTGTATGTTGCTTTTCTATATTACTTATTTGAATTGCATAATCAGTACATTCCTGAAGAATCTCCTGGACAGCTTTGGAGTACTGATTGAAGTCAATTTTTTTCAATTTTTCATCCTTGGGAATCCACTGAAACTTTTCTCAAAATCTGTTAGACATTAATTTCTGGTCCACTCGAAGTTTCTACTTTCATGTCCTGAAACACATGACTCATAATAACTTCACCAACATGATGCGTGCATGCAGACCATAATAAAGGCTGTCCAATCTCTTGTTGGATAGTTATGCATGCAGCGCTCACATGTCCCGTGTTGGTTGCTGTAGTGTCAAAAACCAAGTTCACTATTGAATCGGAGCAGTTCCACAATTTCAGTAGCTTCATAACTTCTTCAGTCAAGTTTTTCCCAGATTGGCCACTGCCACCAGCACTAGGATGATATGATGGAATACCAAGTAGTTTGAGATCCGTTGAATTTCCAACTGATACGGCTAATCGTTCTTCTATAACATATTTATCCTGCAGAGTAGAAATTATTTTTGAATCCCAATGAAGAGAGGCCAATTTAAGAGGATTCCAGGATTTTTTAATGGAACTTGAAATTTTTTGGGCTACTTCGCGTCTTGCTCTATCAGCTGTAGCATATGAAGTTGCCACTGCCTTAGTGTTACCACCACATTCTTCAACAAAAGCTTTTGTGAATGCAGCCTGTTGTGCCGGAGTCATTTTCATTCTTGATGCCAAAGAAACAAGTTTCGGTCTTTTCAGAATGTCATGAGGAATGATAGCTTGATTACCTAAACAGACTGTTGACTGTGTGGATTTTCCATCTTTTTCAGCTCCATCATTAGCTTCTGACTCACTCTCAATGGTAGTTGTATCCAGTGGTGGGCACCGTTAACCAAAAAGTTAACTTCGTTAACCGCTAATCCATTAACCAAAAAGTTAGCTTCGTTAACCGTTAATCTGTTATTCATTAAACATGTAACGGAAGTTACCGATAAACCGTTAACGTTAACTTTTATTATAAAAAAAATGAAAAACACAATATATATATAATTTAATTTTCCCTCCTCTTCTCGTTCTCTATTTTGTCCATGAGATGCATGTTGCCCTTCATGAAAATTAGCATATCAAAGTTTTCATCAGACACGGATGATCTCTTGGCCCTCAGGATATGTCCTTGCCCATAGAGAACAAACGCTCCACTGCAGCACTGGAGGGGATGGCTGTGTTGAACTTGATGAACAAGTCCACCAACACTTGCTCACCCAAGAAGGCAGCATCTGTCAGCAAGTCCTTGGAGTTGGTCTCCAGCCAGGTCTTGACCAAGTTCTGGGCCTTGCCCTTGAGTGACCTGTGGCTTCTGCTGCTCTCTTTTGTCTGGATGACAGCACTGAAGAAGTCATCCTCCTCCTCCTCCTCATTGTTGCTGCCCACTTCGTTGGACTGCTGCTTCATGGCCTCCTCGACTGTAACCCTTCATGCTTTTCCTCACCCTGGACCTTGGTGTTGTCATACTTGTCCAACCAGATGAGGCGAAACCTGGGATGGAAGGCAGCAGCCAGCTGGCATTCATCCTCCAGGAGGGGCCCAAACCTTTTGTCGATGCCTGCCAAAAGTGCGTCGACCAAGGCACTGCAGTAGACGAGGCCTTTGGACTTCAAGTCCTTAAGCCTGAAAATTGTCGCAGCAACTGTTGGCAGCAGAGTCCCAAGGTAGGCTTGTTCCTCCCCCTGGATCTTGTCGAGTGCTTTGGCCACAGGTGACATGATTTGGAAATAAAACAATGGAGAATTAGTAAATTGTAGAAATTCAAATTTGTATTATTCTGCAATATTATTCTGCTGTATTTTACTCAATAATATAACGATAATTGAATGAGAGCAAAACTAAAACGTATCTATGGCTGGTGTTAAGAAAAATATAACTTTATTGCAATAAATAAATATAGTTGGAATAATTGTATTCTTAAATGTTTACGTAAACAACGCTATTATTGTATCAAGGTCCTGCATTTAATTGTAACCAGAAAAAAAAAAAATCATGGAATTTCCACGAGTCCCGCTAGTTTATTATTAATTTATAAATATATTACCTTGACATACGGTACTCTTTCATTAAGTCAACATCCTGGTCTTTGAAGCTGTTGACCTTCAGCTGGGTCATGACTATGTGGAGAGCAGGCCTCTTCGTCTCCAGGATTGTGTTCAGGACCACCACAGAGTCATAGGTGGAGTTCCACCTCGTCGTGTTGGGGACAACCAGCCTCCTCCCCACCTCAGCGTAGATGCTGTCTGCTGCCACGGTGCTGCGATCCTGCAGGTTCCAGAGGGCGTGTGCCTTGGCCATGGCAGCCCTGTAGGGCCCCTTGAACACTGAACTCTGCAGTGCAGCATCTGCATCCTTGCTGGCCACTAGGTTGAAGGTGTGGGCAGGCAGGTTGATGGGATTGCCAACGATAGTATCGACATCGTCAGGCTCAACCACAGACACTGCCAGGGAGACATACTCCAACTCCTGCTCGTCCACCATGGATCCAGACAACAGGGCAGCCACAGTAGCATCATCAGGGTCGGCGTCCACATCCTGAGCCACTGGCAGGCCTGGCAGTGTGTCAGCCTCTGCCCCAAACTGGACAAAGGCCTTCACAAAGTTGCTGCCATTGTCTGTGGTAGTCCTGGAATAGAAAGACATTCTGTTTTTTTTTTTTATAAAATTACAATTACGAATTATCAAATATTACTATTGAATTTAATTTATAAATAGAAATAATCTACAATTTATTTGAAAAAATTTTCTGATACAAATTGTTAATAGACTAATAGTCTAATATTAATATAATATCAACTATCTAACCTGGTGACTTTTTTCTCAATATGGAATTCATAGTGGGATATAGGGAGGCAGCGTCTTGGGTTAGGGGATACTCTCTGTCCTTACACACCCTATTTAAAGAGATTCCTCTGCTGAGCGGTGCCCCCCATAGTACTGTGAGGTATTGAAAAACTCATGATCTTCACTTGCCCCACAAACACCTTTAAATGGGAGACCCATAATGGGTGCACACACATTTCTACATTACTGTACAGTCTTTACAGCCACACCTACACTTTTCCTCGTAAGTGTATATATTGTAATGTATATGGTTGTAAATTTTGACTTGGTCCGCAATCGATATGGACTGTGACTTGATGGATACCGTAATGAAATTGACTGGATTCTTTGGATCTGATATATTTGCATGTCCGTTATAAATAGATATAGAGTGTAACATTTGTGGATAGTAGTCTATTATGACTTGATCCTCTGGATCCAGAGATTCTATCTTTAGTTTTAAATCGATAATTAATTAGTTTTAAATTGATAATTATTTAGTTTCGTAAAAATTGGTCGTTGCCAAATTACTGGCAGTTTTTACATCAATTTCTTATGTTCTTGTGGTTCGGAACCCACGTAAAATTGTAGGTCCCCTCCGCCACCACGGAGGACATACACAATACACGATTACGAACACAGTTAGGTAGACCAGCCATGAGTGGATCCTAGGGTCTTTGTTGGTCTGAAACATTATAACATTATAACCAGTGGACAGTCATGCCCAGGTAGCCTTTCTTGTGGGCAGACCAGCAGTCAGCTGTGGTGGCCACCCACTGAACATCGCCGAGAACTCTGAAATTTGAAAAAACATAAGTTTTAAATTTTTATTTTTAAAGTTAAAATTTAAATATTGGGAATATAAATTAACTCAAGTATAAAAAAGATAAAAATTATGTCAATTACCTGATCAAGTACTGCTTCAAGTCAGTATGCGAATTAACGATTCGCCTGCCCAGTGTCCTCCTCGAGATGGAGCTCTTGCTGGGGTTCAGCGTCTTGATCAGTCTCTCGAATGTGTCAGACTCTACAACGTGGAGTGGCAGCATGTTGGCTATGAACAGGTCCACAATCCTTTGATCCACAGCAGCCTGGGGTATGCCACTGCCAGTAGCAGCAATGCAAAAGGACTCGCCAATGGTTTGCTGGCATGCTTTCTTGGCAGATGGAGGTGAAAACAGACTCATATCAAAGTGCTGCTGTCGCTGCTGGAACCAGAGGAAAACCTCTGCTTGGCTTTTCCACGAGATGAACCTGCCTTGATCTTCTCATCAAACTGCATGAACTTGGCTGGGTGGTTCCTCTTGATGTGCTGCTTGAGGTTGTTGAGGCTTGTCAGGTGCCCCTTGATTGGCACAGTCTTGGGCAGGCACAGCTTGCAGTTGAAAATCAATTTGTCTCCTTCCCTTGACTTGAACAAGAAGTAGTCATCCAGGTGGGGCCAGGGGTTCTGAGCTTGTTCTTGTTGAGATGCCATCATGATTTATAAAATTCAAAATCACACAAGTCTGTATTGAAAATCAGAAAATAATCAGAGCTGGACAGCGCAATCAAAAATTAAGTTGCGCAAGCACAATCCACTGTTCACTATCATGCGCAATCTGACTATTTAGCTTGCGCAATGTTGCAAAGCGCAAGCGCAATCTTGTGTAAACACATGAGTTCAAGTTCAAATATTTCCACATAAATTAAAATAGTCATCCATAAAATTGAAAGAAAACGATGTAGACTTATGCCCCTTTTGTCCTGTTGGTACTTAGAAGTTGACTCAATAAATCCTTTATTATTTCACACTTAAAAATAATAAACAAGAACAACAATTGTTTGAAGCATTCTTGAACATTTCAAGAACAAGATAAAAAATAAAATAACTAGTGATGGGACGATTAATCGGAATTGGAATCGGATCGGAATCGAATCGAGAGAGAATTGTACCATGATTTCCGATTCTTAAAACGATTCTTTAACTTTTAATTGAACCAGTTTTGCAATGTAAACTTTAAAATTTAAATGAAAGAGGATAACAAATTTTATTTTTATTGTATTGTAGCTATACATTAAAACATGTATATCCATGATGTGTAATCAAGAAGATTAAAATGAATTGTTACAACTTAGTTGATTTTTATTTTTAAACCAATCTATTATAATTTATAATTTATATTACCATACTCATAATGTAAATAGTTAATCTTACCAGAGTAAAATATGACAATTTCCAGAAAAACAAGTATAGAATTATATTTTAAAATATTGAGAATCGAGAATCGTATCGGAATTGACACTTTTTAGTGGTATCGGAATCGGGATCGTTAAAAATTTTGGTATCGTCCCATCACTAAAAATAACCCTTACCTTTGTTATTTGGAACAGATATGGCACAGAATATTTAGGAAGTAATTGCACTGAAATTTCTTCGGTCTTCACAGCAGAGATACTAAAGAGTAAACAGCCTCTGGCGCCACACACTCACATTTTACTTCTCAATGCCATCTATTATCTCGTAAAGAAACTAATTCACATTGGGACTTGAAAGTACCGGCAGGATCAACTGGGTAGAAAAATAATTATGGAGATTTTAAAGATGTGGTACCTAGAAGTACCGCCAGGACATAAAGGGTTAAGGTGAAAACGCTCCCATTGTAAGACATCAATTGACTTAATTTATGTCATCAAAGTGACATGAGAATTGAAATCTTACCTGATCAGTTTTATGGTTCTTGAAATGTATCAAGGAGACTACTAATAAGGTACTCACAGACATATTATAAATATACATGACTTACTTGACAATGATTATTTTTAAATATTCACTAGCACAAACATGTTGCGCAAGAGACAGACTGCAAATGAAACGAATGTAGTTATTTGTTGTAATTGTTACATATGTATTATTGAAAGTGCCTTAAAATGCTCATGATATTTCTTGAAAGAAGTTGAAACATTCAACTCAAATGGCAAATCTTTCTGCCTGATTTTACAGTCGACCATGTTTTGCTCAAACCAATGCCATAAATAACTATCATATTTGGTAAGACACAAATTGTGGCGATGGAAACAAATATATCGCCTGATTTTGCACTGCGGAAATGGAAATTCGTTCATCACTATTAACAGTGGCGGATTAATTGCGCACCTGCTCAGCACTGAAAATAATAGAAACTTTTAAATGTTTATTTATGAATTTTTTGGGTTAACGGACTTGAGTTAACGGAAGTTAAATATAATGGAAGTTAATTAGTCCGATAATGATTTTCAAAGTTAACGAAAAAGTTAACTTCGTTAATTAACGATTAACGGATTAACGGTTTGTGCCCAGCTTTGGTTGTATCGCTTGTGCTACTGCTTTCTAATTCAACATAACTGCAAGAAGCTTCAGTGTGTTTCAATTCCTTTTCTTTTCTCGCATTTTCTTCACATTTTCGAAAATTAATGCGCTTCATTTTGGATGCTAAAGTTTGATCATGAGCTCCAAAAGAAGCAATTCTATCCCCTTGCATAGATTGAAGAAATTGTATATCTTCTGGATTACTCATAATTTTTTTGGCATTTCTAATCCACAGTGGAAAAGTCATTTTAAGTTGCATTTCCATATCTTCTAGTCTTGTCTTTGTACTTTGTAGCTCTCTTCTTTTCAATGGAATTTCTCTCAGTTTCGCATTCTTTTCTGACAACGAAATTATTTTCTCACATGCTTTTTTCTCAGTAATCATTGGTATGTTGGCTTTATTGTAGAATGGTTGAATTTCTGTTAAAACAATTTTAGCTATATCTCGCTTAGTTCTTCTCTCTTTTAGACCCTGTTGCTGGTGAAATAGGAAACATCTAAGAACTTGTTCACTTGTTGGCAAGCGACATCCTACAATCTTTGCATCATTATTTGTGATGCCAGGACCTAATCCAAATATACAGGTTTTTTTTCATGTTTTTACATCAACTTTATCTGCACCACTTGAACAAGTTTTACCACTAGAAGTGGCTTCACTGGCTTTACCACTATTATCCATTATATCATATATCAACTATTATCACCAACATATATCAAAAATTGACCTGTAATAGAAACATAGATTAATATTAAAGTAGTCTACATGCCTGAAAATAAGAAAAAATAGCTATAGGTATTTCATGATAGCAAATGATGTTTATTAATAGTAGCTATGGCTTAAACACAAGCAAACTAAGCATACTAGGCCTATATTACCTTAAGGATCATTCAATTCAATAAAATAAAGGTATATGTGAAAAAATAATTTAAGGCAATTTTTCCCAAAAATTGTCATTTTTGTCAAAGTTTAGGAGCTAGGTGGACCCAGTAGATATTAATCAATTGACCTGAAATTTTGCATGTGAATTTTTTTTAGGGAATGTAACCATAATAACGTAGGGCCAAATCAATTTTTGAAAGTTGCCATTTTTGATGCACCCTAAATTATATACCCTGGCCAAATTATTAAAATCATCAGTTGAAAGATACTTTTTTCATACTCTTTAGTGCAATTAATTCATTATTAAGAAATGAGCCAGTAAAAATAAAGCAATATGTCCCTTAAGAACCTTCATCTAATAATTATATTCTAGTTTCAATACTTCATTAAATATTAAAGGTGTAGTATTAGATCCTTTTCTTCAATGATGGTAACTCCTCAGCAGATATAAATCCCATAGACAATTTATAGGAAGTAATAAAAAGAAGAATAAGAAAGTAAAAACAAATAAAATGCAGGTGATTTTGAGCCTAATTAAGGTCTTGCATCATGATGAGAAACTCTGACATCAATGCCTGAATTGTATTGAAAGTATGCCAAAATGTACTGAAGGACAAACAACAAGGTATTGAAACTAGAGAATAGCCTAATTATGAGATGAAAGTTCTTAAAAGAGAACTTGTTTTATTTTTATCAATTCATTTCTTAAAAAAGAAGGACTTGCCCTATAATTAAAAAGTAACTGTACTGTAGTAGTATCAAGTATCTTATCTACAATAATAATTTTGTATTTGTTTCATAACTATAATAACTTAAGATTAATATATACAGGGTTGACTATAAATCACTTTACATTCATATTATAGTGAAACTCATTTCAGTGAAGCAACTTATGGCTCACCCTGTATATTATATTTTCACTATTAGTTCATTTGTATAGTAACCATAATTTAAATGCGACTTTGACTTGTATATTGTGTATTATATTTTATTTCTAATTAATCTGAGAGCTCAATAAAACCTAAAGATTAAGGGCCAAATTATAATACAATATAGTCCACTTGGCAGAGGGAGGCATGTCAGTTATTCCAGGAACAACACCTTCATACATCATTGCGAAGTCAATCAAGGTTTTGTTCATAGAATAACTGACATGCCTCCCATTGGCCTCTACCAGCAACATGTAGCGAAACAATTTCCATATCCTCAATTACCTGAACTATAAATAAAACATTAATGCAAAATACCCATGAGAATGGACTTTTGGCACACCTTATATATATATACACCTTTCAAATGTATGTATGTATATATATATATATATATATATATATATATATATATATATATATATCTATTATATCTCATTGGTCGGGATTCAAAGGGTCATTATTACATAAACTTTTAATTTAATTTTTAAAATAAAAATTACTAAGTTAAAAAAATTATAATTGTAAATTTTTTAACTAAAGTAATTTTTATTTAAAAATAGCTGGCAGCTACAGAATGGAAAAGATCCATTCTCTCTAGCTCCTTTGATTCCTGACTTTTGTGCCACCATATATATATATATATATACAGGGCGTCCCAAAAAAATGTATACACACTTTAACAGCTGATTAGCTCAATTGATGTTTCTTTCTTTCCAAGTTAAACCCATTAGAATTAATAATGGCAGTCAGACTAAGCTTTGAACAAAGGAAATTCATTCTAAAATGCTACTGGAAGTGTGAAAACGCAGTTGAAGTGCAAAGACAGTTTAGGAGGGAGTTTCAAACAGATCCACCAACGCGACTTACCATCACTCGAATTAGAGATAAGTTTGAAGCCGATGGAACTGTTCAGAATGTCCACAAGAAGCGTTCCGGAAGACCACGGACATCGACAAGCCCCACAAAGCAAGAAAGAGTACTGGAAACGTATCACCAAAGTCCAAGAAAATCTGTGCGGCCAGCGAGTCGTGAGGTAGGAATTTCAGAATCGTCTGTCCAACGCATTTTGAAGCGCTGTCAATGGAAAAGTTACATTCCAAGATTAGTCCATGCTATTAATGAAGATGATGATCCGGACCGAAGAGTGGAGTATTGCGAGTGGTACTTGGCACGATGTGGATGTGGATTGGACGAAGGGGTTTCGTAGAATACCCTCCGCGTTCACCAGACCTCACACCACTAGACTTTTTTTATGGGGATACTTAAAAGACAAAGTCTACGCTATAAAACCTGCAACAGTCGCTGAATTGAGAGCAGCCATTGAACGAGAATGCACACAAATACCAAACGAAATGTTTCGTGATGTTTGCGATTCCATTGCTTCGCGTTATCAGCAGTGCCTGGACCAGAACGGACGTCAGTTTGAAAACAGGCGTTGACAAAACAATTAAATAATGTCTGTAGATTCTATTACATTTTGAAAATGAAATGTATTTTAATAAACACTGCCTTTATAAGTATTTAAAGTGTGTATACATTTTTTTGGGACGCCCTGTATATATATATAGGCCTATGACAGTTTTTGAAGGTGTGTGCATATGACATGCACTTCCATCTTTATTGATATTGCATTAACACATATTCCCAAGGTTCGTTTTCACCCCTTTCCATGGGGTGAAAAAAAATTCTATTGCCATGTTGTTATGACACCTGGCCTTTATAGTGTGAACATACAGGTTTGTGTCCATCCCTAATAATAAAGTCTGTAGGCCTAAGTTAAGGCAAATTGTTTTTTTCACCCCCAGATGACTATATACATAGGATGTAAATATATCATTTGTAGTTCTCTATTTTAGTCCGCGTAAAAATGTCAAAATTTCAATGTACAAATGTCAATGTACATATTTTTTCAATAATTTTTAAAATATCTTGCAACTTGATACCAACGTTTTTTATTGTTTGTATCTTTTAACAATTAATGGAAGTTTAATAAATGAAAATTTTCATTATTGTTCTACACATTTGAGTGTGGTATCATTTAATAGATCTCTTCATGATGATTCTGAAAATGTATAGTTTTATAGGTCTACAAAGATATTTGCGAGTTATTGCCCATTAAAGTTAGGTGGTAAAGTGGTGCCCCCCAAGATTTTGGGGGCCCATATCTCAAAAACTATGGGTCATAAGGAGCTGTATCCTCCCTCCTCAACCCTCACCTTCAGGAGTTCAGAGAAAGCATGAGCACTGGCCTCATCTGCACTCGTCGCCTCACCTGTGAGGTGGAGGCTGTGGAGATTAGCCCATCCCTTAAAGTGCTCGAACCACCCTGCACTGGCCTTGAAGTTCTCAACAGTCCCAGCAGTCCTCTCAGGGTCCAAGTCTTTCCGTAGGTCCTCCCACAGACTCTCAGCCATGGCCATAATGATGGTGGTAGAGAGAGGTATGCAGCAGGGAGTTTGATCCTCGATCCAGATCTGGAGTAGCTGCTTCATGTTCTCCATCACTGGATCATGTGCCCTAGTTATCCTCATGGTGATAACCTGTGTGTGTATATATATATATATATATATATATATATATATATATATATATATATATATATATATATATATAGGTATATGCAAAACACATGACCTAGCCAATACAGAAATATATTCCCTAATTCTTCAATGATGTATACGTGAAACAACATGTAATGAGGCAATATATATAGTAGGGACTTTGTACTTGATTTCATAATTGCTGTATGGCAAATGTTTGACATTCCTAACTCGTTAGTTTATATTATATAGTATAGTAATGGAGCCTTTCAGAAGGAAATAATAGGGAAGGTGTGACTTGTACATTGAGTGCTGTAATGATAACTTTCAAACACAATTTGTAGATAAACCAACTTGGGATCAAGCAACCTTAGATTTGGTTCTGTCCAATGAGTATGAGGTTATAAGGGAACTTGCAGTAGGAGAGTCATAAGGGAATAGTGACCATTTTATCATACATTTTAAGATAGAATTAAATAGGGATCAAGTCAACAATGATTATCTTGTTCATTGCTTCTCAAAGGGTGTCTGTAGTAAATTTAGTTGTTGTTAGGGTCAGTAAAGTGGGATAATAAATTTGCTAATAAAAATGCTATTGAGATGTGGTTTGATTCAAAGAAATTTTAGAGGATGTACAATGTAGATGTATTCTTTTCAGAACTGTTAGGAATAACAAGATTAGGAAAACTTTGTGGTGGAATGGGGAAATAGCTGAAATGATTGACAGTAAGAAAAGGACATTCAGAAACTTGTAGACTTAAATAATTATAGGCAGTTAAGAAGTAAGCTAAAAAGTTTGATTAGGAAGAGTAAAAAGCATAGTGAAATAAATCTCTAGAAATAGCAATAAAGATCCAAAGAAGTTCTTTAGTTTTTATAAATACAGTAATAAAAAGCATGGTAGGATTAGCTCAATAGAACATGATGATAGGATATTTGAAAATGATCTGGATATTGTTGATTTTTTTTAACACTAGAAGGACCAAGATTTTCAACTGCCCATAAGGACCAGAAAGTGTCAATTGACGCAAATTGATTTTTTTTTATTTTTACCCTTCCACAGGTTAGAAAACTGCAGTTAGCAGGAATAATATATATTACATAAAAGAAAAGAGTGACAATTTATCAGTAATTAATTATTTATTATTAATAAATATGTATCAATTATATGTTTATAATGCACATGTTCTACACTTTTTGGTCGCACACTTACTAGAGACTGGCTTTCTACAGACTGCACAGATCAATAGTTCTGTTTCTACATTTTGTGGATCCGCATGTAGGATGCACTTTGGCTGGAGTAGCAGCATTCTCAGCTTCATCATCTACATCCACTGCTGCAAAAGCCTCAGGAATTCCAAGGGGAGAGTTGTTAGTAAGCTCCTTGCTGACCCTTTAAATGTACTCTCTGCAGCTAATGTTGGAGCGACACACCATTTTGTAGATGACCCAGCTGTTGATCAAGGCCATATCCACCACATTATAGAAAACATGAATTGGCCATCACCTACTAGCTGCTTTCACAGAATAGGACCTTGACATTTGATCAGTCACGTCAACCCCTACCTTGTTTTTGTTATAAAACAGAATGGTCTCCAGTTTTTGTTTCGGGTTGTTTTCTGTTGGTATCTGAACATTGGGATAGAGACTACTCAAAAGAACCACAGCCTTGGATGCTTTGCACTGATAAGAAGTGAGGGTCACAGCAGTCTGTCCTGTATATTTGAACACTTCAGTTTCATGCAGCTGCTTGGTTGCCTTGCATTCTTCAGGAAACTCTGTGCTTTTGGCAGATTGTACCAACTATGCTGCTTTTTTTTCTGTGCCACTCATATAGCAAGGTCCAGTGATGTGAAGTAATTGTCACAGGTGAAGTTGTAACCTTGCTTGAACACTGGAGTCAACAGTTTCAATACTACATTAGTAGCCACACTAACATCAGCATTTCTGGTATCATCCTTTCTGAGGTAAGGGAAGCCATTGAACAAATACTTATTCTCCACATCTACTGCCATCCAAAACTTCAAGCCAAACTTGTCTGGCTTGTTCGCCATGTATTGGATAAATTTGCAGCGTGCTTTGCAAGGCAACAACTGCTCATCTACTGTCACATATTGATGGGGATTAAATGCCTTTTGGCAATTGTCAATGAAAGGGTACCATAGCTGTGATGCCAAACAAAACTTATCTTGTGCTAGATTTCGCCGCCGCCTCAGTTTTCAGATCAAAACAAAGGTATTTCATGATTTCCAAGAATCAATTGCGTGGCATAGTTTTGTTGAATATAGGACATCCCCAGGAGCCATTCCACATACTCTTGAGTAAATTACGTCCACCAATGACACCATGAGCGATGACAAGACCAATGAACTTATCCAATTCATCTATTGTCACAGACCAGTTGGGATCACCTGTAGCACGTTGGCCTTCAGTATTTGTACACTTTTGGATGTTTCTCATCATTGGTTCATCAAAGAGAATTCTGAATGATGAAAGTGGGCTATCCTTGATGACATGTGTTGTGGAATATGCAGTAGGACCAGAATGAATCCATACAATGTTTTGCTGTTGCAGGTGTCCTCGCACAGTCTGCGATGCAGCAGCCCACTGCCAAGATGATCCATCTTTACCTATAACTTCTCCAACACCCACTGCATCTGCTCCACTGCCACCTTGTGTGGGTTTATCACTTTGTCTACGTCCAGGACATGTCCCATGACCTTGATCTCGTCAAAGACCATGACTATCTCACCCACAGACTCATCTACGATGATTGCCATGAGTGGGTAAAGGTACAGTAGGCTCCTCATTGCCAGATTCAGAGGAAGAAGACGACGCAGTTTCAGCCACTGCCTGAACTGCAGCGTTCACTATATCATCTGACTCAGTCTGATGCATCACAATCAGAGGCATTGGATGGAATATTTCGAAGTTGCTCCAATGCCTGCTCTACAGAGAGTCCTTTGAGACAGATATATTGTACATGCATCATTTGACGCACCTGGTCCTTCAGGGTAGTGGTCTCACTCATAGGTTTTCTGTATCAGATGAAAAGATGAAATTGACCATGAATATAGATGCCATTGAAATATTAAAAGTCACGAAAGATGAGGTATGAAGGCCTGAAGGGTTAGACTTATAGGCAAAAAAAAAAAAAAAAACGCGTCAATTGACGCATGTGGTCTTTCTAGTATTAATGATTATTTTAGTTCTGTTTTCACTGAAAAAATTTAAATAACTATGCCTGTGTTTACAGAATCTAAAGAATTAAAATTCTTGATAAGATTCATATAAGGAAGGATTTTAGGCAAGTTAGTTGTACAATGAAGTCAAATAAAGCTGCTGGACATGATAATATATATGCTAGGATTCTCAGAGAAGGGGAGGAAAGCTTACTGTATCTAAGGCATGAACTATTTTGTTTGTTAGGTCTATTAATTATGCAGAGGTACCAGATGAATGGAAAAATAGCAAATGTGTAGTACCCATTTACAAAAAGGGTAATGAGAAAGAGGTAGGAAATTATAAGCCTGTTAGTTGAACACCATTGGTAGGAAATATACTAGAAAGAATTATAAAAAAATAATATTAAAGATCATTTGGAAAATTTTAATCTTATTTCAAGTTCACAGCATGGATTAAGATCAGGAAGTTCTTGTTTGTCTAATCTCTCAGACTTTTTAGGGTTTTTAACTGATCAGTAGATAATGGAAATGATGTAGATGTTCATTTGGTAGGGATGTACCAATATCGCTTTTTAGCCAATAACTGATACTGATACCAGTAATTAAAAGCAGTATCGGCTCATAATCGATACCAATATCCAGCTAGCTAGGGTTATTAGTTTGGCATATTTTGTAACATACAGTATTCAGAATTTATTTTCTGTGTTGAAAATGTGGCAACAAAGCAATATTCCTTTTCATTAAAGATGGCAACACTGCACATTAGAGGTTATAGTTTTGTTTGTTATACAGTTGGACTGCGGGCCTATGTTGGGCTTAGTAAATGTGTTTTTAACCAGCTAGCTGGGTTAATATTGTGAGCTATGACAAGAAGATAGTTTTTTGGTTTTCTAGGCTTTATACCTATTTCTCAAAGGATTTCACTTGTTTGATTGGCTGTTTGAAAAGAAAATTGGGTAAAACTTGTGTGCTATATTTCTTAGGACCTAGGCTATGATTAACCTACAGCATTAAGCCAAACATAGCCTATGTCTATTAGGGTGGTCCACAAAATGGAAGTATTTTAAATTCTTCCTCCCAGGGTTTCATTAGGTTCCTTTTCCCAAAAAACTTCTCTGAGCAAAATTTGGGTTCAATCGGTTAATATTTAGAGGTGGCTCAACTACCCCCAGAAGTCCACATTCATGGCTTCTGGGTCCCCCCCATATATATGGGTATTATCCGCTTGTTGGCGGGGGTATCATGGCTGACCAGGCCACTCATTGTTGCCCAGCTAAGATTGTGGACTTGTTAGAATCAGGAAACCTCTTTCGGTGCTCATCCACCACACTTAAGAGAAACTGGAGTTGATCTCCTTTCGTCAGAGTTCCGCTGAAGGTCTGAATGAGAGCTACTGCCCTTTCAGCATGATCATTAACTACTTTGATGTTTCCTATGATTCTTTTAGCTTCTTGGAAGTTTTCATTCTCCTCCCAGGTGCTGGGGTCATCATCAAGAAAACTAATATTGATCGGTAGGGCCTTAAGAAACTTTAATGAGTTCTTTGTGGCAAGAGTTTCTAATTTCAGTATTGCTTTGCATTCCTTGAGTCTTCTTCTCTTTGAGAAGTCTAATGACCCCTCCTTTTCCCTCATACACTGGACCATGATTCCCTTGGTGTCTGGTGCAACAGTTTGATCGAAGAGAGCAAGGGCCACCAGCTCTTCTGATAAGTACCATAGGTGGTTTTCAAATTTCTTGAGAGCTGCTTTGGCCACTTTCTGGTCATGATAGTCCTTTAACTTTTGGATAAGATCCAGATCATTCTTCGGAGCTTGTGATGGAATAGGAGCAGTGATCCAGCTTTTTAAGTAGATTAGGACTCCAAAAAGGGTAAGGGTTTTCAGGTCCTTCTTCTCTCAAGGAGTCAGGGTGATTTGATTTCGAAAAAGCCACATTTTGATGGCATAGATAACTTTAGCCATCCACCTTGCATAGTGCGTGCCAGCAGGACGTTTGAATGTGTAACTTTCAATTTTTTCACCAAGAAAGATCAAAGAAAGTTCCAAAAACTCTTTATAGTCATCTCGAAAATTTCCAGTGGCCAGATGTTCTTTGGCAAAGGCAATTATTTCATTTCTGAAAGGATCAACTTGCTCCTTCATCTCATCATCATCCTGTGTTGTAGAGAAGGTTTTTAAATCAATGTAGTCCCACATAGATTGGAACCTTTTGAACAAAAGTGGCTCAGGGGCAGAAGATGAACCATGGACTGCTTCAAACACTCCTTCATACATGACTTCCATGCAATGATGCGTACAGGCAAAATAGAAGAGTGGTCGACCAAGTTTCTGTTCCAGAAGAATGCATGCTCCCCTGTTTGTTCCTGTATTGATGCTGTAGTATCTGATAACATTCCGATTATTGACTTATCTATGTTCCATTCGGAAAGAAGATTATACACTGCACGTGCCTGCAGCTGATTGAGCTTCCCCTGTTCCACTTGGTAGTTTGGGAACACCAAGCAGTTTTGAATCACCTGATTCAACTGAAGAGACAAGGACTGGGAGTCTGTCTACCTTTTCATTCTTGGCAAGTAGATTAGGGATCAACTTCCCATCCCAGTGGACAATTGAAATACTTGGGACTAAAGCTAGCTTTAATGGCATAGGTTATTTGCCTTCGATGCCTCTCTCGGTGCCTTTTGATTGAAGAATGAGAGATGTTCACCTCTGAAAGATCTTGACCAAGGCTAGATGCAGTTTCAGCTAATACAAAGGTGGCCCTCCTGTCACTGATGCCAGTCCTGTCCAGAGCAGCAGCCAATTCAGGAGATATGATATTCTTTGCTGCCTTTTTCTTTGGTGGAGTTGGTCCACTGGTAGATGGGGGATTAATAAGGTAATCTTCATCTTCTCTTTCTGACTCACATAAAGACTCAGAAGAACAACTTCCCTGATCTAGCATAACTTCCTGTGAAGCAGCATATTTTTCTTCTTCAGCTTTCCGCTTCCTATTTACCAATTTCATTTGCTTCTCAGCAGCTCTTTTTCTGCCTTGTCAGTCACCATATCTGCAGAGACCATTGATCCCACTCATCCCACTTTCCTTTGTTGGATCAAGAACTGCCGGTCTTCTTCATTTTGATTAAGGTAAAGGCATCAGCATGGGCGACATCAAATAGGTTCTCCATTTCTTCCTGAAAGGTTTTCTCTTTTTCTAACTGAGAGTTGCTTTTCCTCCCAGCATTCTTCTTAATCGCTTTCCACTCCAAGTGTAGAGCCTGAATTTTGTGAAGAATGTGGTCTTTCCTTTGAGTAGGGATTCGGGCTCTCTCCCAGAAGAGACGCAATTCTTCAAAAACAGCTTCTGAACTAGGTTTGATCTCCTTCTTCAAGACTTGATGATGGTGGAGGAACACGTGGAGGACCTGGCCACGGGAAGGCAGCTTGGCTCCAGTGATTGTTTCCTCTGACTTTTTCATTAAGTAAAATGTACATTTATTTGACATTGCAAAACCTGTAAGTTTAATAAATCTATCTGAAGAAAAATAATCATTAGTTAATGTATCTGTAAATAATGTTTCTTTTAATTATTCACTATAATAAAGGGCATAATGGTATACAAAAAACAGCTTTGAGCCACCCTAAAAGTTATTCAATTTGCCTTAAATTTTACATGAAATATTTTTTAGCTAAAAGGAACCAGATTATAGCCTGGGAGGAAAGAAAATTGAACTTCGATTTTTTTACCCCATTCTCTGGACCACCCTAATGTCTATATCCTGACCTGAAGTGATAAAACAATAAAATATTGGAAATTTCATCCTCTAAATAGTCTTTTATTCATAATTTTGGAAAAGTCATACTTTTGAAATAGTGGCTGATAGTTTTAAAAATCTACTGATACTGATAAAATCTACCACTATCACCAATACTGATATATCAGTATGGTACATACCTATTAATTGGATTTAAGTAAAGCATTTGACAAGGTTCCACATAGGAGACTTCTATATAAATTAAAAGCTCATGGGATATTTGAGTCAGTTATAAATTGGGCAGAAAAATGGTTACAAAACAGAAAGCAGAGAATAATTCTAAATGGTTGTGAATCTGGGTGGCAGAAAGTGTAAACTAGGGTACCACAGGGATCACTTTTAAGTCCATTACTCTTTATTTTATATCTAAATAAATGATTTAGAGAAGGGAGTATGTGCTGTAGTAAAGTTTCTAAATTTGCAGATGACGCAAAAGTAGTTGCCTCAGTTACAAATATAGAAAATTCTTATAAACTACAAAAAGATCTTGATAGATTAGTTGCCTGGGCTAGTAAATGGCAGATGGAATTCAATGTTAAAAAATGCTAAGTCATCCATTTTGGTGAAAATAATGAGAACTTTATTTATGAGATGCAAAGAAACTGGTTGAAGGATGTTAGACAGGAGAAAGATCTTGTCATTATAGTTCGTAGTGATCTAAAATTTTCTATGCAGTACTTAGAGGCTAGAAACACAGCAAATAAAATGCTAGGTATTATTAAGAGAAATGTTAGTTATGAGAGTAAGGAAGTTGTCTGTCAATTATATAATTTTTGTCAGGCTTCATTTAGAATACTGCATTCAAGCTTGATTACCTCACCATAAAAAAAATATTGATATACTTAAAGGTGTGCAGTGTTAGGACAACTAAGCTTATCCTTAGCTTAAGAAGATTGGAATACAGGGAAAGATTAAAGGAACTGAGCATGTTTAGTTTTGAGAGGTGATGTTTCAAGGGAAATATGATACAGATGTTCAAAAATTTTTTCAGGTTTGGTCAATTTAGATGTAACTTTCTCATTAAAGTTTGATGGAATGACTCGCGGGCATAATAAGAGAATTAGAAAACAGACTTGTAGACTTGATCTGTGAAAATACTTTTTCAATCGTAGAATAGCAGAGTTTTGGAATGACTTGCCATGTGATGTGGTAAATAGTAGCTCCTTAGTTAGTTTCAAGAAAAATTTAAATGGTTTTATGAATGAAAAGAGAGTTTATAGATTGTAAATACTGGTAGTGTATATTTTTAGCTTAAGTTATATAGGCTACTTTGGTAGCTCTGTAAATAGTTTTATGTTATTGACATTTTGCAAAATGCAAAATATAGCTTTTGACTTGGTTAATTTTGAACCCAACCTCTGACCTATAATTTTATATTTTAAGTTTGTTAGTTTAGCAATGCCATATACCATACCAAATTATAGGAAAATTGAAGGTGGTGTGCGTACATGTAAATAATTTTTTCTTTCTTGTAACCTGAAGAAAGTTGGAAATCCTTTTTGCCAGAATTTTTTAATTCTACTTACCCTATACCCTTACTTTTAAATAGGATTTTTATGTTTTTTAGTCCATTTTTTGTTTCCTTTTCTTTCTTTTAATCCTTTGTCCCAGTTTCTTCCAGCTAAATTTATTTCTTGTAACAATGTTATGAAGATACATGACTAATTGAACCACTGGTGCTGTGGTGTCATGCACTGCATGATATGTCCTGGAATGCCACCTCACTGATTATGGTACCAGTAAATTACATTCCATTGAATGCTATTTGCAGTTAAAATAAGGGAGGCATGAGAAATTGGCCAGTTTATAAAGGGCATTGGATGAAACTGGGAAACAGCATTACAGCTCATCCATTATTACACTTAATAAATGTTAACAAATTCTAATATTAACATTTTTGTTGTAGTAAATGTGAAGGTGTAATATTTTGATCACTGTAGTTCATTTTTTTATATAGTTAGCTATTATTGTAGTAGTGGCTGTAAATCCCTTATAAATGAAAGTATATTTTTTTATTTCAGTTACTAAGAATGTCTGATCGGAGTACTGATGGTTCATTACAAGAAAAATGCTGTCCCACCATTTGTGCAGACTCAGAAATGAGTACTCGTATATCTGCCAGCCAGGATGACTCTGAGTCACCATCATTAGTTGAGTCAACACAGACTTCAGATGTTAAACCTACATATTTTAATTCTTCTCCCACAAAATTGACACAAAATATTTACTCATGTGATAACTCATTAAATAATAGTCACAACCAAAAATTAGTGTCATCTACGATAAGCAGGGAACTTGGTGAAACTGACATTTATTCCGGTGTATTGTCTAGTCAAAATAGTGATGATACAGAAAATAGTGAAACTAATAAATTATCTCTAGAGATGGATAGAACTAATGGTTTAGTGCACTCATTTAGTGATAAAGTAATTGCATCACCACAACATCTCTGCAATGATAAAACTTTGAATGTTGAAACTAAACAAGAAGAGAAGGTTCTCAATTCTAATCACAGTGTAAATTGTGATGAAACACCCTATGACAATGTGCCTACTGAAATCAGCAAAGTAAAAAGTTCTATTAATACTCATAATTTTCATGAAGATGCTGAAAAAGATAATGATGAAAGTAAACTTAAAAATGTTAGTGAAGATGAAACATATATTATTAATGGTAAAAATGATTGTGAAGACAATACAAGTGAAATAAGTGAAAAAGAAAAAAAAGATGACTGTGAATTAGATGGAGACTGTACTGATGCCACTGATAATAGCTCTCCTGAACATGAATCTGATGATGCCACATTGGATGAAGTTTATCATGTTCCCAAACACCCAGTCTTTAATGGAAATTTAGCTTCAGAAAGAAGAAGCAACTTAAAAAGAAAAGCTGTTGATATTGGCAATGGTATGTTGACATTGGTTTTAACTTTTATTCACAATCTGCCTATCCTTTTCTTAGTTCTCACTGTTTGTTCTTAACTGGTTGAGAAATTAAGTTAGATTTTATCTCAAAATGTCTTGATTACAAAGAAAAATTGTCTTTGGATTGCAGAGTTTCCAACATTATTTAATGAGGAAAATGGGTCCTAGATAGGTCTTTTTATAAATACCTAGTAGACCTAGCTAAACATGTCTTGGAGTATCTATAGAATTGCGTGTGACATTCGAATGTGCCCTAATAATTTTATAAGACCTTGATCTTTTAGTTTGGGGCATAGGGGCTGGATGTTCTTTATATTTTGCATGTACCACTTTCCAGCAGTCAGTCACTCCCAATTATACAAAAGATAGGGAATCTACTGTAGCTATATATTACTTTTTTGCCCTTTTAAATTAGAATTGAGAGTAGTAACCCTTTGTCTGTTATTAGTAGGACAATGCTAATGATCAACAATATAGGCTAATGATAGTATAAACAATCATTTAGGGCAACAGCTTTTTTTTTTTATGCAGGAAGGAGGGGGCCAAGGGTGAATGCTTGCAAAAGCAATCTCCCCAAAGAAGAGAGCCAAAATCAAACTCCAGGGTTTACGAGATGCCTAGACACGCTATTTAAAAGATTCGAGGTCATAAACAGTGGGAAAGATGGATTGAGGAAGATTGTTCCAGAGTTGACCAGTTGAGTAGATGAAAGATTGAAAATACTGATTAACCCTCGCATTAGAGAGTTGGACAGAAAAGGAATGAGACTGTAAAAAGGTCTGGTGCTGCATGCTCTCCTTAAAGGAGGAGACATTCAGTTAGTGTGTTCAGAAAAGCAATGTTCATTATAATAGCAATAGTAAAAAGAGAGAGAGGCAACATTGCAGCAAAGAGAGAGAGAGATAAAGACAGTGGGAGGTGGGGAATTGATGAAATAAAAAGGCTTTGATTCCACCCAGTCAAGTATGGCTGTGTGGGCTGAGCCACCCAACACACGAGAAGCATACTCCATACAGGGGTGGACAAGACCCCTGTACAGAGACAGCAACTGAGTGAAGAAACTGCAGAGGCAGTACAGCACAGCTAACCTCTTCGAAGCTGTTTTGGAAAGAGTATATGTGATCTTTCCAGGAAAGGCGAAGAATGTTGAGAAGAGGAAGGATTCAGTTGTGTGTTGTTGAAGGTAAAGGGATAGTCGTGTGGAAGATTGTGACAAGTAGACAAATGGAGGAACTGAGTTTTTGAGGCATTGAGAGCCACAAGGTTTTCTCTGCCCCAATCAGAGATACCAGAAAGATCAGAGGTCAGGTGCCCCCATAGCCACCCCATGCGAATCATGGAGTGACTGTTTAGAGGAATGCTTTGGGAAGCAGGTGGAGAAGTGAAGAGTGGAATCATCAGCATAGGAATGAATAGGGCAGAAAGTGCAAATTAAAAGATCATTAATAAATGAAAAGAAAAGAGTGGGTGACAGGATAGAACCCTGAGGAATACCACTTTCAATAGCTTGAGGAGAAGAATAGTGGCCATCTACAACCACAGCTATAGATTGGCCAGAAAGGAAATTAGAGATGAAGGCACAGATAGAAGGATAGAAACTGAAGGAGGGAAGTTTTGAAATTAAAGATTTATGCCAGACTCTATCAAAAGCTTTCAATATATATGCAGTGCAATAGCAAAAGTTTAACTGAAATCCTGAAAGGAGGATGACCAAGAGTCAGAGAGATAGATATGCAAGAAGATCACCAGTTGAGTGTCCCTTGCAGAACCCATACTGACTATCTGAAAGAAGATTGTTTAAGAATCTTCCTATGAAGAATAGATTAAAAAATTTTAGAAATGCTAGAAATCAAAGCAATTGGATGATAGTTGGAGGGTTGAGCGTGGTCACCCTTCTTTGTGACAGACTGAATGAAAGTAAACCTCCAGCAGTCCTGAAGGAAAGTACCATATGAGAGACAAAGATGAAAGTGTTTGCAAAGGCAGGGTGTCAGCACTGAAGCACAGTTCTTAGAACAACAGGAGGAACACCTTCCTGGAGTTGAGCCCAAATAGGGCAGAAAAAACATTTTTGAAAGAGATTCTAATTTCTGACATAATAAAGTCAGAGGGAGGAGGAGATGGAGGAACAACACAAGAATTGTCCATGGTTGAGTTGTAAGCGAAAGTTTGAGTGAAGAGTTTAGCTTTATCAGGAGAAGAGATGGCAACTGAGCCCTTGGAATGGAAAAGAGAAGGGAAAGAAGAGGAAGTAAAGTTGTTGAAGGGGTTTTTAGCTAAATGTCAGAAAGAATGAGAAGTTTTAGAATTGGATAGGTTTTCACATTTTTGTCTGATGAAGGAATTTTTATGGAGTTGAACAGATTTTGCACAATTCTGGACAGAAATATAACCTGAGTAAGAGTCAGGAGTTGGATGGCAATGGTACCTTCTGAAAGGCTCCTCTCTGTTGTGGGTAGTGTTAGAACAAGTAAAGTTAAACCAAGGTTTTTTTTTGGCATTAGTAGTAGGAATAGAATATGGAATGTATGCCTCCATGCCAGAATCACCTGCATGATGTGCTCAGCACATTTGGAAGGTCCCTGCCCATGGAAGCAGTAATCATTCCATAGGAAATCACAGAAGTACTGTCTAAGGGCCTCCCAATCAGCAGTGCCAAAGTGCCTAAGGTGCCTCCTCTTGGGAGGATCCAAAGGCTGAATTGGAGTGAGAGGACAGGAAACAGATATAAGATTGTGGTTGGAGGAGCCCACTGGAGAAAAATGTTTGACATGATTAAGAAGGATGAGAGGTAAGGAATAAATTCACTGTTGGGCCTAACTCCAAGGTGATTGGGGATATGAGTAGGGTGCTGTACAATCTGCTCTAGGTCATTTAGGATAAAAAAGTTGTAAGCTAGTTCACCAGGGATGTTAGTGAAATGGGAGGAATGCCAAAGGTGGTGGTGAACATTAAAATTTCAGCAAAGGGAGAGTGGGATAGAATGTATTTCACTTTGGAAGTGAGGTAGTCAAAGAATTTTGGATAGTGCAACTAATTAATTTCTTAATTATGGCATATCTATATGTTTATCACTTTTTATCACTTTCATGGTACTGATCAAGAAGTAAATTATCTAGATACAATGTGTCTAACAAAACTAAAATTTCTAAGTTATGAAGGAAATCTTCATTTAGCTAGGTCCCTATATACCTCATTAATTTATTAAAGCATAGGCCTGTGCACTGCAGGATTACTTTGGTACAACATGAAGGGTAACTTTGGTTTCTCTTGTAATTGCAGTGGTAGTACCTACTTACCTGTATGGTAGTATTGTACATTATTAAAATGGTCATAGGCCCCAGGTTTTGTTCTCTCAATTGTAATTTAATAGATAATTACAAATGCTTATTAGTTCTTTGTATTGTATTTAGAGATGGTTTGCTGAACAGGTATGATTGTGGTACAAAAATCTTATCACAGAGATAGGTAGTAGAGTTAGCAAATGGTACAGCAGTTGGCCTGTACAGTATGGTACACCATGTATAGTGCTACTACATTGGCAAGAAATCAAACAAAATACAGTTCCTAGAAGATACACTATCAAAGTAAACATGGGTTATGTGCATATAGAATTAACTATACCGTACCATACGGAATAAGATTTAAGTCAAAAAGCATATTGAAAGGTATTTTATAATTCCATTACTCTAGGCGTAGGTATATTAATTGTATATTAAGGTTAATACTGTACCCACAAAGTTATAACAACCACACTGAATAATAAATGTAAAGTAACAGTTGTACTGAATAATAAATGTAAAGTAACAGTTGTACTGAATTGTACAGTATTCTTTCTTTATTTTTATAGGCACATGAAGGTGCCCTAGTCTTCTGAGAAAGGAGGAAAAAGGTATCAAAAGTTTGAGAGTGGTATTTTATGTTGAATGAGTTGTACATTATCTTATGATGTACTTTCTGTCATTTGTTTGAAAACCATTATTTTGGGAAGGAAGGACCAAATCATGATATTTATGAAATAAAATAAAATATAGCTAATACACAAGTCAACCACAATATCAGAAATAATAACAGCTGATAATATTAAGGAATAGCCATAAGCTAATTTAACCAGTAACAAATAAAAATGGTTGTCTAATTCATAGAAAATATACCATACTTAATTATGATGAAACAAACACCTAAAAATGTTAGCTATTACAAAAATTGAATATATTTTTTTGGCCAAAAATTGCTGGACAAGTTGTGACAAGTGAGATGGCGCATTATCTTAATGATGCATCCAGTCTCTGGACTCCCACTTCTGCAGCCATTTCCTCCAAACTGCTTCATGTAAATGTCTCAAAACTTCAATGTAAAATTCCTTGTTGATTGTTTGTCCCTGTGGAGCATATTCATGTTGCGCAACACCTTCACAGTAAAAAAAAAAAAAAAAGGTAATGACTTCATCGTAATAAATGGCTGCAAAACACATTTAACTTTATTGGCTCACCACACTGAACTGATGCTACACAATGAAGTGCAACCCTATCAGTCAACTTTAGCACAGTCACAACTCCAAGCATGCCCTTGTTCTAAAAATATAAACACCCTGTCTGGATACTTTTTGAACAGACCTTGTGTGTGTGATGAATTTTATAATTAAATACAAAATCAAATGATACACACCCACAGGGTGAAAAAATAAACTGATCCCAAGATGTTTCATATATGGTATTTCTATACCTTATCAGGGAATATACCCTACGAATTGAAATGCCTTGGAATCATTGTTTATTCCCTGTGAGTGTGTGTCATACATACATGCATATTGATAGAACACTTTATATAGGTAGGCCCCTAATGTTCACACTATAATGGACATTAATGGTGTATGAAAGTTCTGCTAGAACATGATTTCTAACATTGATAGTTTACAGTTCTTAGCATTTATGATCAATGGCTATAGATAGAAGATGTGTCAACAGCAGACCCTTCATTTTTTGAGGCAAAGAAGGCTATATCAAGTGGTTGTGTGCATACAAGGTTTGGTGCAATAACACCGAGTCTCGGTGGTATGGTGGAGAGACATACCTGGAATTTTTTTTATAAGAATATACCCCAATTCTATTACAGTTTGAGAAAGCAGAGGGATGAAAGCACTCTTACTTGGGTGATAATTGAATCTGTTTACCTACCATACAATACAACATGTTTCACACGCAACCCCTTGGTGTAGGATGTGAACTCAAACATTACGAAAACCAGCTGTACTGAAATTAGAATTGCTGAAGTTCATAAAATTAAAAGATAAAACAACAGAGACCATGGTTTCCAAATCTAGAGCATTTGGAATTAGCTGAGAAAATGTAGATGTATTGCTGTAAAAGTTCCCTCAACCACTGTCAGTAAGGAGGAAACTGGTAATTTCTCATCAGAAAGTTTAATGAACATGCAATCATGATGCTGAAAAAATCATACCTTACCTTGCAACCAATTTCCCATTCTCATTTGGGTGGGCACAGTGCTTGAGCTTGGAAGTAAATATACACAAACTGCACACACAAAGATACAAAGGGGCACTGGGAATAATGTATATTCCCAAATGCTTCATGTATAAAAAAAGAAAAAAAAATATATATATATATATATATAACAGGTAAAAGCATGCCAGTAATAGCTTATATAAAAAGTGAAAAATGTCAGGTCAGAGTCTGTTGAGAAAAAATAAAAATAAAAAGAAAATAAATACTCAGACTTGGCATCAGTTGAGACATCCTCCTTCCCTTGGAAACACAGGAGACACTGGCACTTTTTCCCATGCTTTGAAGAATGAATTACAGTTGAGTGTAAAGGATGAAGAATAACATTATGCAAGATGAATTTTTTTGAAACAACGAGGCAATGAAAGGAAATTTTTCTGTATTGGAAAGTAAAATATATGAAATACTTTAAATAAAAATAAATTTATGAGTCTGAAGTGAAGTAATGAGGACATGGTCAGAAAGGAGCTTGTAGAAAGAACTAATAAAGCACGTAAACCAAGGAAAGAGGAAAATGATTCTTCCAATAAAGACTTGGTAGAAAGCTACAATTTTAGTTAAATATTAAAGAATACTTGCCTTTTTTATATTTTTAGGTTGAGAAAACTAAAAGGTTAATTTTTTTATATAAAGGAGATATAGGGGCAGTACAGTTTTTTGTATAAATGTTATATAAATTTATAGTGTTTTTATAAAAGAAAGTGTGTTTACAAAAAAAAAAAATTATTGCATAAAAGCACAAGTTTTGTCAGTTTAAAAAAAAAAAGTCGTATTAATTAAACTTTAAGAAAATTTGGAGTTTATAAAGCAAATTCCAGGATCTATCATAAACAGGAAAATGTTACCCTAGAGACGGGTATTTTTGGTAGAAGTTAAAAAAAGTAGTTAGTCAGAGGGTGGCATAGATTCAGATAGTCTTTAAATGATCCATAATAATTATACATCCTCGTATAGGATATAGGATCTCTACAAACAGATATGAATAGAATCTACAAGTGGATGGAAGACAACAATATGAAGTTTAACACAGAAATTTCAACTGTTATGGTATGGAAAAATGGAGGACCTAAAATCTATGGAATATTATACCATACCCCAAATGGACAGGAAATTCAGAGAAATTCTAAAGCAAAAGTTTTAGGAGTTGTAATGACTGATGATGCGAAATTTGAAACACAAAATAAGATAGCAATAAACGAGCAAAGAGAATAACTGGGCAGATACTGAGAACCTTTAAACAAAGGGATAGGAATATAATGATTCCTCTACTGAAAACACTGATCATACCCAAATTGGAATACTGCTTGGTCCTAACATGCCCATATAAAAAAGAAGACATTGGACAGCTAGAAGGGATACAGAGAAGTTTCACAGCCAAAATCAATGGGTGCAAAGAACTAAGTTACTGGGAAAGGTTACATGAATTAAACCTATATTCACTGGAAAGGAAAAGAGAGAGAGATACACCATTATTTACACTTGGAAAATAATAGAGAAACTAGTCCCTAATTTTACTCTGAACCCTGTAATTCCCCAAACAACAGTGGAAAGTAGAAAAGGAAGACTGTCTCATGTTCCCAAATTAAAGGCTAGACAGGGAACATCCTTAATCCTGAAAGAAAATAGTTTTGTTGTGAGAGGACCAAAACTGTTTAATCAGCTGCCCAAAGACCTAAGGAACAAGTGGTGTTGCGGTGGACATCTTCAAAAGATTAGATGCTTGGCTCAGAACAATCCCCATTGAGCTGGGTGTACTTGGCTATGTGAGGTGGGGAATACAAGAAACCAACTCACTACTTCACCAGGCCAACTTGAGAAGAGGGGTGACAAGCTTGACCTTCGTGAAATGAGGAATCATTGCACAGAATATTTGAAAGGTGTACAATGTACATTAGGGTGCCACTTATTTGGGGTGTTTTTCATTTTTTGGGAATTTCTATCAGGACGGGCGCATTTCTGGTGTCATTCCGTCTAAAAACAGTGTGTAAAATATTTTTGAAATAAAATAATAATTAGAACTGCCTCAACGAGGTCAAAGTTTATACTTTTTGTCGAAAAGTACTCATGGTGTTCTGTTATCATGTCAGTTTTTGTTTCGATAGCTGCTGTAGTTTCTGAGTTGAAAAATGATAACAGACAGACAGACGGACGGTCAGAGTCGTTGGTTTAGTCTTCCGCACTGGTGTACAGAAGACTAAAATGAGGTATTATACAGGGTGTAACACGAGTTTATCCAAATATTGATACAGGCGAAAGAACATGTTATTCTAAGTAGAAAATGGGTTGGGACGAGTTTTGCCAACACTAACAGTGTTTCATTCTCTTTTTCAGTGAGTTCTGAAACGACGTGATGGCTTCGGCAACAAGATCTAAAACAGCAGTCTATCTCCTGGGGACGGTGGACCACAGCATCACAGGAAGCATGCTGCCTACGGGAAAGCAGGCGCTTCAGTACTTTTTCCACCTTCACCTTGACGTCAAGAAGCCGATCAAGGAAGCAGCCGCTGAGACAGTGACCGCAGTCAAGGAATTCTGGGAGCGGTCCCGTATTCCTACGCAGAAAGACCAACGTGCAAGGGACAAGGTTCTCCGAATGTACGAGAAGTGGCGGGCTCTGAACAAGAACTCGAAACGGCGCACTGTGACCCAAATCAGGAACGAGGCCGAGTTCCTCTCATCCCTTGACCGCCTCTTCGACATCGCACACGAACAGGCGATGTCGATGATCACAATCGAAGAGGACACGGAGTTCCTGACGGGACAAAGGGCCGAGGTGCGGCGCGGCCGCATCTCCTCCACACGTGACATGACGCTGCACACTGAGGAGGAGCGTGCGAGGAGACAGGAAGCGGAAAGGAGCCGCCGGCAAGATGATGAAAGGGCGAACAGAGAGAGCCGAGAAGAACTCGTCGAACTGGCATCGAGCTCCAGCTCAGGTGCAAGCAGCCCGACTCGGTCACCGACACGGCGTCGTCGCCGAGAAGAAGAGGAGGAGCTCTCTCTCCCGGGCCCGTCCACGTCGAATGCAGAAGCATCTACGACCCCTTTACCACCCAAGCGATTCTGCGCGTCGAAAAAGATGATCACCCCTGATCTCTCCGCAGCGATGGATCGGACGAAACTTACCGACCGAGAAGGTGTTTTTTTGCTGTCGGCGGCTGCGAGGAGCTTGGGCCACGACCCTGAGGAGCTGGTCTTGAACCGCGAATCCTCCCGCCGCGACCGAGCAAAGTTCCGTGCTATGGCAGCAGCGGAAATGAAGGCAGCCTTCCATCCTACTGTGCCGCTGACCGTTCACTGGGACGGGAAAATCGTACCAGCGGCTGACGGAGGCCCTGCTGAAGATCGCCTTCCAGTTCTGGTGTCTGGGGAGAACGTCGACAAGCTTCTGGCTGTGCCCAGCCTCCCCGACGGCACCGGCCGCGCCATGGCGGAAGCCGTCCTCTCTGCCCTCGAGGATTGGGACATCAAGGGACGGATCTGTGCCCTCTCTTTTGACACCACCGCCTCAAACACAGGACTCTCAGGAGGAGCTTGCTATATCATTGAGCAGAAACTCGAGAAGACAGTGCTTCATTTGGCTTGCCGCCACCACATCCACGAACTGGTGTGCGAGAAGGCATTCACGGCGTGCCTCGGTCCCTCTACTGGTCCTGACATCCTCCTGTTCAAACGATTCGCCGCCCAGTGGGACTTCATCGATCAAACCAAAGCGAAGCCCTTCGAGGATGGAACCATGCCGCAGCACCTGAAGGACGCCCGCGACGACCTGCTGATCGAATTCAGCCGCCTCCTCGACGGTCAACATCCACGTGATGACTACAGGGAACTTCTGGAGCTCTCTGTAATTGTGCTGGGCGGTCCGAACAAGCGGGGTGCCCGGTTCGCTCGTCCCGGCGCCTTCCATCGCGCGCGCTGGATGGCAAAAGTCATCTATGCCATCAAACTGTTCCTGTTCCGGGAACAGTTTCAGATGTCGTCAGGCGAAGCGGCTGGAATCCGGCGATTCACCATCTTCGCCGTGTCCATCTACGTGACGGCCTGGTACAAAGCGCCGCTCCCGGCAACGGCCCCAGCCGCGGACCTCGCGCTGCTCAAGGCCCTCGTCTATTATCCGGACTCAGCGGTGGCCAAGGCGACGGCGACAGTCTTCGCCAGGCACCTATGGTACTTGAGCGAGCGCCTCGTCACCCTGGCCATCTTCGACGAGGGTATCGACTTGGCGACAAAGCGGGAGATGATTAAAGCGATGGAAGAAGACGAAGGATCGGAGGATCCCCCGCGGCGTATCAATGTGGACCTGTCCACCGCCTCAATCGCCAACAATACATTGGCCAAGTTCACAACGACTACATCAAAGGAGTTCTTCAAGGTTCTGGACATCAGCACCGCCTTCCTGCTCAAGGATCCGGAGGAGTGGCGGACGGACCCAGCCTTCATCGCCGCATCCCGCCGAGTCCAGGCTCTTCAAGTTGTCAATGACTTCGCGGAGCGCGGGGTGGTGTTGATGCAGTCTTTCAACCTGGCCCTTACCAAGAGTGAAGACCAAAGGCAGTTCCTCTTACAAGTGGTCGAGAAGCACCGCTGTGACTTCCCAACCGCCCGCAAGTCCACCGTGACCTCTGCAAAGTAGGCAACAATGAGAGGGAGATGGGCGCCCATGATACCCCCCCCCCCTTGAGGGGCTAATACTCGAGTTGAGGGGGACCTAGAGTTGAAAGTATGAAGTCCAGTTATATGTTTTAGGTCAAGATTAGTAGCTTGAACAAACTAGAAGTGATATTTTATTTGCTAGAGGCATAGAACATCATGATCTAAAATTTCTACTTTTCGAGAAAATATACAAACTTTGACCGTATTGAGGCAGTTCTAAATATTGTTTTATTTCAAAAATATTTTACACACGATATTTTTTGACAAAATGGAACCAGAAACGCGCCCATCCCGATAAAAATTCAAACTTTCGAAAATAAGTGTCACCCTAATGTACATATAGTTTGAATTGTCAAAACATTGATTGATGAAATGTTTGGAAAAAGAAAAAAAAAATCATCCTTTGATGGTTTCATATTTTCTGTCATTCTAATTTGCGCAGTGCATTTACACAATAAATAGTATGTATTTGTTGGATATAAAAGTAAAACCCCATGGAATACTGAATAATTATGTTGCTGACATTAAATTTAGAGGGGCCATAGCTCATGACTCCAGATTCCTGGGATTTTGGGAACATTGCTCCAGTAAATTTGACCATGAGAAAAAGTAAATTTGGGTTTGGGTTTTGTTCATCCACTAGACGTTATGCAATTTGTTTGCGTATACGTTCTTGTACAAACCAATTTTTTTTAAATTACAAATTTAGTTATTTTAAGTTTAGTTGTAATTCCATATTTAACAATTATTTTTATTTTTTGTTAAGCTTCAATGTTTTGATAATTAAAATTTTATTAAAACGTATATTTTTTTAATATAATTATCAGGATTGGACTATGTTCCATTGATCTCGGCCAGGTTTGATAAATTGGCCAGATAATTACTTGTGCGGTTTTAAGTAATCCACCATGACTCTAGAATTGAAAAGTTTAGTTAAGTTTAAACTTACTTTTACTTACTTTAACTTACTACTTTAACTTACCTACTTTTACTTACTCTTCCTTATATTTACTAAGTTTAAAGCACTTACTTTACTTACTTTCATTGTACTATATTTACTTACTTTTACTCACTTTTACCATACTATATTTACTAACTTTTACTTATTTTGTATTTTTTCAGGTAGTCAATAATCAATAATGGATCCTAATATTGATGAAGTTGGAGAGAAAGTGAGGGTGTTAAAAGGGGTTACTTTGTGGTCAATGCAAGAACAAATATTCAAAGAAGCAAAACTGAGAGGAACATTTTAATTCCAAAAAAAATATTTGTTACAATACAAGAGGTCCCAGAGTTTGGGCCCACAGCTTAGATATTGCAGTAAAGAAATACCAGGATGAAGTGCAGCAAAGAGATACGGCAAAGCAGTCATTTAGTTTGTTCACAAAATGTGCTAGTGCTAGACCTCAGAAAAATGAACCAACTTCTTCAACTGCTAATCTAGAAAATGAAACTTTTTCACTAGATGTTTCACAGACTGAAGAAAGTGCTTCTCCTCTCCCCTAAGAAACAAAAGGTAAGTGAGGAATCTGCGCATCAGACTAACAAAACTGCTTTAGAGGAATTTGAAAATTCCCAAATCCAGAAGACATTGAATGCAATTTTGCGCCTAACAAAAGAAACTCACCAAGCTGTTGTGGTTAATAAAGAGAAGAGTCAAAATATATGCCTTCAAGTTCAAGTGTTGCATCCAAATCTAATAAAGCAAAAAGCAACAAATTTGACATTTCCATAGCCCATTTAAGCAAGTGTAAATCAATACAAGAAATCCTGAACAATGATTTGATCAATCTACATTCAAATTGGTGGAAAGAAGGATCTAGGGCATGCTGATGATTCATTTTCAGTACCAAGTGATATAATGGAAAACATTGCAAATAGTGACACTAATATGCCTGATGTAGATATAGCTGTTGAGGATGAAGATGATGATAATCAAGAAGATATTGATGATGCTTCTGATGATAAAATGTTTACATTATATTGCATAGCTTGTACAGACCCCAAAGCATGTGCTTCAGACAAACATTCTAACATAAAAGGTTACTTCAATGTTAAAGATTTAACCTATGTATGCAAACAAGGAGAAAATCAAGAGAGATGGTTTAGAAATCTGAAAACCCACCTGAAGAGACATTTAATTAAACTTCAGCATCATCAAAGAGCTGCTGTTTATGAAGTGATGAAAACATCTTCTCGGAACACTACTAAATGCATAGAAGACTTATGTGGCAACATCTTATACTACATAATGAAAACAAACACTGCATGGGCTCTATATCCAGTACTTCTAGCTGTATTACATAGGTCAGGTTGTGAGGTTGGAAATTTGAATCATAGCACACATGCGTGCGAGACAATTTGTGAGCTATTAGATAATCAACTTAAAGAACAAACTGTAAAGTGGTTCTTAGAACAAACTTCAGTAACAATAACAGCTGACATTGGAACAATTTTGGGATTAAGCATGCTAGTTGTATTAGTTATGAGTGAAGAAGATAAGACTAAAACTTGCTGGGATAAATTTAGTACGCAGCAAATCAGGAGTTTATTTGGCCAATGAAATTTTTGATGTGTTGAAGTCTCCTAATCACTTGAAACTATCTGAAGAAGCAATTAAATCCAAGGTATCTGGAGTGGTTGGAGATGGGGCTTTTTGTAAGGACAATGAGCCATTTAAAACGAAATGAAAAAGTTGTTTGGAGAAAATTTCAAATTTCAATGGGACTTAATGCATCTTGTGAACAGAGCCCACGTTGATGCATTGAAGAAAATTTGTAAACTAAGTGAGCTTTTAGACTTTATTCAGAATCACTCTTCAAATCTGAGATCAGGCCTTGACTATACCAATATGGTTCTTGACAATATCATTGGTTTTAAGAGACCAAAACTCAAATCTGATACTGGCATGGTTAATTACGAATTTGATCAATTTGACAGATTTGTGGAAAATTGTGTTTTTGATCATCCACAAGAGAAAGAAATTAGTGCCAAGTTCTATGTATTGATTTCCTATGTAACAAAGATTATGTTGCAAGTAGCTCAAAAAACCACAGTTAGTGCAGAATTTGTAGAAAATATATTTTATAAAGAAGGAGGGAAAACTGTTATGTTAAGAGTGATGGAAACAATTTCCAAATTAGCTAATGGAGGAAATGCAAATGATGTAGTTTCTGAATTTAAGCACGATACCACAGGGCAGCAAAAGGAACTAACAGCTGAGGATTACATCCTAAATGAAGTTTACAAATACATCAAGAAACGTTCTGATTACTACCAGGTTGCTGAAGTTGCTAGACCATCCAGAACCAGATCTGAAAGTAGTTTTACAAAAGACTCAGTGATAAATTGGCTGACAGAATATATAGAACAGCTGTGGAAAGGAATCACAGAGATATTAAAGCATTTTGATAAAGATGGATCAACTGCCTGGAGTGAAGCACCAGCTGAAGGGACATTCTCCATTCTTGGTTACATTGTTGAACACAAAGGATCCATTAAGCCATCTCATTTGACTAAGCTGTGCAGAATTGTGAAGGAGGGTCCAGCTCCAGGCACTAGATCTGCTGTAATGATCACACAGAAAGCCATTGATCAGTGGCCAAGCATACATGGTGGTAAATTCACAACAAATGCCTACATGCAAGGTCTAACATCGTCCACTGTTGCTGCTGCAATGAATAAACAAACTTAAGGTGAGTTATAAACTCTACATTATTGTATTATGATGTTTAGCTAAAACAATTTGTAATTGGTATGTCGCCAATTCAAGAGTTTACTATCATTAACCTATCTAGTGGTGTAAGGGAAAAAAAAGTAAATTCAGAGCTGTGCTCCAGTAAATTTTTTCAAATCTGGAGTCATGCCATAGCTACTTGTCTGTTTGTCTATTTATCTGTTTGTCACACTTTCACTTTCTTCTTGGCAAAGATCACATGCATGCACTTTCTAAAATTGCTTCTAAGAGGTTAGGTCTGTACTGGTTCTGCAGTTTCTTCACCTCGGCTCAGTTGCTGTCTCTGTACAGGGGTCTTATTTGCCCCTGTATGGAGTATGCTTTTCATGTGTGGAGTGGATCAATTGACACAGCTCTACTTGACCAGATGGGATCAAAGGCTTTTCATCTCATTAATTCCCCTCCTCTTACTGACTGTCTTCAATCCCTTTCTCTCTGCCAGAATATTGCCTCTCTCTCTCTCTCTCTTTTACTATCACCATTATAATGGACACTACTCTTCTGAACTCTGTAACTGCATGCCTCCTCTCTTAAGTGAGAACACACAGTACCCAACTTTTGACACATTCTCATTCCTTTTCTGTCCAACTCTCTAATGCAAATTAATTGGTATTTTCAATCTTTCATTTACTCAACTGGTCAACTCCAATCTTCCTCAATCTATCTTTTTCCCCTGTCTATAACCTCCACTCTTTCAAATGCAGTGTCCAAGCATCTTGAAAACCTTAGACCTTGATTTTTGCTCTCTTCCTCTATGAGGTGCGGGAGCAGGGGATGTTCTTGCAGGCATTTGCCCTTGGCCCCTCATTCCTGCCTAAAAAAGGTAGAATTTTTTATCTGCTGAATATAAATTGATGAAACTTCATGAACATGTGTAACATTGCAAAGTCATGTGTTACACAAGAGTCAGGTTCTTGCACCAAAAGGTAAGGTCACAAACATAGAGGAGGGGACATTGATGTTATTCTGACATAGCTTACTACTAGTAAATTACTGACCTTGGCATACTTTAGGTCCTGCCAGTCAAAATAGGAATTTCTGTTATGCATAGAGAAATTTGGTAATTTTTTGTGCAGCCCAAGTAAAGATTTTTTTTTTTTTTTAAATAGAGGAGAATTGTAAAAGGAAAAGAACAATTCAATTTGAAGGGGTCACTGTGTTCTACTTTCCTCGCTCTCAAGGATTCACGTGTGTCCCATCCCAAGGAGGTTCTACACTGGGTATGTCTAGACGCCATTTCTCTATTAAGAGCTTTTCTCTGGCAGAACATGCAGCTGAGCAAAGGAGATCTCACAGAGATTATTTACTGAGATTAAGACGACAGAGAAATAATCAGGTAAGTTTAGCAAGTAGGCATAGATATGCAAGTTTGTGAGAATGTTCTTATACGAGTGAAATAGTGTTATATGAAATTAACAGCATTTCCTATTTGCACAAAGGGGAATGTGTCTAGTTTGGAAATTCTATGGCTGAATTATGTCTATAGATCACCTAACTATTTTATGTAATTAAGCTGTTGTGATACACAAGTGTTTCTTGAGTTGAGAACAAAAAATATATAACACGGTACTATCCTCCATTTAGCAAATAATTTAATCACATTATAGCTTTATTCTCATCAAAGATTCAGAGGCATTGTCAATTCTTGGATCTTTGATGAGAGTAAAGTTATAATGTAATGAAATTATTTGCTAAATGGAGGATAGTACTGTTATATATTTTTTGTTCTCAATTCAAGAAACACTTGCGTATCACAACAGGTTAATTACATAAAATAGCTAGGTGATCTATAGACATAATTCAGCCATAGAATCTCTAAACTAGACACATTCTCCTTTGTGCAAATAGGAAATGCTGTTAATGTCATATAACACTATTTCACTCATATAAGAACATTGTTGAAATATTTTTTGCCCTCTCTTCCTAGTTTTACAGTTACACTTATAAACTTTGAGAAATATCATAGTTAATAATAAAGGTAATATCCAATGTCCCATATCTCCAGGAAGTCGGGGTTAGGTGCCTAATACAGAAAAGACAACTGCCTAGCTCTGGGCAACACTCGGGTTCGAACCCACAACTCAGAGGAATCTCAGCATTTCTGAGTGGCGCCCTAACTGATCAAGCCACGGGATGCTTTTCATAGTTAATAACCATTTGTTAAGTATAGTGAATGTGGTTAAGATTAGTTTTAAAATATGAACTTGTTCAGTTCTTCACTTTTACCATGTATAGTATTGACTAAGCTTTTATCAAAAAGTATTACAGATTTCATCAAAAAGCTTTATTAGTATGAATTACATAGCTAGATTATGCAGATCCAGACATAAAAAACAGGCACTTTAGTTCAAGTTTGAATTGCAATGCAATAAATTCTTCGAATTAAATAATTGTTGAAATGTATAGATTAAATAAATGAAGTTTTTATGACAAATATTGAATTATAAAAGGATAGGCTGATAAGGTTTTATATAGCTCGTAGATTCAATTTCTAGGAGACAGCCTGTTTCTCAGTAATTTCCATATTCCATATGCTGTGAAGTCACGAACTGGCTTTGTTATTGTTTCTTTTTTATAATAGTTAAATTACATGATTAATAGGCTGGGTCAAAATTTTTTATTTCTTACGTACATAGTGTGAGGTTGTTCAGTCAATCACAGTAACACCCTGGTAAAATATTTTTGAATTCTGAGGACCCCTACCCCACCCTACCAGTTTGTTTTTTCAGAAAATTCATAAAATTTGAGAGAATTTGTGATTTACTTTGAAATTTTTTTATTATTACAAAAGTTTGCTGATAAAACAGTCATATTTATTTTTTACTGAAAAAAATTTAAAAATACAAAAATGGATGAAAAAAAATTTAATAAATAAATTTTTAGCTATTATTTTTAGAAATTAAGAGACCTTTCCACTCAAAAGTAGGCAGTTCTTTTCTAGACTAAAGTATTTAAAATAAATTTATGCAAGTTAATATAACCAATTCTTTCCTGGCTAGATTTAGTTACTAAGTTCACACCCCATTCAACGCTTTGGCTGTGACCTGGCTGATGATACAAATTCCCTTGCTTCTCTTAATTTTTCTTTTGATTTCTTTTCCCTTTCCTGTGCTTTTTGGATTTTGCTCAAATTACTTGAAGTAGTTTTTTTTATCAATTTTTCCTAACTGGTTTTTTCTTTCTTTTTGACCAATAAAAGCTTCCCATTCTATAATAGGTATTTTATGTTCACACCTACAAAGTTTTCTATCCCTTATGCCTTTATCATAACAGTGGCATGGAGATATGTCAAACATCTCATCATATTTCTTTAATTTTTCATAATATTTTTCATTTCTTTTTATCATAGGACATTTAGTTAACTTATCAGCATCTTCTATAAGTCTAGTAATTCTAGCATAAATTCCCTTTGTATCAATTTTTGGGAAAGAAAATTTTTGCCAAATTTCTTTTATATCTTGAACAACTACGTTATAGCAATCATTTTACTTGTTTTACCCTGTGCTTTAGATTCTTCCTCTCTAACAATAAAATGGAAGTGCCTTACAACATCAGCTTTTGATGGCATTATGGCAGATGAAAATTTTGCTGGATATCCGAAGGCTGCATTGTGGCATCTTTTTCTAGTAGCCATAATTTAATTTAATAAGATTTTAATTATATTTTATTTATTACTGATATTTTAAAATTAAATAACGTGTTTTAATACAGACTTTTAACATTTTGGGTACTTAAATAGGAATCTGGAAAAAAAAAAAAAAAATGTAATATTAGGTCTTATATCCGGTGTTATGAGTCAGCACCAGATTTAAGACCCTACCCCCTACCCCCAGATCTCAAAAAAAGTTGGTGAATGGTTTGTTCTGATGTAATTCGTGTCGGGGAACCCGATTTTGGCCATCCGAAAGCAAAAAAAATTAATACTTAGGGTTGATTTTTACGATTTTCGATTTTTGGCCTGTTTCCCATACAAATTCATTTGGAAAAAAGTGAGTATCGGTAAGGGGTGGTAGCGAAGGTCCCACAGCCTTGATTTTTGGTGTGGATACTATTACAAAATGATCAACTTCACAATATGTACCTAAGCAAAATCTTGACCTTGACCCCTTTTCGACCCGGCCTAATTTGATTAACTAGACTTGTAACAGTGAGGCATTTTGGGTTTTAAAAGCAAGAGGCGGGGTAGGTTTGTAAAAGATTCTAGATTAAGAAACTCGGGCAGTAAGCATTCTCTATAGTAAAACACTCGTCAGATTTACCATTTGTTAATAGGTTTATATCTTTTTCAGTAAAGTGTCTGCCTTAAGATGTGACGCATATTTGGGAATTTTTGTTCCTTTGTAGTGATTGTCAAATAAATGATCAAACACTTTTGAGTCCTTTACAACGGCTCTGTTAGGAAATGGGATTTTTAAGTATAGCGCATTACGTATTTTATTTCAAATGAAGAAATTCCTCACTTTGAGTCTGTAATCTGGTGCTCATGAGGGTTACTTCGTAGTCACGTAGCAACACCGCTTCCCGTTAGATCAGCGATATTGGGTTTGTTCAGTAGTTGGATAGGTGACCGTCCCCTTGTGTTCAAATGATGTAGCGACCCGTGACTCAGATCCTACGTAAAAGTTGTAGTTGTAGGTCCCCACTCTCGCATAACCTTTGCCGTTACCAATGAAGTTAAAGAACGCCAAACATTATTATTGTTGTGTTCGTGAGTGGACCATAGTTGATTATCAATGTATGCTACAGATACCTAGTTCTTTGGAAACTTTTTTTATACACATTACAATATATTCTTACACGACTGAATGTTATCGATGTCATATTAATCAGTTTGTTAAACAAATTACTTCTTTAGCATTATTTACTCTAATGATGAAACTCTGGTTACTTGGTATTTAAATTTATTGCCAGGAAAAATAGAATTAATAGCTTTACACCTAGTTTTTATCCATTCATTTAAACATTATATGTGTATATTGTCAAAACTGATAGTTATTACCTTGATCATTTCTAGTTTATTTTTTAACTTCAATATCTCAGTACCTTTTTATACCATAATGAAATGACGAAATGTAGTTATATCCGATTAATCGAATACCGAATTCCGCTCATTATGAATGCCGTGATTGTTTCAAAAAGCTTAAATTTTTCAACAGGAGAGAAAAGAAATTGGAAGTCAGTGCAGCAGTTCAGAGGAAAGTGAGGAAAATAGCGAGGAAGCAAGTGATGTTTCCGACTCGGAGCTAGAGGCAGATTCTTTTTTTTTCCTCCAGGTAAATGATACTCGCAATATGATTGATTTTTTTAAATGATTCTATGATGAAGCTTAAGTTTAGGTACGTAATGAGATTGATTGATCCTTTACTCTCTCAATAGCCCCTTCCTATTCGTCAACGAAGAGCTCTTTTACGCCAGTCCGGTATTCGCCAAATAGAAGGTTTAGAGAAGGATGAATGCAAGGACATCAGAATATCTCGAGAAATGTGTGGATGTCAGTGCAAAGTTTATTGTGATCCAAACACTTGTCAGTGTTCACAAGCTGGGATTAAATGTCAGGTTAGTTGGTTGTGAACAATTTGCTATTAATTAATAACTTTTAAGAAACCTGCCTAGTTTGTACTCATTAAGTATGAAATCGAACTTTTAGAAACTTTTAGAAACTTCTAAAACAGTTTTGATTCATTCTTGTATTTGCATACCGTACTTTTCTGTTCTGTAAATGAACTGAGGGTTGGAAATCAGATAGGTTCTGTCGTTCTGTCCCTGCCCTTTCCTTGAATAAAACCTAAGCTCTTGACACTGAATGTGCTTCAACTTCAAAACAAATTATGACAACAAAGCTATAAGCATTGTTTGTATTCCATCTAGTATGGGAGGTGGTGATTCAGACAGTTAACGGTTGTGGTTAAGGAGGCTAGGAGGTAATTTGTCAGGTCATCCCATAAGTAATGTTTTTTTCCTTTTATTTCCAAATGAAAATAAAACATCAAAATAAATTTTAATCAATTGTATATTTTCCTTCATTTTCTATGACTCTCTGCCACCTCTCTACAAGCATTTCAATTCTATGTTGATAAAATTCCTTCGGTTTAGAAGCAAAAAACTCGGAGAGTTCTTTCCCGCCAAGATAGTTTTGAAGACTTCTGAATAGGTGGTAATCTGATGGTGCAAGGTTTGATGAATATGGATGTGGAATTTTTTCCCAACCAAGCTGTTCAGTTTTGGCAGTGGCGGTTCGAGCAGTATGAGGACGCGCGTTGTCCTGTTGAAACACAACACCCTTGCGATTGGCCAAAGAAGGACGTTTTGTTTGCAATGCAGCGGACAATCTTTGAAGTTGCTGACAGTAGACCGGCTGTAATGGTTTGATTGGGCTGCAACAGTTCAAAATAAACCACTCCTTCAATATCCCACTAAACGCACAGCAAAACCTTCCTGGGGTGCAGATGTCCTCTTGGCTGTGGTGTAGCAGATTCCCCAGCACTAACCCACTGCCGATGACGCTTTGCGTTGTGATAAAGCGCCCATTTTTCATCCCCAGTAATGAGTTGATTCAGAAACTGTGCTTGAAGTTGCTGAGAATGCAATGAAGAGCAAATGTTCACACGATCTCACCAGTTGTCTGGTGACAACGTATGGGGAACCCACTTCTCAAGTTTCGCCACTTTTCCCAGTCGTTGCAGGTGGCGATGAACTGTGGAACCGGTCGAATTTAGTCGCTGGGCAAGTTTTTCAACAGTTACAGCAGGATTTTCTTCAAGTGTAGCTATCAGAAGGTCATCATTGAACTCAACAGGTCAGCCCGAGCGCGCTTCATCAGTTAAGCTTATAGTCACCAGACTTAAACTTCTGGAACCATCGTTGACATTTCCTTACATTTAAAGCGTCCTCCCCATAAATATCCTGAATATTTTTTGTGGCTGCAGTCGCATTATTTCCTTTTATAAACTCCTAAAGCATTATATGCCTAATGTGTTACTCTGACACCTCCATCTTATCTGTAAGGGTGAAATAAACGAAGATTGTTAACGCGATGAAACTTCTTAGACTGAGAAGTAACATGTCTAAACACAAAAATTTGAGTTTTCCACAAAATATACACAGAAGCATGCGCAAACACGACGCGAGTGTAGCAATGCAAAAAAACATTACTTCTGGGATGACCTGATAGTACTGTCTTTTAGATGGATATATTTGTCATTTATTTTATCCAGGAAATTATGTAAATTTTTGCAATAATTTATGGTTTTCTTCTAAAAATACTGTTAGGGTAATTAAAAGAAACAGGTCTCCCGAAAAGAGATATCCTTTTGCTGTAAGACAGAATGCAGAGAGGCAGTTGTTCCTCATTTATAAGGATAGCTTTTAACCTCCAATGGCCGAGAAGAGACTGTGAAGGGTCAGATGAATGGTCTCCGATCCATAAAATGCGGAAGAGGATAATTTTTTTTATGTAGAAAGGAGGGGTCATGGGCGGGTGCCCGCAAAAATGCCCCCTTTAGAAAGAAATAGCCAATATCAAGGTCTCCGAGGCTCACGATGCATTTTTTATAAATTTTGAAAAGATTGTGTAGTGTGTAAAATGCATACATGTATGTGTAGTGAAGAATAGAGGACGAAGTGTGTGTTTGAGAGCATGCTGAACTGTTCACAGGGTAGATGAGACAGAGAAAGATCAGCTAAAGAGGACAGTGACAGGAGAAACGGGAGTTCCAGCACTCCTTGTCTCCTACCTAACGTCCCCGCCTCCCCTAAGTACTTCCTTGGTCGATTGGTGTCTACAATTTCCTATATATGTAACCGTTTTTAACCCATTAACTGCGCGAGCGCCCAGTTACGAGTCGAGCCAAAAACACGGGCTACGCAAAGAAAAATATCGGTTTAAAGTTTAAACCCTTGTATATCCGGGGCTGCGCAGAAATGGTCAGAAGCGAGAGCCCGTGATATTACGGGTTCCGCAGCAAACGGGTTAATCATGTACAGGTTTATACTTAGCCCTTGAGAGAGCTGTGCCCTGCCTGTTAAATTGAGAAGTTCTCTTTTGTTAGCTAGAGCAATAGACGAGTTCTGCTAACGCGATTACCCACTGTTAGTTTTAAGTTATACAACCAAATTTCTTGCATAGGTGCAACTATTAAAATAACCTCAAACTTTCTAAATTTTCTTAATGATAAGTAACTAAGCTTTCATTATCTCGTATTCCAACACCACTAGTAAGTAGGCTAATGCTATCAGCAAGTTAAGAAAACACGAAAAAATACTTCCGCAGGTTGACCGTCACAGCTTTCCATGTGGTTGCTCTCGAGATGGCTGCAGCAACCCAAACGGGCGCATAGAATTCAACCCAATTCGGGTAAGAACTCATTTTCTGCACACGCTCATGAGGCTTGAGATAGAAAAGTGTCAGAGTCAGCACCAGCAGCAGTGGGAAATGCAGCAGCAGCAGCAGCGGGAAATGCAGCAGCAGCAGCAGCAGCAGCACCACCACCACCACCACCACACACCACCGGAATGATACTTTGGATCTTACGAAAGTCACCACTACCACATCGTGGCTTCAAACCAACAATAATTCATGCACGAACACCTTTGGCTCCTCCAATGGAAATGTCATGGGCAATTCATTGCCTTTTTTCACTTCTCAGGATCCATCTTTGCAAATGAATCCCACATCGGAGGTTGGTTTCCTTTATTGTTGTTTACGTTAAGGCAATTAATATTTCAAATATAAATTAATGACGACTTGTTTACTCCTTTTCTATCTCAATGGGGTTAGGCACAACACTCGGGTTCGGGTCTGAAAACTTTCAAAGCAATCGTACAAAGATACAAAGGGATCATCACCGAGAATAAGGTACCATCCCACCCTATTTTATTTACTCTTTTAAAAAGCGAACACCTTTATCTCACCCGATATATTCTTAGTGTTATTGTCGCGACGTTTTCACGAAGAGCATCAATAGCTTTATGAGATTAGGGTGGTGCTTCCGGTAATGATCGTTTTTGTAGTTACTTTATTTAGCCATGTTGTTGGGGTCGGGTGCTGGTCTACTAGGATGCGTGCGTGGTGAACAGATGTGCGCGCTTTAGTCTCTACCCTTGCTCTGCTCCACTACTTTCTGTCTTTTGCATCAGAGTTATTTCTACCTTCTCACTCCAATCCATTGGAAAACGAGATTTTGTCAGTGTATTTATATATATTGTTGTTGTTGTTGTTTAGCCGATCATCCCACCCTGATCGAGCAAGCCGGCGGCACGCAGGTAACCGATCGCCCTCTCCGGAGTGGACCAGAGGTTCAGCGCACTAGTGATGATGTGTTGTGTTCGTTGTTGTGCTGGAGCGGTACAGTCTGTCATAATGTGTTCAATTGTTTGTGGTGTGTCCTGCCACAGGTGGCAGGTGTCGTCTATGGAGTTGTCTAGTCTGTGTTTATATGTCCGTAAGTTGGGGCGATGTCCACATCGGAATCATGCTAAGTTAACTCGATCCGATCTGCTCAGGCTGATCTCTGACCTGTTCATGGGTGGCGGCTTCGCACCCAGGACCGCATTCGGACCGAGTCGTGTCAGTGCTTTGTGGGTTAGGTGTGTGTGTGTGTGTGTTTTTTCTGTACTGTGATGTCTGTGGGGCGTGGTATGGAATGGAGTATTTGGTTATAATGTGTGTCTGGTGTTACCTTAATGGTGCGAGGTGTTGGTGCATGATTGTACATGTAGTGGCAAGGGTGTTGTGGGTTAGTTGTCGCTGCTGCCATGAATTGTGTTCCCCTCATGTCTAAATGTTCCCTAACTTTTAGTATTTTTGTTTCTGTGTGCAGGTGTTCTATTGGTGTTGGTTGAGTGCATCCTGTAATGATACGAAGTGCGTTGTTTTGTATTATTTGTAAGGTGTTTATGTGTGTGTTTGAGATAATGGGTGCCCAGCATGGGCTAGCATAGTCCATAACTGAGCGAATATATTGTTTGTATATGAGTGATGTTGTTTCCTGCTGGTGTCCAAAGTTTGTGCCTGTTAGTACCCTAAGCGTGTTAAGTCTTGACGTACATTTGGTTTTAATGTCCTGAATGTGGTTTGCAAAAGATAATGATGTGTTGTATGTGACCCCAAGTATTTTGGTCCTGTGAGTGTGTGGAATGTTGATGTTGTTTAGTGTAAGCTGTGGAATTACCTGGTGTTCTTTTGTGTTGCTTGTAAGCAAGGTGATGGTTGATTTTGTGGGCGCTACTTTGAGTGTATTGTGTGTGAGCCAGTCTTGTATACTGTTTATGTATGTTTGTAGGTTATTTGTAGCGGTGTCAATGTTGTTGTGGGTGGATGTTAGAGTGATATCATCTGCATATGATGATAAGGTAAGCTTGTTATCTATGGGTGTTGGAATGTCATGCATGTATAGGTTGAAGAGTGTTGGTGAGAGAACAGAGCCTTGAGGGACCCCGTTCGGAAAAAGCTTGTTTTTGGATGACTTGCCATTAAATGTGACATGTGAGTATCTTCCTGAAAGAGTTGCTCAGCCACCTTTTGGTGTTATTGTGCATGTTTGTGTCGAGTATTTTGTTTATGAGAGGGAAGCGTGGGATAGCATCAAATGCTTTACTAATGTCTATTGTTGCTAATAGTGTACGTTGAGCTGGTCTTCTGGAGTTGATGCCATCCATGATGTGCTGCGTGAGGTTAGTGAGTAATGTCGTGGTTGAGTGGTGAGGTCTGAATCCATGTTGAGTAGGCGATAGTGGAATGTGTGGGTTGGCGATTTGTAAGATTAGTCTTTCTGTTACTTTGGAAGGTGGGCATAGTAAAGTAATGGGTCTATAGGAAGCTGGTTCTGTTGGATTTTTGTTTGGTTTGAGTAGTGTAATAATTTTACATTGTTTCCATATGTCAGGAATAATACAGTGTTGGTATGAATATGTGCTGATATTTGTGAGAGCTAGTATTCCTTGTGGGCCCAAGTGTTTAAGGTGTATGTTAGATATGTTGTCTGGTCCAGTAGCCTTCGAATTCTTAATGTTTTTGATGATCTTGGTGGTTTGGTCTGTATTGAAGGGTGTAATGGTCGTGTCGAGTCTGTAGGTTTTCTTGTGTCTGGCTGTTTGTCTGTCTGCGTGTTTCTGGTTGTTGTCTCTGTTTAAGTGACTTATCTTTGCGTAGTGATTAACTAGAATGTCAGTTTGTTGTGTGTATGTTAGGATATTATTTTGGCTGCGACAGATAGCCGCGTGTGAGGTGTGAATGCCGCTGTTAGAATGGGTAATGCTGTTTATAGTCTTGTATAGCCTGGATGTATCTGTGGAGCGGTTTAGTGTTGTTATGAATTCCCTGAATGTTTCTGTTTGTTTTTCTTTGAGTTTTTTGTTTATTTCTGTGTTGAGCTGTTGTATCTGCTGTTTTATGGCTTCTGTGTGTGGTGTTTGTGTGTTATATTTGAGGTTGTTACGTTGCCTTATGAGGTGGGCTATTTCTCTAGTGTAATTTGGGTTGTATTTCCTAATGTTGCCCTTGGGTATGTATTTGTTTGCATTATTGATAATCTGATTAAATGTCTTGAGTGTTGTATTGATGTTTATGATGGGTGTGCTGTTTAATGTGGTGAATTGTTCCTCAGTCTGTATTTTGAACTGTTCCCAATCAGCTTCCTTGTAATTTCTGTAAGTGTGCCTAAGGCTGTTGGGGCAGAGTGTAGAATGTGTTGTAATGATGATGGGCAGGTGGTCTGATGACAGTTGTTTTTCTGTTCTCCATTGTGTATGTGTTGCTAGTGAGGGGGAACAGAACGTTATGTCTGGGGAGGAGTTTGAGTATCCTGCTTGATGTGGTATGTGTGTATGTTCTTCTGTATTGTTAAGAATTACTTACTTCGTAGCCCCCGGGTTCTCTTATGCGAACCCGGCGGCACTCAGGTATCCCGCTACCACCGCGGGACGGGTCCATAGGTCTCGTAGAGAGGTAATGTTGGAGTTGTGTCTTTGTTGAGAGAGAGTGTGGCAGTGTAAGAGTAGGTGTTCTGTGTCCTCAGGGTGGAGGTAGCATTTTTGACAGGTGGAGGTGTCAGCTAGGTGGAGTCTGTGTCTGTATTGTTGGAGGGAGGGGTGGTGGCCTGAACGGAGCCTGGCCAGAGTAACTTGTTTTCCTTGGGAGGGTTTGTTCGCTCTGATGGACTACAGGGGGAGTATCGTGAAGGACAGTGTTGTGTGGTTGGTCGAGTAGGTATTTCCGGGTAAATTCTGTGTGGAGATGTTTAATGGGGTTGATGTTTAGGGAGGAGGGGGGATATTGTTCAGTAGCTGCGAATATTGAGCAGCAGGAGTACGTTTTTTGTTGCGGGGTGGGGGATTGTGTAATGTGAGATGGTGACAGGGGTGGTCTGGGGCCTGTGCTCTGGAGAAGAATTGAGTCCCTGTCATGTTCATGTGGTGTTCGATGGGGAGTATTTTCGTATCTGCATGTAGATGTGGGATGGGTGTGGTTCGGAGGCAGCCAGTAATGCTTCTGAGACCTCTGTTTTGTGTGGTCTGTATCTTTTTCTGGTTTGTGTGGGAGATGGACGGGGACCAGGCGGGGGCAGCGTAAGTTAGGGTAGTACGTACAAACTGGTTGTATAGGATACTAAGGGATTCCTTCTGCTGACCGAATGTTGTGGAGGTGAGTGTTCTGAGAGCGTTGAGTTTTTTTGTTGCTTTGGAGCAAATGTTTGATATGTGAGGGGAAAAGGACATGTGTGTGTCTAGGGTGAGGCCGAGGATTGTTGGGGTTTTGTTTAGAGGTAGGGGATGTCCCATGAGGGTGACTCTCGGGTGTGCTTGGGATTCGTGGCGGTCTGAGGTTAGGAGGGTGATGGAGGATTTTTGAGGGGATGCTGACATCCTATTATTAGTCAGCCAGAGTTCCAGATTGGTAATGTACTGCTGGATCAGGCGTGTGGCGGTGTTACGGTTATGGTGTTGTGCTGTTATGGTCAGGTCATCTGCATAGAAGGAAACGTGGACATGGGGGGAGAGAGGTTGTGGGAGGTCGTGCATGAAAAGGTTGAAGAGGATTGGAGAGAGTATGGAGCCCTGTGGGACGCCATTGTATAGTCTGTAGGTTTTGGATGAGTGTTGTTTGTGTATGACTTTGCCAAGTCGGCCTGCAATGAGATTAGTAAGCCATTTCTTGTCATTGGTGGGGATGTCGAGGTCAATAATCTTTTGTGCAAGAATGTGGCGTGGGACAGTGTCGAAAGCTTTGTTGATGTCGATGGCAACAAGGACTGTGCGGGCAGGGGGGGATTGTTGGTTGAAGCCATCTAAGATGTGTTGGGTTAGGTTTGTAAGAAGCGTTGTGGTGGAGTGGGCGGACCTGAAGCCGTGTTGGGTTTGTGAAAATGTAATGTGTGGTTGTATGCGTCTTAATATCAGTTTTTCGAGGACTTTGGAAATGGTTGAGAGAAGGGAGATTGGCCGGTATGAAGCAGGTAGGTTGGGGGGTTTATTGGGTTTCAGTATCGGGATGATGTGTGCCAGCTTCCAAGTAGAGGGTATGACATTGTGAAGCCAGGAGTAACTGAATATGTTTGTGAGGGCTGCAAGAGCAATTGGACCAAGGTGTTTGAGATGTATGTTTGAAATGTGGTCTGGGCCTTCGGCATGAGAGTTTTTAAGGGATTTTATGGCTGCAGCTGTGCCTTGGGGTGTAAATGGATGTGGTTGTTGTGGGTCGGCCGAGAGTTTCCGTATGTTTTTGAGGATTTTTCTATTATTGGGAACAGTGATTTTGTGGCTAATTTTTGAGTAGGTTGCAGTGTTTTTGTGGGGATGGAATTGTGTGGATTTTTTTCAAGGTTTTCCAAAGTTGGGTGCTATTGGTCGTGTGATTGAGTGTAGTTAAATAGGATTCCCAGTTTTCTGACTGTTTAGTGTTAATTAGATTTGTGATGTCAGTGTTAAGGTGGTGTATGAGGTCAATGTCTTCTGCAGTGGGACTGTGTTTCTGGCGTAATGAGTTTCTTTGTTTGATTAGATTGTGTATTTGTGGGGAGAAATTTGGGTTGAAGTGTTTCCTGTGTCCTTGTGGAATGAATTGTTTGCTAGCGCGAGTGATAGTGTTGTTTATGTGGGCGGTAGCCTTGTCTATAGAGGGGAAATTAGTTGTGGAGAATTCCTGAAGCTCGTTTTCAGTGTGTCCTGTAAAAGAAGGCCAGTTTGCATGTTTGTAGTTCGTGTATGTTTGTTTGAAGGATGTGTGGATGGGGTGTGTGTGTGTTGATAGGTGATTAGTATTGGGAGGTGATCGGAGGGGAGGTGGTGTAATGTCTGCCATGTTGTGCGTGTGTGTAGGGATGGTGAGCAGAAGGTAATGTCTGGGGAGGTGTGTTGTTGGTTGTGTTGCAAGGGTTTGCGTGTGGGTTGATTCCTATTGTTGAGGATGTTGTATGTATGAAGATCATCTAGGAGTAGCGTGCCACGAGCGTCTGGTATGTGAGAGGAGAGCCATGTCGGGTGATGAGCATTGAAGTCGCCTCCCACAATGTGGTTCTCGTGTTGTGTAAGTGGTTGCAGGGGGGGCTCGTAGCGTGGGGGGCAGTGAGCAGAGGTAGAGGGGGGTATGTATATGTTTGAGATGTGAAAAGTGGAGGATTTGATTTTGATTTTGATGGTCTGGATTTTTAGGGTAGGGTCATTATTAAGGAGGGCGTGTGTGTGCTGCGTTATATTTGTGGATGAGTGTGATAAGCCCATGTTCTGTGGGGTTAGTGTCTTGTCTTAATGTTGAGTAATTGTTGAAGGCTGGGAGCCTGGTGTCTGGTGAGAGTTTAGTTTCTTGGATGAGTGCTATATGTATATTATATGTGTGGAGGAGAGAGTTGAGTTCCTGGTGTTTGTTTTTGATGCCATTAATGTTTATTTGCAAAATGTTTAGTGAGTGTTTGGGGTGGGGTATGTGTTGTTGGTTGCGTTGAGGGTTAGCTAGACAGTGCTGGCATGCCCATTGGGGTGTGTAGGATTGTACTGAGGGTAGTGATGTGCAGGAGAGGTGTAGCCATTCCGAGCATTGACAGCAACGGACTGACCATTGAGTTCGCCTGATTTGATGTTGACAGGTAGGGCATGTGTAGGAGTGGGGTCCGGGGTTGGGTTCACTGTCACCGGCTAGTAGGAGGAGAAGGGAGAACGCTAAGAATGAAGAGGCTGTTTAGTTGTGTAGCTATGTTGGCGCCTCTGGTGGTGTTTTGGTTGTGCAGGTACCAACTAGTGTCTTTGGCGTTGTATATGTAGTTGTATTTGGCTTCAGTATTTGTGGACCCAAAAATCAGGCATGGAATCTATGCCATTTAGAATGGGAAAGGGATTCCTGATGAGTGACGGGAATGCTACATTCATTAAGAGTTTTCTAGGTTATTATTATTTCAGTTATTCCAAACTTCATTTCATTTTCACATAACTTAACTCTCCAAATCTAGGATTCCTTTAACTATTTGTAATACTTTATTATTATTATCTATAATAATAAAAGGATGTGTGTGCGCGCGCGCGCGCGCGCGCGATTAAACTTCAGAAAAGAACGCAGCCGTGAAAATTTTGAGCTTTACATTGTCAAGATTTTCATGACTATTTATTTGGTCAATAAAACTATAAAAAAGAACACAGTCATGAAAATCTTGAGTTTCACATATAATTAAAACTAGCGGCGACCCGTCGTTGCCGGGGTGGATATTGAACGCTATAAGCTAACGAAAATATCACGACTTAATGTAACCAATCATCAAGGGCGTACAATTAACCTACCGGGTTTTCAGTTAACCTAACCGGGCATTTAATTAACAACCGGGCATTTAATTAACCTAACCGGCATATACTGTGTTTGTGTGTGTATGTATATAAATAGTATATATAGCGTTCAACATCCACCCCGGCAACGCCGGGGTCGCTCCGCTAGTTATAAATAAAACGCTAGTTATTTATTATTATTAATAAAACTCTAGTAACTCAAACCCCGTACACTGAAAGCTTACCTGTATCTAGTCAGACCACACTTGTACAAAATTTCATACATGTTTGTTAAATCGAGAAAAGGCTAGCTGGTCAATAAATTTACTAAGTAATACAGGAATCAAAATTTTAAGCCTCGCATCCAAAACCAGCGAGTACAAATTTGTAAAGTTGCATTTAAAATCTAAGTGGCTTGTGAGCTTAAAGTGTTAAGGTGTCACTGGTTTAAAAAAATTTTTAAAAATCTTTTGTCTGAAATTATTTGCAGGTTATAATGCGAGCGTGGACTGATTAGAGATTGGTGGGCTTTGGCACTAACAAAGCCTATGTCCAGTGAGTCCACGCTCGCATTATATTATATTTTGCATTTGCCCTTGACCCCTCCTTCCTGCCTAAAAAAAAAAAAAAAAAAAAAAAAAATTTTGAACATATTTTGAAGCCAATGAGAGCTTAATATTTATAAAATTTTATACACTCTGAGATTGCATTTAGTCAATAAATTTACAAAATAACACGACCATCAAAATTTTGAGCTTCACTTCAAAGCTATTTTATTAATTCATTCATTAAGTTCGCTACAAAGAATCTAGTCTTCATAATCCATCCATACTCGTAAAAGGTTTCATGGATCTTTGTCAAATCGAGAAAAGCCATTAGGTCAGTAAATTTACAAAAGAGACTACAACCATCAAATTTTGAGCTTCACATCCGAATCCGTGCCGTGGGTCAAAATTGTGAGTCTACATTTAAAATCTGAATACCCCGCGAATTTAAAGTAAATGTTAGGTTCTGATTGACTATTGCACTTAAAATGTATTTAAATAAATATAGTTCCCACCCCAACTATAATCGTATAATGCGAATGTGAACTGACTATTTATACGTTAGATTTTGTTTCAAATGAAAATTTTACATAACAGTTTAGACTGAATGCCACGTATAAATGTTAAGCTTTTTCCCTTCAGTCCGTTTCTGAATCTTGAGCCAGGTTTTGCATTTTATACTCAATATTTTGTTAAATTTACCATCGCCCAATTTGTCATTGTTTTGCAGATGCAACCTTGCAGTGTGGGTTCTTCTACCATTTATTCTCCATTTGAGGTTCGTCAGGTGGATAATAATAATTCGTCGAATAATAATAGTTCACTGTTTCCCCATGGTAAGATTTTATGTCATTACAATATTTATAATGTCTTAAGGTCGACATAGAAAGCGTTAGTATAAATTTTGTTCTAAATTTTTACGTGAGAAAAATAGCGACTTTGAGCATAGAGGAGGTCACGCATTACGTAGAACACATGGATTTCAGTTTCATTCACTGTTCCCTTTGTAGGAAATATCTTTTGCTATTGAAATTAATATTCTTTACTTTTAAGCGCTGGTGAGGTGGTTACATTACTGCTATACATACGAATTATGTAATCGATACATTAAAGCGTATTATTTTTCCTTTTTCTCTGATATGATTTATGGCTTTCATAGCTTCAACTTCTTCAGTGAAAACTTTTATATCTGCATGAAGTTCATTTAATTTGTTTTTAAAATGTATTCAGCTTTTGTTTTTCTGCTGAAATCGGTGTTTTCTTTCATTGATTCCTGTTTTCATATTATTTTCCGCCTTCATCCTTCCCACAACACGTTATTTTACAGATTTCAAGAAAGATACTTCTCACTTTCTTTATTTGTATATTATTACTATTTTCTATTCTTTTGGGTTTGTTTAGAAGTAAATTCCCCTCCTATGTATTTGTTAACGATTTGCCAGCCACCGCTCTCATTGTACACTAGTGTTAATAAAGTATTTGAGTGTCCATTATTGGGTGACAGCTAGCTGTCCCTCACGAGGGACGAGACGCCCTAAAGTGCAGGAGTGCGTGTTCTTAATGGGTAACAAGGTCTCTCGTTGCAGATAACGGTGGGGACTACAGCACGAGTGGCTGCTCCATGTTTTCCGAGGCAGTTATGTCTCCTTTCGAGGCTGTCTCTCCCCTTCTTCCCTATGGAAGCAATGCAGCCCCTTTTCCTTCACAAAGTGGCTTCTCCTCTCCTGGTTCTTATTCTTACTCCCATTCAAAGCTCTCCTCCTCTTCTCCTTTCAGTATTTCGTCCTTTTCTTACTCCGCGGCGGCGGCGGCGGCAGCAGCAGCAGCAGCAGCAGCCGCTGCTGCAGCTGCTGCAGTGGCTGTAGTTTCGCCAGGAAGTTGTCCCTACTCTCTGCAGAACAGCTTTTCGCCTTCGAATGAGGTGGTCGTTTCTCACAACTCGTCTTGCATGTCCTTCGACAAGTTCTCATCTTCTAACGTTTACTCTCAGCTTAACGTAGGCATGTGTAGCTCTCAGGAATTCTCCTCGAATTACGACAGTAACTCCTCGAGTATTCAATCAGCGAAGCTGAATTCATTCTCTCTCTCTGACATGCTCAGTGACTTGGGAGGAGAATCGAATTGCCTCTCTAACGGAATACAAAACTTTCCTCAGTGCTCTTCTCTCTCCTCCTCTTCTACTGACATTCCTAACGCTTCGACTGACTGTTTAGAGACCCAGAATGATTCCCAGACAGCTCTTGAAAGTAATGAAAATAGGCAGCATTCGTCATTCATTGATCCATTACCCTCCTCACAAGTGTCGATTCCTTCTGGTAAAGGCATTATAGATACACTCACTGACTTCGAACCTTTTACTAACTCCTCACTGAAACCAAGTATAACAGAAGCTACTACCTCCGTTTCTAATTCTGCCCCTCCCTCCCTCCCATTTAATGGGTGCCACATTCAAAACAGCTTGGAGCCTTCTATGGATATCCGCGCTAACATTGCATCTTTAACCCATTCAGGATTGGCTCAAATGAAGACATCGATAAACTGCGTGGAAAGTAAGACTGAGAACCTCCTTAATAGTAACATTAATGTTTGTCATTCTGACCTTAAAGAAACCTCTTCAGTCTCTGAGTCTCGCATGGAAATGAAACGTTTAAATTCTCCAAACAAATTAAATACTGAAGAAGAATCTCCATTAAGTAAAGAAATTGATGATAGAGTATCTAAAAACGAGAAATACTTTACTGAAGCATCAAAGGAAACCTCCGTTGATTTAAATGATGTAAATGAACCAAATTATGAACGTTCGTCTCCCGATCAGTCGGATAAATCAGATCACAGAAGAGAAAGTTTGAAAGACGATCCATCGAATTGCTTTGCGAAAAATATATCTGAACGAAAAAACGAAAATGCCGTTAATTTGGTACAGCCGAACGCTTTAGAGGAAAATGTTACCACGAAATACAGTGATAGCGATAAGGATAACATATCGAGTAAAGATAAAGAAATAATATTATCAGAAGAAACTAAAACACTAGAGGCGGATAACTGCAGTGCACAAAATAATTTAGAATTGAATAAGGAATTTTCAGAAAAAGAATCGAATTTAGCTCAAACTAACTCCGGCGCAGCTGTAAATACTACTAATTCTGTTCACAGTGTATGTGAAAGTAAAAGTCTCTCACCATTAGGACCAATGGAACGCGTTTCATTATCTGTAGCTGAAACGAGCGCTAGTAATCCCACTGAAAGTAATGCAGTCAAACAAGCACACAGTACAAATGCAGAACTTTCCTGCGATAATCAGAATCAAAATGACTGCGTAGAACAGAAGAAAATTACCCAGTCTTGCATGATCAGCAGCAGTAAAAAAGTCCCAGAACTACAAAGCCCCCATGATAACATCAAGGATAGAGAAAGCAATATTTTAGAGAGTGTTTCAGCTTAAAATTGTTAAATTTCACTCTCTTTTTTTATGAAAGATCATTTTTTTTCTTTGAGGTTGTTAATAAAAGCATAAAAGGATTTTAATTAATCGTCATATTACTATTTAAAAATTTTAAGTTTGCGTATTTAATTTTTATTGAAAAACAGAATTTGCTGATATTTACGAAATATATTTTCTTATCCAAAGTGTTTTTATATGTTAGTTATAGATCCTATAACTTCATTCTTCATTTACTCTTTATATATACGTAGGTGATCCTACATTGCTTAGGACAAGACGATATTATGTTGTAAAATTATTTCTTTGTAGAACGAAGCTTCATTTCTTGAATGCAGCTATAGCTTTGCCTTTCTACAACGGCAACTAATGTTAAGAAGGTTTTTAACGTAAAAAAGCTTTAAAACAAGTTAAATTGTTTTCAGATGCAATATAAGTAGTGTTAGAGAAATATTTATTGAAGATGTATTCCTAATACAAGTATAGCGAGTATGATTTTATTGTAAATAAGAATTATGTTTATGTTCTCTGTGAAATTTTTATCCTAAAGTATTTTTGACCATTTTATAGGTAGGAGTATTAACACTTTCCCAATTTTTTATGTACAGTTCTAATAAATGATAATTATACAGTTGTTCTTTTTTTATAATTCCTTTGTAAATAGTTTTACCTACTTAACCTCTTAAGCGTTATTCGAGAAGGCCATATCGTTATGTGCCTTGGTTCCGACACACTCAGTTAACGGGCAACACGAGGGATTAGTGAATGTGTGTAGATGAAGCAAAATTGTAAAGAATACTACTGAAATACAATACCAAATAATCTTGGTGAAATGCTGGTACTAACTTATGCAATACCCGCTTTGGTGCAGAGAGTACCACCAGTCAAGAAATTAGGTACCTCATTGTGAAGAAAAGTGCGTGTGTACACACACGCACACGCGCGCACACACACACACACACACACACACACTGTGTATAAAGGGGGGCACAAGAGAAGACCAGGAGCAAACAAAAATGTTGATGGCTCTCACAAATGAATTTATGCTGACATAGGAGATAACTGCCTAGATTGGTATTCACGAATAACACGAACTTGATTGCTGATATAAAAATAACCCCAACCATTATCTCAGACCACAACTTAATCGAGATATCAACAAATATGACGACAACATTAAAAGACAATACACATATTGAGGAAAGAAGCAAATTTGGGGCCTTTAACTTAAATTCCAAGACTATAAATTGGGAAGCAATCAGATCGCACCTGGCCCAAATGAAAATGAAAAGGTTTATTGGCAGAACAGTGGAGAATAGTTTTAGAGAATAATAAAACTGAAGAAATGCTAACAACCTTGGAAGAAAAAACGGTGAGAATTTTAGAAAAATATACTGCGAAAGCGCAGCCAAAAGGAAAGAGGAGCTGGCTAGAGAGGCAAAAGAGAATAATATTCCGCAAAAGAAAGAGTGGAGGCGAACTTAGCCAACTGCGGAGATAATGCCAGGAAAGTAATAAGAAAAACTGGAGGGTATCGATAGGGAAATACAAGCCCTGATTAAGGACCATACAGAGAGGGAAGAGGAAAAGGTGGTAGAAGCAATAAAGGAAAATCCAAAATACTTCTATAGCTATGCGAAAAAGGAAAACAAAAACGCGCGCCGCTATTGGGCCCGTAAGGAAGAGAAATAATGAACTAACCGACGATCCAAAAGTAATATCTGAAACATTGAGAGCCCAGTATGAATCCGTTTTTGGTGCCCCAAAAAGTGACAAAGTAATACCTGACATGGATGCATTATTTGAAGAGAAATTGCAAGGAGAGAGTATAACAGACTTTCATTTTACCCCAGAAAGTGTAGCGAGAGCTATAGGACAAATGAAGCCACATTCAGCTGCAGGTCCGGTCAATTGGAACGTTATTATTGGTTAAAAACTAAAAATGAAAGCCATACACATTTATACTGGATATGGAGAAGATCCCTAGACACTGGGGAAATACCGAGCATCTTAAAAAGAGCAAACATTGTCCCTCTATGTAAAGAAGGGGACAGATCTCAAGAAAAGAGCTTAGACCAGTGTCATTGACGTCCCACCTCACCGAAATATTTAAAAGAATAGTTAGAAGATTTATGATTTCTTGGAGACACTGGAAAAATTCAACGAAAATCAGCACGGATTCCGATCAGGAAGATTATGCCTATCACAACTAATAGAACACTACAACAATATCCTAGATGCACTGGAAGGCAATGACAATTACGATATCATATACACAGATTTTGCTAAAGCTTTTGACAAATGTGATCACGGTATAATAGCACACAATGAAATATATGGAAATAACATGCAAAGTGGGAAAATGGATGTACAATTTCCTCAGAGAACGTCTACAGGTCGTCAAAATTCAAGGTATGTCATCAGAATCGGAAGTACGCAGCTCAGTACCACAAGGGACAGTACTGGCCCCTCTCCTGTTCATTATCATTCCGACAGACATATACAGCGGAGTAAACAGCAACAGTATAGTAATATCCTTTGCAGACGATACAAAGATCAGCAGAAAAATCAGCGATGTAAATGAAGTGGAGGCCTTGCAGAGGGACACGAATAAAATATACGAATGGTCAGGATACATGACATTGAACAACGAGAAATTTCAGTTCTTGAGATATGGTAGAAAAGAGGAACTTAAACAGACTGCATATTATGCTCCAGATAGAGAGGAAATTCAGAGAAGCACGAAAGCGATCGATTTCGGGGTAATAATGACCGATGATGTGAAATTCGAAATACAAAATCAGATAGCGATAAATAAAGCAAAAAGAGTTGCAGGACAAGTACTGAGAACGTTCAAAAGAAGGGACAGGACAGTAATGATTCCCCTGCTAAAAACACTGATTATACCAAAATCTGAATACTGCTCAGTTTTGACGTCCCCATATAAAAAGGAGGAAACTAATAAACTAGAAGAAACGCGTGCACATTTCACATCCAAGGTTGGTGGCTGCAAAGAACTCAACTACTGGGAAAGACTACGTAAACTAAATCTGTACTCCCTGGAAAGAAGAAGCGAGAGGTACACCATAATCTACATAGGAAAATGATCGAAACTGGTACTAAACCTAAAACTAAAACCAATTACCATTCAAACACTGGAAAATAGGAAAGGCAGAATGTGTAGTGTTCCCGAATTAAAGGCCCGAGAGAAGAACCTCTTCAACACTGAAGGAAAATAGCTTGGTTGTCAGGGGCCCAAGACTTTTTAACCAGCTTCCAAAGAAACGTTACAGCGGTCAAAGTTGAAGTCTTGAAGAGAAGACTAGATGCCTGGCTCAGGACGGTACCAGATGAGCCGGGTGTACCTGGCTATGTACGGTGGAGAGCGCAAGAAAGCAATTCGCTCCTCCACCAAGCCAGAACTAGAGACGGGGCCACCAGCTTGACCTTCATGTGAAGAGAGACCAACACACGGAACAGCAACGAGGTTAACGAGGTGTGTGTAATATATATATATTTTTTTTTTTCTCTAATTTACCGCCGATTCATACCTATAGAAAGCGGTACATATCTCGGCGAGGCAGTGGGTGGGTGGTGTTACTGTGCTGGGGGTAGACTAGGGGAGTGAGTAAGGGTCAGTTGCTGGATAGTGGGTAGGAGGGGTATGGTTTTAGATACGATGGAGCAGATGGGAGTGAGTAAGGAAGAAGAAAATCGCTTCCGTTGAAAAGTGGGGGCCTTCGGCGAGTATGGATCGTAGACGGTCGGGTATGGGATTTTCGGCCGAGAGGGAAACACCTGCGACGAAGAGCGGACAAGTTTGGGCATTCCACCAGGAGGTGTATGACAGTGATAGGGGTATGGCAGGTAGGGCAAAGCGGGGCTGGCGAATTCGCCATAAGGTGTCCGTGGGTGATGCGGGTGTGGCCTAGGCGGAGACGGGCTAGGGTTACTTTATGGCGGGACCGGTGGAATGAGGAGGCCCAGTATCCTATTTGTGGCTTGATCATGTGGAGTTTATTTTGTGTGGCCTGGTCCCATTCCCGCTGCCATATGGAGCGGAAAGTCGGGAAGAAGTCGGAGAAGGGGAGGGGTCGGGAGGAGGCCGGCAGTGAGCAGGCCATCTTTGCCGTGCGGTCCGCCGCCTCGTTACCCTGGATGCCGACATGAGCCGGGACCCAGCAGAAGGCGACTGTCTTGTGTTGGAGGGTCGTTAAAAAGTGGAAGGTTTGCTGGATGGTACGGACGAGCGGGTGAGGAGAGCGCTTTGGGAATCTGAATAAATGACGAAAGAGCTGGCAGAGTGGGTGCGCACAATATCGAGGGCCTCCGTAATCGCGAGAAGTTCCGCCGAAAAAACGGAGGCCTCGCGGGGCAGGCCGACGCCCCGGGAAAGCGGCTGGGACAGAATCACCGCTGAGGAGGCCACACCAGCTTCCGAGCGGGAACCATCTGTGTAAATGGCGACTGCGTCCGGGTGTTGGGTTGCGTGTTCGCGGAAGAGTGACCTGTATATCATGGTGCTCGTGGTATTCGGTAGGGCACACAGATCCTTGCAAAACTTGATAGGGGTGAGGAGCCAGAGGGGGTAGATGCTGAATGGAATGAGGATAACTGAGGGGGCGGGCATGTTGAAAAGATCAAGGAAAGAGCGGACCATTTCAGTGAAGTGCCAGCTCCATCCCTGAGGTGGTAGTTCTGAAACCGCCGTGCCCAGAAGCGAAGAAGGTAGCCTCTGTGCACGGAGGTATGTCCTCATGAGGAGTAGACCCCGTCGGAGGGCGAGAGGGAGATGATCGCATTCCACGTGGAGGCTGGAGAGGAGCGGAAAGCACCGGTGGCGAGGCGGAGGCCTCTATTAAGTACCGGGTCCAGGATACGGAGGCGGGCGTTGGAGGTTGAACCGTAAACTGCACTACCATAGTCCAGCTTCGACTGTACTATGGAAGTGTAAAGGCGAAGAAGAGAGCGTCGATCTGCACCCCATGTGGTGTGGGAGAGGTGATCCAGGAGAGCGAGGGGGCGTCGAAGGGATTGCTTTAGGTGCTTGAGATGGGGAACCCAATTGAGCCGTCGGTCTAGGGTCATGCCCAGAAAACGCGTGGAGGGTACCACCTCAAGAGGACTGCCGTATAATGTGACAGAGGGTAGAGGAAGGGTTGTGGGTCTTCTTCTACTGAAGAGCATACACTTGGACTTAGGGATGGAAGGCGGAAACCCACCGACGTCGCCCACCTTTCCACCCGGTAGATGGCGAGCTGCATTTGTCGTTGAACGACGGACGGTTCTCGCCCTGCGAAGTAGATCGCAAGGTCATCCGCGTAAATGGAAGAGCGGATGGTGGGTGGAAGGCATTGTGAGACCGTGTTCATCACGACGGAGAAGCAGAGAACACTGAGGATGCTTCCCTGTGGGACCCCGTCCTCCTGCACGAAGGTGTCAGAGAGGACTGAGCCCACCCGGACTTTAAAGGTCCGGGAGGAAAGGAAGCCCCTGATGAAGGTCGGCATGGCTCCGACGAGGCCCAGATGTCGGAGCTGACCGAGGATCATTGCTCGACGGGTGGTGTCATAGGCCTTCTGGATGTCGAAAAAAATTGACAGTACGAACTGTCCATTGTCGAAGGCATCCTGTATGTCTCGGCTGAGAAGCAGGAGGGGATCAGTGGTGGAGCGGAATTGTCTGAAGCCGGACTGGGTAGCCGGGAAGGAATTGCTATTTTCAAGGACGAACGATAATCGCGTAGCGACCATTTTCTCGAGGATTTTGCAGGCACAACACGTCAGGGCGATGGGTCTGTAGTTTGTGGGGTCCAGGGAATCTTTGCCGGGTTTGGGGATAGGGATGACGTGGGCCTCCTTCCACCTAGAGGGGAAGGCGCCCTCTATCCATATGCGATTGTATAGGTCTAGCAGGAAAATCTAAGGTAGTGTGGATGTGCTGGATCATGCCGTACGGAATACCGTCCGGACCGGGACAAGGGGATCGTCGAGAGGCCAGTGCCGCCTGTAGTTCACGCATGGTAAACAATCGGTTGTAGGTGCTGTCTATGGACGGTGGAGAGGGGCTATCGTCAGGGGCGGGTACGGAATCGGCTGCAGAGGAAGAAACGGCGGCGAAGGTAGAAGCGAGGTGGTTTGCCACCGACTTGGGCTCACATAGGAGTCCGTCATTAGTCCGGAGGACCGGGGGTCGGGAGGGGACATGTCGCCTCTCGACACCCCGTACCTTCTTCCAGATGGTAGCCGAAGGTGTGGTGGCGGTGATGCCGGACACAAAGGCACGCAAAGAGGCTCGGCGCGCTGGCCCTGGCCCGCTGCATCTCCGTGCGATGGATGGGGAGTCGCGTCCGGTAGAAGCGCCGAGTTGCCTTCTTCTTCGCGCACGGCCTCCGCGCACTCCGGGGTCCACCAAGGCACCCGTCGGGCGCGGGGGTAGGCGGAGGATCGTGGTACGCTAGTGCTTGCAGCCGCTAGAACGACGGACTCGAAATATGCGATGCACTCGTCGATGGATGGGAAGTGGGCAGTTGTAAGGGTTGTATACGTGTTGCCGCGGAAGCGGGCCCAATTCGCGTTGGTAGTAACCCACCTTACCGGTACCCGAACAGTCTGGTCGGGTCGATTGAGCGTGAGTTGAATGGGAAAATGGTCACTTCCATGGTCCTCTCGGAGGACTTGCCACGTGAAATCTAGGAGGGCATCAGTTGAAACGAGGGACAGGTCTATACAGGATGGAGTGCAGGTGGTGGCATGGTAGAATGTAGGAGAGCCATCATTGAGGCACTCGAAGGAGAGCTCGGTCATGACCGATATCAGGGTTGGGGCCATATAGGTAGAGTGTGTGTCGCCCCACAAGGGGTGGCGACTATTGAAATCGCCCAGTAGTAGGAAGGGCCTGGGGAGTTGTTGTACGACTTCCACCAGGTCGTCGCGGGAGACTTGAGCGTTGGGGGGGAGGTAGATTGAGCAGACGGTGTACTGTCTATTCAGGGAGAGCCGGGCGGCAATCACCTGTAGCGGGGACCGGATGGAGAGATTGTGGAAGGGGACTGCGTGGTGTACGAGAATGGCAGCTCCCCTTCGAGTGCAGGTAGGAGGCGGGGTAGCGATGCAAGAATAACCAGTAGGGCAGGGCATGGGCCTGGTCCCCAGGATTAGCTCCTGGAGACAGACACACACCGGACGGGAAGTGGCAATGAAGGAGTTAAGGCCTTCATAGTTCGCGAATATTCCTCTACAGTTCCAGTGGACTATTGTGGTTTTCGGGGGATCCATTAGTTGATGAAGGGGGATGGGTAGAGGTGTAGGCGCTAGGAGGTTGGAGTGTGAAGGGAGATCTGAAGTTCGCGAAATTGAAGGATGGGTCGGGAGCATGGCTGGCTATCTACCGTTCACCAGGGAAGGAATCGGTCGGCCTGTCGAACCCCGCGGAGGTTGCGGGGTCGAGTCGGCCGAGCGAGACCGGAGGCGTGGATCACGGCAGACAGAGGAACGTCGTGAGCTGAGAGGGCCAGAAGTGTTTTGACGGGCTTCTGTGGTCGGGCCAGGAGGGGGCACGTTAACCCCAAAAGTGGCGCCACTCCGCCTGTCCGGGGTCTCACGGCGGACCCTAGGTGGTGACAGAGGGTACCAGAAGGACCGGGCGGGTGGGAGGAAGGACGTACTCAGGGCGGCTGACAAGGAGGGGGCCGGGGATGTTGGGGGGGGTAGGTACTATGGGGGTGGAAGGAGGTGAACCAGAGTGGTCTCGTGGAGAAGATGGCACCAGGAGGCAAGGGCAGATCCATGAGACTCGTGGGCGCGGCCGAGCTCCCCTCGGTCACACCGTGCAGCTGAGCCAGGGCCGCATCCACTGGATCCTCGGGGGAGAGGATATTGTTCAGATTGGTTCCCGTCGTAGGGGGCGGGTCATGGATTTCAGCTACTATTGTCAGAGTCTGTGGGGGTAGAGTGGTGGGACTCCTGCGGTGGGGAGAGATGGACATAGTAGACGTAGTGGGCGGTGTGAGGGTCCGAGCCGACTTCTTGGTTCTTGGGGAAGAGGGAGAGACACGTTGGAAGGCCGGAGGGTCTGGCGACACGCTCCGGCGTCTCCGCCTCGACGGCTTGCTCTGGGCGGCAGGTTCGGATGTGTGCAGAGAGTACTGGGAAGGCAGGGTTTGAGGTGGATGGGACCTGGGTGTCCTGGTCCCAGACTCCTGGGGGGGTTCGTGGCAGGTGAGGTGCGGGGAGGGGAGGGATGGGGGTGTGGACAGGAGACCGTCGGGTCCTGCGAGGATTTTCTTTGGGGGGGACCGGGAGCAGTGGCTGGGGGGGGGGGTCGGCGGCAGGCCAGGGCGGCGTGCCGAGATGATAGAGCCGAGAGCAGCGGCATAAGACAATTAAGACACCCCCGGCCTCACCTTCCGACTCCGCACCCTGTCTCGTGCCTCACGGGGGCTAAGGAAGTCCGTTACTTGTAGGCCTCGGACCTCCTTCTCGAACTTGAAGGAAAGGCATTCGCGGGATGAAGAAGGGTGTGCGCCTTCACAATTGGAGCATTTGGGTGTATTGGGGCACCTGTCAGGGTGAGCGAGTTATCCACAGTGAACACAAGTTGATGCGGCTGTCGACAAACGGAACTAACGTGTCCAAACTTATTGCATTTAAAGCAACGGGTCGGGTCCGTGATGCATGGGCGGATAGAAAACTCTCATGACGCGCGGTCTCCCATACCCATACAATGCGGTCGGGGGGGATTAAGGTATTGAAAGTAAGGAGCAGACGTGGGGTGGGGGAGGGGGTGCCTCCCTGTCGGGATGTGAAGCGATAAATCTTAGTGACTCCTTGGGGTGCGAGGTCCTCCAGGAGCTCGTTCACTGCGATCGACAATAGGCGGGTGGCGTAAATAGTGCCCTGACTCTGGTTCAGGCGAGGGTGTGGGGAAACGGACACCGAGCATCCAAGGACAGTGACGGAGAGTAGGGCTTTTGTCTCTGCGGCTGAGCGTGATTTTACGAGGAGGGAGCCATCCCTCTGTGGGCGTACGTCGTAGCGGCTGGAGTTGCTGTGGGTTCGGATCGCCTGGAACGTCCGTTCAGAGTTGGTCGGGAGGGACCCAGATGTAGGCCGAATCACCAGGAATTTGTGGATACTTGGAAGGGAGAGGGAGGCTGTAGAGTCGAAGTGGACTGGGATATTCAACAGTCGATAGGACGGCCGTGAATACCGGCTCCCCCGTCCGCCGCGGGGCTCTCTCCGTGGGGAGGTGGGCCGACGGCGGATGAGGGGGGGGGGCATATGGGGAAAGCAAGAAGCCGGGTTGTGGGGGCAAGTCCTCGGTGGAACTTGACTTGCCCGAAGGTGGCTGAAGTGGGCTGGAGCGAGACCCCTGCTCCAGAGAGTGTAGGTCCAAGGGCATAGTCGAGGGACGGACTGGGGTCGGCAACGGAAAAGGAGAGTGCAAGCGTTCCGCTTCCACAGGGGGTTCAACCCCATCAGGTTGCGGTCTTCCAGTGGTAGAGGACTCGAGGGCCTGGTTGCTCACCACCCGAGTGTTGAGAGGAGTAGTAGTCCGGGAATGAGAAGCAGTAGTCGTAAGCCGAGGGGGAGAAGTATCCATAGCGAACAAAAGAGAACTTCATCCCCCGCGCGCATCCAGCCACCACCGACTCCAACAAGGGAAAGGCGAATCGTGGGCACACTTGGTCCCACCACCAATAGATGTCACGCAGGGGAGATACACCCGTACCCAGTCCCTGTGCCTGAAAGGCGGCCACTCTCATCCAACGCGCGGTGAAAAGTGGCAGGGACAGGGCTTGGGTTTGGTTGAAAAGCGACAAGGGTGCAGGGCAACCACCTCCGACACCCAAGGGCCAAGGAAGGTGTTAAAATCAAGGTCCAAAAAACAACGCCAAAAAAGAGAGAGAAGCCAGAAAGAATGGGTGAAAGGAGAAAGAAAAAGAAGCAGGAGATCAGCCGGGTCCCCAAACGGGTCCAATGGTCCACGAGGGCAGAGAAAGCCCTTACACCGAAGAAAGGTGTATTCCCACATTCGCCACAGAGGGACGCGCCCTATCGCTCTAGACAAAGCAAAGGGATATATATATATATATATATATATATATATATATATATATATATATATATATATATATATATATATATATATATATATATATATATTGAATCCAAAAGGGTTGTATTGAAGTTTTATCCTAAATAACCACCAATTTTCTACAGATAATTTGGGCAAGTACCAAAGGATATGGAACAGTAATCTAGAGGAGTTTCGAGTAAAGATTATACAAAATTTTAATCAAATTCGAACAGTTGTCTTGGAAATCGTTGAGGATGTTACTCTTGTAAGCTATAGAGTAGGTGGGATCATTGCAGTCACAAATTTCACGTTAGCCCTAGATAAGGTGCCAGTTCTGCCTTTGTATATATATATATATATATATATATATATATATATATATATATATATATATATATATATATATACAGTGGCGGCTCGTCGGTAGGCACTGCGGAACTGCAGTACCCCTAAATTTTTTATTTACAATTGAAATAATGAAGAACAATATAAGGATGAGCTCACTGAATAACTTTTTCAATAACTTTTGAAACTTTTATTCATTGCTCAATGCTCATCCTTTTATTTCAGTAATTATTTCAACCCATTCTTAGAGACAGCACCCCTAGAATTTTTAGTCACGAGCCGCCACTGTATATATATATATATATATATCTCTCTCTCTCTCTCTCTCTCTCTCTCTCTCTCTCAACGTGTCTCTGACGTTGAGAGAGAGAGAGAGTAACTGCGTGTATGGGTGGCGACGGGTTTCGAAAGGTCTCGGGCAAGAAGGCTGCGAAGCCGAAGCCTGAGACCCCAGTTGCCCCTGTCAAGACCTCTAACCGCTTTAGTCTCCTGTGCTCGAAGGAGGAAGACACCGTTTTGATTGGGGACTCGCAGATCAGGGGCCAGGAGAAGTACTTTGCTTCAGCAAACCGGGATGGGAGGAAGGTAAGGTGCTTACCTGGGCGGGGAACGGCGCACTTAAGGAAGGAGGTAGAGAAGGTGCGCGTGGCTAGTCGGAGGACTGCGATCGTTGTCCACGCTGGTGGCAATGACCTGTTCCTCAAAGGCGGTGGGGTAGGTCTTACTGAAGGGATCATCACCGAGATCATGTCTCTTGCGGATGATCTAAAACTGAAGACAGACAGGGGAATGTTAATGGGTATTTTACCGCGAATGAATGTCAGTGACCACGCGCTCAGTAAGGTCATTGGCATCAACGAGAGGGTACAAGACTTGTGCGTTCCGCTGGGCGTGAAGTTTATTGACCCCTTCGATGCATTTTCGGGTAGGTGGGACCTTTACCAGAGGGATGGTGTCCACCTCAATAACAAGGGTAAAGGTGTGCTAGGCGCGCTGCTCGACCGGCACCTATACAGAATGGTGAGGTCGAGTCCGGGGAGAGATGATGGGCCCCCACCGGGGAGAGATGAGGATGAGCCGGTGGCGGACATACCTTCGACTGAAGGGTGCGTCGAAGTACAGGTGGGTGACCCTCCTCCTACGTTGGAGGGGGCTCAGTCTCCTGCGGAAGTTGCCCCCTCGTTAGTGAGGGGCTCTTCAACTCCCGACAGCCCTGGCTGTTCGGGAAACGGGTCGTGCTAGGGGGCGGTCAGAATAGGGAAGGCTCCCTCCGTGCAATGCTTTTTAATGCTAGGTCAATTAGGAACAAGTTTGCGAGCTACGGGCGCTCTTAGCATCAGAATACCAGGATATCGTTGCTATCACCGAGTCCTGGATTCATACTGATCGTAGGGACTACGTTGGGGAGTTCGAAATTCCCGGGTATAGAATGTTTCGCAAAGACCGCACCCGTGGGGAGGGGGGTGGGGTACTAATATACGTCAGAGACACGTTGAGTCCGGTTGACTGCCAGTTCCGGTCGGAACGGGAGCTGCTTGGCGTCGATCTGAACGTGGGAGGGACGAACTATAGGTTAATCTTGGTGTACAGACCTCCGCATCTCCTCCTCGAGGAGGATACAGCCCTGTACACCGAACTCAGTAGCCTGCTAGGGGATAGGGTGTGTGTAGTTTTAGGAGACTTCAACTGTCGCGGCATAAAGTGGGAAAACAGGACTGCCGATGCTGAAGGGAGGAGGCTAGTTGACTTTGCTGATGAGAACTTCCTCACTCAGTGGGTCAACGAGCCTACACGAGGCGAAAGCGTTCTAGACTTAGTATTCACGACCGAAGACAACCTCGTCACTGGCCTCACCGTTGACGAATCGTTGGGCGGGAGTGATCACGGTCTTATTAGGTTCCGTGTGTGCGTCCCTCGGGTGAAGCGTAGTAACTCGAGAGGCAGTAAGCTCGATCTCCGGCGGGCGAACTTTGTTAGCCTCAGGGATAGCGTAGAGAGATGGGGTTAGAGGTTGGCGGCGATGTTGAGGGAGTGTGGAGTGCATTCCGGGATGAGTTTATGGTGCTGCAGTCTGCTGCCATACCCTCAAAACCGGTCACCCCTGCTTCAACGCAGCCTAAGTGGTTCAATCGTGGCATCGCTTCGGCTATCCGAAATAGGAAAGTAGCGTATAGGAGGGCGAAGGCCAATCGTTCCCACGAGAACACTGAAGCGTATGTCCGCCTGTGTAGGGAAGTGAAGGCGAAGGTTAGGCTAGCGAAACGTAACGAAGAACTACGGGTGGCAAGCCTCTGCAAGGGGAACCCTAAGGAGTTCTTCAGTTATGTTAATAGTAGAAAGCCCATTAGAAGCATGATAGGTCCTTTAAAGGACGGAAGCGGCGTTCTGCGGACCTCCGACGCGGACATCGCTAATGTGCTTAATGAGTACTTTGCGGGAGTGTTCACCAGGGAGGATACCCGCGTCATCCCCGAGCCAGCTGTGAGGCACGAAGGTGCTGGCCTGGATAGTGTTAGATGTACCGCGACAGTCGTTGCTCATAGAATAGACAAACTGAGCGCGTTTAAGGCTCCTGGGCCAGACCAGTTTCTCCCCAGTGTTTTGCGAGAAGTGCGCGACCAGGTGGCTCCCCACCTGGCTACAGTCTTCAACAAATCGTTGGTGATGGGCCAGGTGCCTGGTGACTGGAGGGAGGCCAACGTGACCCCTATCTTTAAGAAAGGGGATCACGAAAGTCCAGGGAACTATCGTCCTATTAGTCTCACTTCAGTTGTAGGTAAATTATTAGAAAGGATAATAGCTGATAGAATCGTTGACCATTTGGATTCCTACAAGCTGCTTGGGGACTCCCAACATGGGTTTAGACGGCATAGGTCGTGTCTCACCAACTTGCTCGAGTTTTTCCACGTCATGTTGAGTGAGTACGATAAGAGTAGGGCGATTGATATACTTTATCTCGACTTTCAGAAAGCCTTTGATAAGGTACCTCACCGCCGGCTAATGGCGAAAGTGCGCGCGCTGGGTATCGGTGGGGAAATAGGTAGGTGGATTGAAAACTGGCTGAGGAATAGGCGGCAGAGGGTGGTAATTAAAGGGGCTAGTTCGGGTTGGGCCTCGGTCACTAGTGGGGTTCCTCAGGGTTCCGTTTTGGGGCCACTGTTGTTTACCATTTACATAAATGATATCGACGGTGGCATCGTCAGTCGGATCGCCAAATTCGCTGATGACACCAAGCTTGGGGCCAATGTTGGGACGCCCGAAGCGATCGAGGAACTGCGTGCGGACCTAGGTAGGATAGGAGAGTGGTCCGAAAAATGGCAAATGCCGTTTAACTTGGGTAAATGCAAAGTGATGCACATTGGCTACGCCAATCCCAAGTCGGACTACTCGATGTTGGGCAGTAATATCGAGGTGACTGATTTAGAAAAGGACTTGGGTGTGCTAATTAGCAGCGACCTTAAGTTTACGAAACAGTGTGTAGAGGTGGAAAAGAAAGCCCAGAAACTATTGGGTTATATCAGGAGGCAATTTCAGTTTCGGAACAAGGAGATTGTGCTCTCACTGTACAATTCCCTTGTTCGGCCGTACCTGGAGTATGCTGTGCAGTTCTGGTCGCCCACCCTCAGGAAAGATATTGAGAGGCTGGAGCGAGTGCAGGCGAGGGCCACAAAGTTAATCCCTTCCGTTAGGCATATGGGCTACAATCGACGGTTACGCGCCCTGAACTTGTTTTCGCTTGAAACTCGGAGGCTGCGCGGTCAACTGATCGAGGTTTTCAAGCTCTTACGAGGGTTCAACGATGTCGATTTTAGAAGTATGTTTAGTTTAAATGATAACCCAACTCGCAACAATGGTTGGAAGTTGGATTTGAAACGGTTTAGGACTAGTGTGTGTGGGAATTACTTTACGTATAAGATCTGTGACACATGGAACAGGTTACCTTCGGAAGTTGTGAACAGTTCCTCTGTGGATCAGTTCAAGAAAAGGTTAGACGAAATCTTGCACACTATTTGAGTGTGTAAAGACATTTAGGACCTCAGTCTGCGGAAATTTCTTTTCCTATAAAATAGTTAATATCTGGAACCAACTTCCCTCAGAGGTTGTTTCCAGTCAAAGTGTAAATCTGTTTAAAAATAGGCTAGACAAAGTACTGAACACACTCATAGTTTAAGATTAAAACCTCAGAAAACTCTGCAGGAGTTCGCTTGCTCGGTGTCTCTGTGAGCAAGCTAAATATAGAGCTATTTATATATTCTCCACTTTCCTGTAAAATTTCCTTGGCTACTTTTCCAGGGTCAAGGTATTTTCTTCAACCTTTTTCCGTACCTGCCTCTGGCAGGGAGGGAGCGGAGGGTGGGGAGAGAGCCTTCTACTTTTCTATCCAGTTTTCTACTACTGCTAGGATAGTTGAAAGAAAAATAAACTTTACAAAATTTTCCCTGGCACCCGTTGCCATTGGTACCTCCTCGGTATGGGCCGCAAGGCCTTTTGAGGTACTTCTTTTCCTTGTAACTCTCTCTCTCTCCTCTCTCTCTCTCTCTCTCTCTCTCAGGAAAGATATTGAGAGGCTGGAGCGAGTGCAGGCGAGGGCCACAAAGTTAATCCCTTCCGTTAGGCATATGGGCTACAATCGACGGTTACGCGCCCTGAACTTGTTTTCGCTTGAAACTCGGAGGCTGCGCGGTCAACTGATCGAGGTTTTCAAGCTCTTACGAGGGTTCAACGATGTCGATTTTAGAAGTATGTTTAGTTTAAATGATAACCCAACTCGCAACAATGGTTGGAAGTTGGATTTGAAACGGTTTAGGACTAGTGTGTGTGGGAATTACTTTACGTATATGATCTGTGACACATGGAACAGGTTACCTTCGGAAGTTGTGAACAGTTCCTCTGTGGATCAGTCAAGAAAAGGGTAGACGAAATCTTGCACACTATTTGAGTGTGTAAAGACATTTAGGACCTCAGTCTGCGGAAATTTCTTTTCCTATAAAATAGTTAATATCTGGAACCAACTTCCCTCAGAGGTTGTTTCCAGTCAGTGTAAATCTGTTTAAAAATAGGCTAGACAAAAGTACTGAACACACTCATAGTTTAAGATTAAAACCTCAGAAAACTCTGCAGGAGTTCGCTTGCACGGTGTCTCTGTGAGCAAGCTAAATATAGAGCTATTTATATATTCTCCACTTTCCTGTAAAATTTCCTTGGCTACTTTTCCAGGGTCAAGGTATTTTCTTCAACCTTTTTCCGTACCTGCCTCTGGCAGGGAGGGAGCGGAGGGTGAGGAGAGAGCATTCTACTTTTCTATCCAGTTTTCTACTACTGCTAGGATAGTTGAAACCCTGGCACCCGTTGCCATTGGTACCTCCTCGGTATGGGCCGCAAGGCCTTTTGAGGTCCTTCTTTTCCTTGTAACTCTCTCTCTCTCTCTCTATCTCTCTCTCTCCCCTGGGCTCCTGGGCCAGACCAGTTTCTCCCCAGAGTGTTGCGGGAGGTGCGCGACCAGGTGGCTCCCCACCTGGCTACAGTCTTCAACAAATCGTTGGAGACGGGTCAGGTGCCTGGTGACTGGAGGGAAGCCAACGTGACCCCTATCTTTAAGAAAGGGGATCACGAAAGTCCAGGGAACTATCGTCCCATTAGTCTCACTTCAGTTGTAGGTAAATTATTAGAGGGGATAATAGCGGATAGGATCGTTGATCATTTGGATTCCTACAAGCTGCTTGGGGACTCCCAACATGGGTTTAGACGGCATAGGTCGTGTCTCACCAACTTGCTCGAGTTTTTCCACGTCATGTTGGGTGAGTACGATAAGAGTAGGGCGATTGATATACTTTATCTCGACTTTCAGAAAGCCTTTGATAAGGTACCTCACCGGCGGCTAATGGCGAAAGTGCGCGCGCTGGGTATCGGTGGGGAAATAGGTAGGTGGATTGAAAACTGGCTGAGGAATAGGCGGCAGAGGGTTGTAATTAAAGGGGCTAGTTCGGGTTGGGCCTCGGTCACTAGTGGGGTTCCTCAGGGTTCCGTTTTGGGGCCACTGTTGTTTATCATTTACATAAATGATATCGACGGTGGCATCGTCAGTCGGATCGCGAAATTCGCTGATGATACCAAGCTTGGGGCCAATGTTGGGACGCCCGAAGCGATCGAGGAACTGCGTGCGGACCTAGGTAGGATAGGAGAGTGGTCCGAAAAATGGCAAATGCCGTTTAACTTGGGTAAATGCAAAGTGATGCACATTGGCTACGCCAATCCCAAGTCGGACTACTCGATGTTGGGTAGTAATATCGAGGTGACTGATTTAGAAAAGGACTTGGGTGTGCTAATTAGCAGCGACCTTAAGTTTACGAAACAGTGTGTAGAGGTGGAAAAGAAAGCCCAGAAACTATTGGGTTATATCAGGAGGCAATTTCAGTTTCGGAACAAGGAGATTGTGCTCTCACTGTACAATTCCCTTGTTTGGCCGCACCTGGAGTATGCTGTGCAGTTCTGGTCGCCCACCCTCAGGAAAGATATTGTGAGGGTGGAGCGAGTGCAGGCGAGGGCCACAAAGTTAATCCCTTCCGTTAGGCATATGGGCTACAATCGACGGTTACGCGCCCTGAACTTGTTTTCGCTTGAAACTCGGAGGCTGTGCGGTCAACTGATCGAGGTTTTCAAGCTCTTACGCGGGTTCAACGATGTCGATTTTACAAGTATGTTTAGTTTAAATGATAACCCAACTCGCAACAATGGTTGGAAGTTGGATTTGAAACGGTTTAGGACTAGTGTGTGTGGGAATTACTTTACGTATAAGATCTGTGACACATGGAACAGGTTACCTTCGGAAGTTGTGAACAGTTCCTCTGTGGATCAGTTCAAGAAAAGGTTAGACCAAATTTTGCACACTATTTGAGTGTGTAGAAAATTTTCCGTGGCACCCGTTGCCATTGGTACCTCCTCGGTATGGGCCGCAAGGCCTTTTGAGGTACTTCTTTTCCTTGTAACTCTCTCTCTCTCTCTCTCTCTCTCTCTCTCTCTCTCTTCTCTCTCTCTCTCTCTCTCTTCTTCTTCTGGATGTAGTAAACTTTATACTTGGGGTGTGACAGCCCTCCGGTCCCGAGTCGTGGGATTCTAGAGGAACTGGCTGCCAGCTCCTTTAGGTTCTCTCTCTCTTTCGGGAGGGCGGCTAAAGTATTTTGCACAATCCCGTCCCGTGGGTTACTAGGACCCCATCCCATCCCTACTCTGTCCTTTTAGATTACGTTAAGGTTGTTCTCCTCTCACTGCAAAAAAAAAAAAAAAAAAAAAAAAATTCTTTTAGTATTAAGTCTTTTTCTCTTCTTTTACTATTAGGACCCTACTGCTACCTCATGCGTGGGAAGAGAGGCTTTGGAACCTCTATAAATAACACCATTTAACGCTCGTAGGTTGTGAGAGACTGGGATGGAGGGGTCCCAGGCGTAGGGGCGCGATGAATGGAGTGTGGCTAGTGCCCGTTAAGCCCATTCCTAACGCGTAATGGCCTGACCAGCCCCCTGCGACCGTTCTTTGGTGACCAATTGATGGTGCTTGGCTGTACTGCTCTGAGGTGAGAGAGCTTTACTGCCCAGCTGGCTGCCAGGCCAGCGTAAAGTCTCGGGCGTAGCCTCTGGGTCTGGTGGGATATCCCTTGAACACTGGATTCTAAGAGTCTGGCCGCTTGTGAGTGACTAGTAAGACTTAGTAAGGGGCTGCATCTCGCTGTCGCTCCTGGCGGAAAATCCATGACGCTTGCGTCGCGAGTGTTTGTCAGTTGGTAGCTGCGACACGTTTGGGACGGTCCGGCCCTGGGGAGACCTTTGGTCGGTGCGGCAGCAGGAGAGGTGTAGTCTTCTGGAAGGAATGAACGTCACTTGCAAAAAGGCGGATGCGTCTACGCGCGGGATGAATTCACCCCCCCCCCCCCCCCCTTTTATATATTGGTCATAACGTTTTTGGATAGTTTTCATTGCTAGAACGCTTTATCTTATTCAGAGTATTCAGAAAAAAACAAAACAAAAAAGAGAAAATATGGCAGGGCCAGCTAAATTGAAAGCAGAATGCTTTAAATGTAAAGTTAATCATTGGTGCGTAGACTTCCCGGAGGGTAGTATCAGCGATATCACATCCCTTAGTGTATGTTTGTTTTGTAAACTTAGAGACAACCATGAAAAGGAAGTTAAAGAGCTAAAGGAATTAGTAAAAAAGCTTGAAGCTAGGGTCGTAGCACTGGAAATCCAACCCAGTGGACAAGATCAAATTAAAAACACACCAGCAGATTCAAACTGTAAGATTAAGTATCTAGAACAAAGGGAGGGCTCAAAGAAGGGGCTGATAGAGAAGGGTGGGAAGGGATCGATAGAGAAGGGTGGGCAGGGGCCAATGAAGAAAAAGGGTGGGAAGGGGCCTGCTGATGGCCCAAAGAAACCGAAGAATGTAGCTACCTGTCGGGGTGGGAAGGGGCCTGCTGATGGCCCAAAGAAACCGAAGAATGTAGCTACCTGTCGGGGTGGGTCGGGTGGTGTAACTGCGTGTATGGGTGGCGACGGGTTTCGAAAGGTCTCGGGCAAGAAGGCTGCGAAGCCGAAGCCTGAGACCCCAGTTGCCCCTGTCAAGACCTCTAACCGCTTTAGTCTCCTGTGCTCGAAGGAGGAAGACACCGTTTTGATTGGGGACTCGCAGATCAGGGGCCAGGAGAAGTACTTTGCTTCTGCAAACCGGGATGTGAGGAAGGTAAGGTGCTTACCTGGGCGGGGAACGGCGCACTTAAGGAAGGAGGTAGAGAAGGTGCGCGTGGCTAGTCGGAGGACTGCGATCGTTGTCCACGCTGGTGGCAATGACCTGTTCCTCAAAGGCGGTGGGGTAGGTCTTACAGAAGGGATCATCACCGAGATCATGTCTCTTGCGGATGATCTAAAACTGAAGACAGACAGGGGAATGTTAATGGGTATTTTACCGCGAATGGATGCCAGTGACCACGCGCTCAGTAAGGTCATTGGCATCAACGAGAGGGTACAAGACTTCTGCGTTCCGCTGGGCATGAAGTTTATTGACCCCTTCGATGCATTTTCGGGTAGGTGGGACCTTTACCAGAGGGATGGTGTCCACCTCAATAACAAGGGTAAAGGTGTGCTAGGCGCGCTGCTCGACCGGCACCTATACAGAATGGTGAGGTCGAGTCCGGGGAGAGATGATGGGCCCCCACCGGGGAGAGATGAGGATGAGCCGGTGGCGGACATACCTTCGACTGAAGGGTGCGTCGAAGTACAGGTGGGTGACCCTCCTCCTACGTTGGAGGGGGCTCAGTCTCCTGCGGAAGTTGCCCCCTCGTTAGTGAGGGGCTCTTCAACTCCCGACAGCCCTGGCTGTTCGGGAAACGGGTCGTGCTAGGGGGCGGTCAGCATAAGGAAGGCTCCCTCCGTGCAATGCTTTTTAATGCTAGGTCAATTAGGAACAAGTTTCGCGAGCTACGGGCGCTCTTAGCATCAGAATACCAGGATATCGTTGCTATCACCGAGTCCTGGATTCATACTGATCGTAGGGACTACGTTGGGGAGTTCGAAATTCCCTGGTATAGAATGTTTCACAAAGACCGCACCCGTGGGGAGGGGGGTGGGGTACTAATATACGTCAGAGACACGTTGAGTCCGGTTGACTGCCAGTTCCGGTCGGAACGGGAGCTGCTTGGCGTCGATCTGAACGTGGGAGGGACGAACTATAGGTTAATCTTGGTGTACAGACCTCCGCATCTCCTCCTCGAAGAGGATACAGCCCTGTACACCGAACTCAGTAGCCTGCTAGGGGATAGGGTGTGTGTAGTTTTAGGAGACTTCAACTGTCGCGGCATAAAGTGGGAAAACAGGACTGCCGATGCTGAAGGGAGGAGGCTAGTTGACTTTGCTGATGAGAACTTCCTCACTCAGTGGGTCAACGAGCCTACACGAGGCGAAAGCGTTCTAGACTTAGTGTTCACGACCGAAGACAACCTCGTCACTGGCCTCACCGTTGACGAATCGTTGGGCGGGAGTGATCACAGTCTTATTAGGTTCCGTGTGCGCGTCCCTCGGGTGAAGCGTAGTAACTCGAGAGGCAGTAAGCTCGATCTCCAGCGGGCCTACTTTGTTAGCCTCAGGGATAGCGTAGGAGATATGGGGTTAGAGGTCGGCGGCGATGTTGAGGGAGTGTGGAGTGCATTCCGGGACGAGTTTATGGTGCTGCAGTCTGCTGCTATACCCTCAAAACCGGTCACCCCTGCTTCAACGCAGCCTAAGTGGTTCAATCGTGACATCGCTTCGGCTATCCGAAATAGGAAAGTAGCGTATAGGAGGGCGAAGGCCAATCGTTCCCATGAGAACACTTTAGTGTATGTCCGCCTGTGTAGGGAAGTGAAGGCGAAGGTTAGGCTAGCGAAACGTAACGAAGAACTACGGGTGGCAAGCCTCTGCAAGGGGAACCCTAAGGAGTTCTTCAGTTATGTTAATAGTAGAAAGCCCATTAGAAGCATGATAGGTCCGTTAAAGGACGGAAGCGGCGTTCTGCGGACCTCGGACGCGGACATCGCCAATGTGCTTAATGAGTACTTTGCGGGAGTGTTCACCAGGGAGGACACCCGCATCATCCCCGAGCCAGGTGTGAGGCACGAAGGTGCTGGCCTGGATAATGTTCGATGTACCGCGACAGTCGTTGCCGATAGATAGACAAACTGAGCGCGTTTAAGGCTCCTGGGCCAGACCAGTTTCTCCCCAGAGTGTTGCGGAGGTGCGCGACCAGGTGGCTCCCAACCTGGCTACAGTCTTCAACAAATCGTTGGAGACGGGCCAGGTGCCTGGTGACTGGAGGAAGCCAACGTGACCCCTATCTTTAAGAAAGGGGATCACGAAAGTCCAGGGAACTATCGTCCCATTAGTATCACTTCAGTTGTAGGTAAATTATTAGAGGGGATAATAGCGGATAGGATCGTTGATCATTTGGATTCCTACAAGCTGCTTGGGGACTCCCAACATGGGTTTAGACGGCATAGGTCGTGTCTCACCAACTTGCTCGAGTTTTTCCACGTCATGTTGGGTGAATACGATAAGAGTAGGGCGATTGATATACTTTATCTCGACTTTCAGAAAGCCTTTGATAAGGTACCTCACCGCCGGCTAATGGCGAAAGTGCGCGCGCTGGGTATCGGTTGGGAAATAGGTAGGTGGATTGAAAACTGGCTGAAGAATAGGCGGCAGAGGGTTGTAATTAAAGGTGCTAGTTCGGGTTGGGCCTCGGTCATTAGTGAGGTTCCTCAGGGTTCCGTTTTGGGGCCGCTGTTGTTTATCATTTACATAAATGATATCGACGGTGGCATCGTCAGTCGGATCGCCAAATTCGCTGATGACACCAAGCTTGGGGCCAATGTTGGGACGCCCGAAGCGATCGAGGAACTGCGTGCGGACCTAGGTAGGATAGGAGAGTGGTCCGAAAAATGGCAAATGCCGTTTAACTTGGGTAAATGCAAAGTGTTGCACATTGGCTACGCCAATCCCAAGTCGGAGTACTCGATGTTGGGTAGTAATATCGAGGTGACTGATTTAGAAAAGGACTTGGGTGTGCTAATTAGCAGCGACCTTAAGTTTACGAAACAGCGTGTAGAGGTGGAAAAGAAAGCCCAGAAACTATTGGGTTATATCAGGAGGCAATTTCAGTTTCGGAACAAGGAGATTGTGCTCTCACTGTACAATTCCCTTGTTCGGCCGCACCTGGAGTATGCTGTGCAGTTCTGGTCGCCCACCCTCAAGAAAGATATTGAGAGGCTGGAGCGGCGAGTGCAGGCGAGGGCCACAAAGTTAATCCCTTCCGTTAGGCATATGGGCTACAATCGACGGTTACGCGCCCTGAACTTGTTTTCGCTTGAAACTCGGAGGCTGCGCGGTCAACTGATCGAGGTTTTCAAGCTCTTACGCGGGTTGAACGATGTCGATTTTAGAAGTATGTTTAGTTTAAATGATAACCCAACTCGCAACAAAGGTTGGAAGTTGGATTTGAAACGGTTTAGGACTAGTGTGTGTGGGAATTACTTTTCGTATAAGATCTGTGACACATGGAACAGGTTACCTTCGGAAGTTGTGAACAGTTCCTCTGTGGATCAGTTCAAGAAAAGGGTAGACGAAATCTTGCACACTATTTGAGTGTGTAAAGACATTTAGGACCTCAGTCTGCGGAAATTTCTTTTCCTATAAAATAGTTAATATCTGGAACCAACTTCCCTCAGAGGTTGTTTCCAGTTAAAGTGTAAATCTGTTTAAAAATAGGCTAGACAAAGTACTGAACACACTCATAGTTTAAGATTAAAACCTCAGAAAACTCTGCTGGAGTTCGCTTGCTCGGTGTCTCTGTGAGCAAGCTAAATATAGAGCTATTTATATATTCTAGACTTTCTTGTAAAATTTCCTTGGCTACTTTTCCAGGGTCAAGGTATTTTCTTCAACCTTTTTCCGTACCTGCCTCTGGCAGGGAGGGAGCGGAGGGTGGGGAGAGAGCCTTCTACTTTTCTATCCAGTTTTCTACTACTGCTAGGATAGTTGAAAGAAAAATAAACTTTTACAAAATTTTCCCTGGCACCCGTTGCCATTGGTACCTCCTCGGTATGGGCCGCAAGGCCTTTTGAGGTGCTTCTTTTCCTTGTAACTCCTTGTAACTCTCTCTCTCTCTCTCTCTCTCTCTCTCTCTCTCTCTCTCTCTCTTCAACTGTCGCGGCATAAAGTGGGAAAACAGGACTGCCGATGCTGAAGGGAGGAGGCTAGTTGACTTTGCTGATGCGAACTTCCTCACTCAGTGGGTCAACGAGCCTACACGAGGCGAAAGCGTTCTGGACTTAGTGTTCACGACCGAAGACAACCTCGTCACTGGCCTCACCGTTGACGAATCGTTGGGCGGGAGTGATCACAGTCTTATTAGGTTCCGTGTGTGCGTCCCTCGGGTGAAGCGTAGTAACTCGAGAGGCAGTAAGCTCGATCTCCGGCGGGCGAACTTTGTTAGCCTCAGGGATAGCGTAGGAGATATGGGGTTAGATGTCGGCGGCGATGTTGAGGGAGTGTGAAGTGCATTCCGGGACGAGTTTATGGTGCTGCAGTCTGCTGCCATACCCTCAAAACCGGTCACCCCTGCTTCAACGCAGCCTAAGTGGTTCAATCGTGACATCGCTTCGGCTATCCGAAATAGGAAAGTAGCGTATAGGAGGGCGAAGGCCAATCGTTCCCATGAGAACACTTTAGCGTATGTCCGCCTGTGTAGGGAAGTGAAGGCGAAGGTTAGGCTAGCGAAACGTAACGAAGAACTACGGGTGGCAAGCCTCTGCAAGGGGAACCCTAAGGAGTTCTTCAGTTATGTTAATAGTAGAAAGCCCATTAGAAGCATGATAGGTCCGTTAAAGGACGGAAGCGGCGTTCTGCGGACCTCGGACGCGGACATCGCCAATGTGCTTAATGAGTACTTTGCGGGAGTGTTCACCAGAGAGGACACCCGCATCATCCCCGAGCCAGGTGTGAGGCACGAAGGTGCTGGCCTGGATAATGTTCGATGTACCGCGACAGTCGTTGCCGATAGAATAGACAAACTGAGCGCGTTTAAGGCTCCTGGGCCAGACCAGTTTCTCCCCAGAGTGTTGCGGGAGGTGCGCGACCAGGTGGCTCCCCACCTGGCTACAGTCTTCAACAAATCGTTGGAGACGGGCCAGGTGCCTGGTGACTGGAGGGAAGCCAACGTGACCCCTATCTTTAAGAAAGGGGATCACGAAAGTCCAGGGAACTATCGTCCCATTAGTCTCACTTCAGTTGTAGGTAAATTATTAGAGGGGATAATAGCGGATAGGATCGTTGACCATTTGGATTCCTATAAGCTGCTTGGGGACTCCCAACATGGGTTTAGACGGCATAGGTCGTGTCTCACCAACTTGCTCGAGTTTTCCACGTCATGTTGGGTGAGTACGATAAGAGTAGGGCGATTGATATTCTTTATCTCGACTTTCAGAAAGCCTTTGATAAGGTACCTCACCGCCGGCTAATGGCGAAAGTGCGCGCGCTGGGTATCGGTGGGGAAATAGGTAGGTGGATTGAAAACTGGCTGAAGAATAGGCGGCAGAGGGTTGAAATTAAAGGTGCTAGTTCGGGTTGGGCCTCGGTCACTAGTGGGGTTCCTCAGGGTTCCGTTTTGGGGCCGCTGTTGTTTATCCTTTACATAAGTGATATCGACGGTGGCATCGTCAGTCGGATCGCCAAATTCGCTGATGACTCCAAGCTTGGGGCCAATGTTGGGACGCCCGAAGCGATCGAGGAACTGCGTGCGGACCTAGGTAGGATAGGAGAGTGGTCCGAAAAATGGCAAATGCCGTTTAACTTGGGTAAATGCAAAGTGATGCACATTGGCTACGCCAATCCCAAGTCGGACTACTCGATGTTGGGTAGTAATATCGAGGTGACTGATTTAGAAAAGGACTTGGGTGTGCTAATTAGCAGCGACCTTAAGTTTACGAAACAGTGTGTAGAGGTGGAAAAGAAAGCCCAGAAACTATTGGGTTATATCAGGAGGCAATTTCAGTTTCGGAACAAGGAGATTGTGCTCTCACTGTACAATTCCCTTGTTCGGCCGCACCTGGAGTATGCTGTGCAGTTCTGGTCGCCCACCCTCAGGAACGATATTGAGAGGCTGGAGCGAGTGCAGGCGAGGGCCACAAAGTTAATCCCTTCCATTAGGCATATGGGCTACAATCGACGGTTACGCGCCCTGAACTTGTTTTCGCTTGAAACTCGGAGGCTGCGCGGTCAACTGATCGAGGTTTTCAAGCTCTTACGCGGGTTGAACGATGTCGATTTTAGAAGTATGTTTAGTTTAAATGATAACCCAACTCGCAACAATGGTTGGAAGTTGGATTTGAAACGGTTTAGGACTAGTGTGTGTGGGAATTACTTTACGTATAAGATCTGTGACACATGGAACAGGTTACCTTCGGAAGTTGTGAACAGTTCCTCTGTGGATCAGTTCAAGAAAAGGGTAGACCAAATCTTGCACACTATTTGAGTGTGTACAAAATTTTCCCTGGCACCCGTTGCCATTGGTACCTCCTCGGTATGGGCCGCAAGGCCTTTTGAGGTACTTCTTTTCCTTGTAACTCTCTCTCTCTCTCTCTCTCTCTCTCTCTCTCTTTCTCTCTCTCTCTCTCTCTCTCTCTCTGGGACTGTCCGGCCCTGGGGAGACCTTTGGTCGGTGCGGCAGCAGCGGGAGGTGTAGTTTTCTGGATGGGATGAACGTCCCTTGCAAATAGGCGGATCCGTCTAAGCGCGGGAACCTCCCCGCCTCCTTTTTTATATACTGGTCACAACGTTTTTTGATAGTTTTCATTGCTAGAACGCTTTATCTTATTCAGTGTATTCAGAGTTCGAAAAAAAATAAGTTACAATGACTGGACCGCAGAAACTGAAGGCTGAATGTGCGAGGTGTGAAGTAAACCAGTGGGTGACGAACTTCAAAGAAGCCTGCTTCGAGAAGATCAACCACTCCAGCATGTGCCGCTTTTGCGAACTCATGCGGTTTTACGAGAAGCTAAAGGAGAGGGTCCGGCGGCTCGAGTTGTCCAGACCGGCTGTTGGAGGTGCGGCGGTCACTGACGCGGCTGCGCCCTCCACCCCGGAGCTCATTGATAAGATAGCTGCCATGGAAAGGCGGTCCAGCGATGGACTGGACAGAGCTCGGGACCGCGGAGAAAGGGTAGAGGTGCAACCGGGGGCCAGGGTACAAAATCAATGTCAGGAATCGCCAGCGACCCATGTGGAATGCACGGAACCGCGGCGCAAGGTGGAGGGCGTGAAGAAGGGGCCGATAAAGAAAAAAGATGGGAAGGGGCCTACTGATGGCCCAAAGAAACCGAAGGATGTAGCTGCCAGTCGGGGTGGGTCGGGTGGTGTAAGTACGCCTATGGGTGGCGACGGGTATCGAAAGGTCTCGGGCACAAGAAGGCTGCGAAGCCTGAGACTCCAGTTGCTCCTCTCAGGACCTCCAACCGCTTTAGTCTCCTGTGCTCGAAGGAGGAAGACACCGTTTTGATTGGGGACTCGCAGATCAGGGGCCAGGGGAAGTACTTTGCTTCTGCAAACTGGGACGTGAGGAAGGTAAGGTGCTTACCTGGGCGGAGAACGGCGCACTTAAGGAAGGAGGTAGAGAAGCTGTGCGTGGCTAGTCGGAGGACTGCGATCGTTGTCCACGCTGGTGGCAACGACCTTTTCCTCAAAGGCGGTAGGGTAGGTCTTACAGAAGGGATCATCACCGAGATCATGTCTCTTGCGGATGATCTAAAACTGAAGACAGACAGGGGAATGTTGATGGGTATTTTACAGCGGATGAATGCTAGTGACCACGTGCTCAGTAAAGTAATTGGCATCAACGAGAGGGTGCAAGACTTGTGCGTCCCGCTGGGCGTGAGGTTTATTGACCCCTTCGATGCATTTTTGGTAGGTGAGACCTTTACCAGAGGGATGGTGTCCACCTCAATAACAAGGGTAAAGGTGTGCTAGGCACGCTGCTCGACCGGCACCTATACAGAATGGTGAGGTCGAGCCCGGGGAGAGATGTTGTTGGGCCGGTAGCGGACGTACCTTCAACTGAAAGGTGCGTCCAGGTACAGGTGGGTGACCCTCCTTCCACGTTGGAGGGGGCTCAGGCTCCTGCGGAAATTGCCCCCTCGTTGGTGAGGGGCTCTTCAACTGCCGACAGCCCTGGCTGTTCGGGAAACGGGTCGTGCTAGGGGGCGGTCAGAATAGGGAAGGCTCCTTCCGTGCAATGCATTTTAATGCTAGGTCGATTAGGAATAAGTTTTGCGAGCTACGGGCGCTCTTAGCATCAGAATACCAGGATATCGTTGCTATCACCGAGTCCTGGATTCATACTGATCGTAGGGACTACGTTGGAGAGTTCGAAATTCCCGGGTATAGAATGCTTCGCAAAGACCGCACCCGTGGAGAGGGGGGTGGGGTACTAATATAAGTCAGGGACACGTTGAGTCCAGTTGACTGCCAGTTCCGGTCGGAACGGGAGCTGCTTGGCGTCGATCTGAACGTGGGAGGGACGAACTATAGGTTAATTTTGGTGTACAGACCTCCGCATCTCCTCCTCGAGGAGGATACAGCCCTGTACACCAAACTCCGTAGCCTCCTAGGGGATAGAGTGTGTGTAGTTTTAGGAGACTTCAACTGTCGCGGCATAACGTGAGAAGACAGGACTGCTGATGCTGAAGGGAGGAGGCTAGTTGACTTTGCTGATGAGAACTTCCTCACTCAGTGGGTCACTGAGCTTACACTAGGCGAAAGCGTTCTAGACTTAGTATTCACGACCGAAGACAACCTAGTCACTGGCCTCACTGTTGACGAATCGTTGGGCGGGAGTGATCACGGTCTGATTAGGTTCTGCGTGTGCGTCCCTCGGGTGAAGCGTAGTAACTCGAGAGGCAGTAAGCTCGATCTACGGCGGGCGGACTTTGTTAGCCTCCGGGATAGCGTAGGTGAGATGGGGTTAGAGGTCGGCGGCGATGTTGAGGGAGTGTAGAGTGCATTCCGGGACGAGTTTATGGTGCTGCAGTCTGCTGCCATACCCTCGAAACCGGTCACCCTTGCTTCAACGCAGCCTAAGTGGTTCAGTCGTGACATCGCTTCGGCTATCCGAAATAGGAAAGTAGCGTATAGGAGGGCGAAGGCCAATCGTTCCCACGAGAACACAGGCGTATATCCGCCTGTGTAGGGAAGTGAAGGCGAAGGTTAGACTAGCGAAACGTAACGAAGAACTACGGGTGACAAGCCTCTGCAAGGGGAACCCTAAGGAGTTCTTCAGTTCAGTTATGTTAATAGTAGAAAGCCCATTAGAAGCATGATAGGTCCGTTAAAGGACCGAAGCGGTGTTTTGCGGACATCGCTAATGTGCTTAATGAGTACTTTGCGAGAGTGTTCACCAGGGAGGACACTCGCGTCATCCCCGAGCCAGGCGTCAGGCACGAAGGTGCTGGCCTGGATAGTGTTCGGTGTACCGCGACAGTCGTTGTCGATAGAATAGACAAACTGAGCGCGTTTAAGGCTCCTGGGCCAGACCAGTTTCTCCCCAGAGTGTTGCGGGAAGTGCGCGACCAGGTGGCTCCCCACCTGGCTACAGTCTTCAACAAATCGTTGGAGACGGCCAGGTGCCTGGTGACTGGAGGGAAGCCAACGTGACCCCTATCTTTAAGAAAGGGGATCACGAAAGTCCAGGGAACTATCGTCCCATTAGTCTCACTACAGTTGTATGTAAATTATTAGAGGGGATAATAACGGATAGGATCGTTGACCATTTGGATTCCTACAAGCTGCTTGGGCACTCCCAACATGGGTTTAGACGGCATAGGTCGTGTCTCACCAACTTGCTCGAGTTTTTCCACGTCATGTTGAGTGAGTATGATAAGAGTATGGCGATTGATATACTTTATCTCGACTTTCAGAAAGCCTTTGATAAGGTACCTCACCGCCGGCTAATGGCAAAAGTGTGCGCGCTGGGTATCGGTGGGGAAGTAGGTAGGTGGATTGAAAACTGGCTGAAGAATAGGAGGCAGAGGGTTGTAATTAACGGGGTTAGTTCGGTTTGGGCCTCGGTGACTAGTCGGGTTCCTCAGGGTTCCGTTTTGGGGCCACTGTTGTTTATCATTTACATAAATGATATCGACGCTGGCATCGTCAGTTGGATCGCCAAATTCGCTGATGACACCAAGCTTGGGGCCAATGTTGGGACGCCCGAAGCGATTGGGCAACTGCGTGCGGACCTAGGTAAGATAGGAGAGTGGTCCGAAAAATGGCAAATGCCGCTTAACTTGGGTAAATGCAAAGTGATGCACATTGGCTACGCCAATCCCAAGTCGGACTACTCGATGTTGGGGAGTAATATCGAGGCCACTGATTTGGAAAAGGACTTGGGTGTGCTAAGTAGCAGCGACCTTAAATTTACGAAACAGTTCGTAGAGGTGAAAAAGAAAGCCCAGAAGCTGTTGGGTTAAAATGCTGTGCAGTTCTGGTCGCCCACCCTCAGGAAAGATATCGAGAGGCTGGAGCGATTGCAGGCGAGGGCCACAAAGTTAATCCCTTCCGTTAGGCATATAGGCTACAATCGACGCTTACGCGCCCTGAACTTGTTTTCGCTGGAAACTCGGAGGCTGCGCGGTGTAGAAAATTTTCCCTGGCACCCGTTGCCATTGGTACCTCCTCGGTATGGGCCGCAAGGCCTGGTGAGGTACTTCTGTTCCTTGTAACTCCTTGTATCTCTCTCTCTCTCTCTCTCTCCTCTCTCTCTCTCTCTCTCTTTTTAGTCTTCTGTATAGTTCGTGTTTATTTTCATTACTATGTGAGACACACACGTATTCGTTTTTGCATCCGTACTCTCGTACATTCGAATGCCATTCGAAGCGAATAATTTTATAACATTCTCGTTCTCTTTGTCGTGAACCTTCAAGAAAAATACCTTAAATTGGATACGCACCATTCTAATTATTTCATATTTGAGTCTTCTTCTTCCGCAGCTTATTATCCCATCTTTACATGGGGTCGCTGTTTTTGGTTCGTCTTCTCCACTCTCCTCTGTCGTATACCGCGTCCTCCTCCAAGTCCTTCTCCCTGATGTCCGCCACCACACAGTCCCTCCATCTCGTCTTCGGTCTTCCTCCTCTTCTCCGTCCCGGCAACTCCATCTCCAGCACTCTGCGCCCCACATACTCCTCCTCTCTTCTCCTGACGTGTCCATACCACCTCAGCCTGGCATCCTGCACCTTCTTAGATGCTTCCGCCACCTTCACTGTTCCCCTTATATGCTCATTTCTGACCCTATCCCTCCTCGTCACTCCACACATCCATCTTAACATCTTCATTTCAGCCACATCGATTTTTCTTTCATTGCTCTTCTTCATTGGCACAGTCTCCATTCCATACAACATTGCCGGCCTCACCACTGTTTTGAATACCTTTCCCTTCAGTTTCACTGGGACCCTCTTATCACAGAGCACCCCTGATACGTCCCTCCAGTTCTTCCACCCCGACTGTATTCTACAGTTTATCTCTCTCTCTGCTCCCCCCTCTGCATCCACTGTTGACCCGAAGTATTTAAAATACTCCACCGTCTTAACACGCTCTCCACTCAATGTGACTTCCCCTCCTCGGTCCTGCTGCATATCACATCTCATATATTCGGTCTTCTTTCGGCTAATTCTCATCCCCCTACTTTCCAACGCCTCTCTCCAATTTTCCAACTGCTGCTCCACCTCCTCTTTCGTCTCCCCACTCAACACAACATCGTCTGCATACATCATGCACCACGGCGCCTCCCCTCTAATCCTGTCCGTCAACACATCGAATACCAAATATTTGAGTAGTTTTCATAATTTTTAGAGTACAATTTTTTTGAAAATTGAAGGTACGCTTTCTCCGCAGTTTTAACTATATTTGTTACATTTTTTCTTAATTGCGACTCTAGGGGTCAGGTGTGTTGCTTATTCTGGAAGTAATGAGTTACACTCGTGAGGAGAAAGCGGAGGCCTTTTCCTCACCATTGTAACTCATTGCTTCTATATTAGCCATTGCGTGTTATTCTACCTCTAACAAGAAAAAGATCCCAAAACAAGACTTCAATTTGAACATTTGTTTTAGTTCTGATGTATTACTTTTGTACTGTAGATTTAATTTAAAATAAATTTTCCTATGAGACCGTGAAGTGCTAGTACAGGGTGATCAAAAAGTCGATGTGCACCTATATTACTCTGAGAGACAAAAGTGCATACATACAAGAAGTTAGATATTTTAATAAAAATTATACGATATCGTGCAATTTGTGTTACTGTAATATTGCACGATATCGTATAATTTTTTATTAAAATATCTAACTTCTTGTATGTATGCACTTTTATCTCTCAGAGTAATATAGGTGCACATCGACTTTTTGATCTCCCTGTATATAAAAATAAATTTCACAAATTAAACATAAGCGAAAAGCTTCTCAAAACTGTTATTAGTTAGCTTTTCGATTCAGCCAGGCTTTCAGCTAAAAACTTCTTTGAGGGGAAAACACTCGCTACTACGAAAGAGCCTGCGTCCGTAGCTCATTGGGTAACACCATTCATTTCCCTGTAAACGATGTAAACGAAGTGAGGATACTTAGGTCGAGGGTTCGACTCCCAATGATGATGGTAATAATAATAATCCAGGAGTTAGTGCACTGGGCCGCACTTGTCTGGCCCGAACGCTGTGCTGTTTCTGTTCCTCTTGACTGATTGTTATTACTATAAAAAACTTTAAAACTTCAAAGTGTTTATAGCTAAATTAGTAACAAAAGAGAAACGAAATTTGCGGTAGAAACTGTCACTTAAACGAAACTTCGTCAAAGTAAACCTGTTGATTGGTTGGTCCGTTTTGTCTTTCGACCAATTTAGGCCACTGAGACGGGCGATCGTTGAGTTACTGCTTTGGAGATCATGGTAATTTTGTGTTCGGTAAATAAAGCAGTTAAGTAATTTTTTTTCTTTAAGTGAGATTAAGAATTAGATGTATTACACTAAATTTGACGTTTTCCAGTCTGTTTTAAATAAGTGAGAAGTGAACTCAGGCTCAGTACCAGAGCTGGGCAGTATTTAAATACATTTGTATTTAAATGCATTTGTGTATTTAGAACTGTATTTATAAATACATTGTTTTTCATGTATTTAAATATAGTATTTAAATACTTTAATGAGTATTTAAATACAATGCATTTAAATACTCAAAATATAAAAATGTAAATACTTTTACTGGTTTAATACACGTTCTGTACTAGCACAGTACGACGCGTCGACAGTGTAGTACAGCATGGTTCATGTTTCAACGTGTCAGTTCAATCAGTTGTGTGCCACTCTTAGTTGAAAGCGGTTGATTTCTTTATCGTGTGCGTGTCGGCTTAGTGAATTAGTGAATGCATATGTTAAAATTTGTATGTATGTAAAATGTATTTACAAATATATTTAAATACAATTGATGTATTTTGTATTTAGTATCTAAATACATTCGTAAAATGTATTTAGTATTTAGTATTTAAATACATTTCTCCCATGTATTTAGTATTTAGTATTTAAATACATTTCTCCCATGTATTTAGTATTTAGTATTTAAATACATTCAATGTATTTATTGCCCAGCTCTGCTCAGTACACAAAAACATTTTAATTGTACATCTTGAATTCCGTCATTTTCTTTCATCTTTCATTCCAGAGAAATTTTTTAATGTGCTAAATTAATTTTCTCGTTATTTTACGATTTTATTTTAGCCGATTTTCTCCAAACACGAAAATAATTATATAAAAAATATAAAATATTTATCTCGGAGAGAACATTTCTGCTTCAGTATAAAAGGAAAGTTATTTAATTTCTACGGGCAAAATAATATCAGCTTTGGTCCAATTGGCCCGACTGAGAAATCGTTCAGTACCGACATTTGTATGAAGTAAAAGTAAACGGAAAATCCAGGAAGCTCATTTTCTCACTACGTAGGGGTGAGTGTTCCCCCGAGGGTCACCTGAGCCAGAACAGAAACAAGGTAAATGGCCAATTTAGCCCCGATGCGAACCAGAACCAGAGCCTCACCGCTCAAACTCTACCACCATAACCACTGAGCTACCGGGCACCCATTTATTTGTATGCAGTACCGCTAGGAAACTTTTTTCTAACATTCAAAATGACTCTCACTTATTTAAGTTAGTTAAAGGGATTCTGGGACTAAAGCATTAGTTTTCCTTCTTCCAAAGTTTTACTGAAATTGGGTTTATCTATAAAGACCGCTACATTTAAAAAGATATAATCGGGTGTCATGTAATTCTAAAAACCTGAAAAGTAAGATGCTGGCCTGAAAGTACAAAAGTAAAAACAACAGTAAGCAGAAAGAAGAAAAATAATCAAAAAACCTAGAGTACAAAATCAAAAAAGATTATATTAGCCTAAAAGAAGAAAGTTAACCTAGAAAGTTAAAAAGAAGAAAGTAAATTAATCCCAGTAAAGCTTATCAACCAAATAAATAGTCACCAGCACAGAAATAAAATTTATAAAAGAAAAGGAAGGAGAATTAGGAGTAAATCTAACATAAAGATAAGCCTAGAAAAATATAAAAATAAAATGAAAAAACTAAGATTCATTGATGAATTTAAAAGAAAATTATATATTGAAAATATGAAAGAAAAGGATATGAAGATTATAATGGAAATCCGATTAAATATGGTAGAGGTGAAAGCAGTGGCGTACTAAGGGGGGTGCGAGGGGGGCGGTCCGCCCCGGATGACAGCCAGGAGGGGGGTGCCATCGGGAGAGTTGAAATACCAGTACAAGTTTTCAAACCAAATGAAAAATTCGCCAAAGTAAAAAGATTTTAAAATGTTCGAACTATTACAACAGCTTTATGTTAATTTCCACTATATAATAAATTTTTATTTTTATTGGCAATACAAAATTTACAAACGAAAAATTAAATATTTGATAAAAATTACATCGAAAGGCGAAAGATTTTCGATGAATTCTCTGATGAAGGCATCAGTGTGGAAATTGGGCGACTTCGGAGACATTTGGAAGCTGCCAAAATCAGCGTTGAAGAGGCAAAGAAATGGACAGCATTGCAGTTTCTGGAGTTTATTGTGAAATGGGATTTTTGTGAATCTTTGCCAAGCTTGTCACTGTGTTTGAGATTCTTTTTGACTGTCTGTGTATCTATTGCTTCATGTGAAAGTTTTTCCAAATTGAAATTGATAAAAAATTTCTTTCGCTCGACCATGAGTCAGACAAGATTGACAAATCTGGCTTTACTTTCAATTGAACATGAATATGCAAAGAAGGTGAATTTTGATGAGGTCATTGATCAATTTGCAGAAATTAAGGCTCGAAAGCAGAGACTGTGAATCCTCTCTATTTACCTTTGAAGAATAGGCTGAGCGTTGAGACTGGATTTCCTGTTTTTTGTATAAAATAAGATGCAGTATTACCTGTTCACTGAATTTTTAATGTCCTGCATTTTTCTTATTTCCAATTTGCTTATGACAGTACTGTACTGTTTAAAAATCTACTCGCAAACATAATATATTTTTCTGTGTTTAAATTATTTATGGGGGGTGCCAAAGGAAGGATCCGCCCCGGGTGCCAAATACTTTAGGTACGCCCCTGGGTGAAAGAAAACTACAAAGGAAAATATAAGGACATGAAGTGTGAAGTATGCAGGAAAGAGAATGATACGACAGAACACATGTTTCATTGTGAAAAACTAAGAAACAGTGGGGAAGATGATGGGCGTAGAGAATATAAAAAACCAGAAAGTATCAAAAATTATATTGTAAAAATAATGGAAATTAGAAGAAGACTCTTAAGCTTAAGTACATATTAGGAGATACAGTGTAGAGGCTCTGCACCGGAAACGTGTGCTGATCCACAGGATCAAGTGAGCAATTTCTGGAACCTGGAACCTGGCTGATTGGTCAAAGACGATAATGATGATCGTGGATTATGAATGTAGGTTCACTATAACATTTGGAAATCAAGTAATAAAACGAAGTTTTACTGAGAATTCTTTAAAAATAAGTATAGTTTTTAATTCTCCACGAAAATGAAAATGTTTGCAAAATTATTTATTGAAAAGTGGATATATATTTTTTTTAATTTTAAACATTATTAAATAACCAGTTTATACTGTATAAGTTAACCTCTTTTGGACCACTGGGTCGAATATGTACCGTAAATAACCAGTTTATACTGTATAATTTAACCTCTTTTGGACCACTGGGTCGAATATGTACCGTTTCCCATACACGCACTCATAACTTAACCCTACAAAAACTTCGGTCGTTAAGAGGTTAACCATTCAGAAGTAGCCCTGAGTTATAGGTCTCAGTTCCTACTCACAGTAGGCAGTTTAGTGTTTAGTGGAATTTTAATTTTTTCATAGTACCTCATTGTTTACCGAGCTAACATACAACGTTTTCATGATGTAGGGAACGTGAAAGAACGTCTTGGAATTGAAAACTTCACCACAATGTTGCGACATTTGTTGTACCCATGTGCATGTTGTAGTTTCTTTTCTATAGCATTTTATATATATATACACTGTATGATCAAAAGTATTCGGACACCCCGGAAAATCCGCATTTCTGCAAATATCACCTTCGCCGAAAGGTATGCTGGGAAAAAGCGTGGCGAAACTATAATGCTGAGGTGTTCTGTTAAGTTATCAGTAACTGTTGTGAAGCCATGCCGCGCGGACGTGAACTCTCCGAGTTCCAACGTGGACTCGTCATCGGATGTTATTTAAGTAACGTTTCTATACGAAACATTGCAGCCAAACAGGATATACCACAGCCGACTGTAGCGGATATTATCATGAGATGGAAGCACGACGGTGCAACTAACGCGAAAAAACGTTCCGGACGACAACGCAAACTGACGGAACGTGATAGAAGAAGTCTGGTACGACATGTCAAGAAGTCCCGCACGTCCTCTGCCGCTTCCATCGCTGAGGAGGTAGGAAGAGCATCCGGTACCTCCGTTAGTACTGTAACTATCCGCAGAGAGATGCACAGACTCGGTTATTATGGTAGAGCAGCTGTACACAAGCCACTGATTACAAAAGTTAATGCCACGCGTCGTTTGGCCTGGTGTGTCTCCCGTCGTTCCTGGACCGTGGAGGACTGGAAAACTGTTCTTTGGAGCGACGAGTCGCGGTATTCACTCTTCCAGTCTGATGGGCGTGTTTGGGTGTGGCGACAGCCCGGAGAACGGCTTCTTCCTGACTGTGTACGTCCAACGGTGAAGTTCGGTGGAGGGTCCATCATGGTATGGGGTTGTTTTTCCTGGCTAGGGCTCGGCCCGTTGGTTGTTATACCCACTACCATGAACGCTGACGTTTATCTCGACGTTCTGGACAATTCGGCCCTCCCTACACTGTGGCAATACTACGGAGATGGCCATTGTTTGTTTCAACAGGATCGAGCTCCCTGCCATACTGCAAGGCGTGTGCAGGACTGGTTTCGTGAAAATAAGGTGGATTTGTTAGACTGGCCTGCTCAGAGCCCCGATCTCAACCCAATCGAGCACATGTGGGACGAACTGGAGCGACGGATACGAAACCGCACACCACGCCCGGCTTCACTTGCATCTCTTGCATCAGCTCTGCAAGAGGAATGGCGAGCCATTCCTGCACAGACTTACCGAAAACTGGTGGAAAGTATGCCTCGACGTGTTGACGCTGTAATAAAAGCAAAGGGTGGACCTACTGGTTACTAAATGCCATAATAAAACCATTTTTCCCAAAACCATGCGGTGTCCGAATACTTTTGATCATATAGTATATATATAATATATATATATATATATATATACAGGGCGTCCCAAAAAAATGTATACACACTTTAACAGCTGATAGCTCAATTGATGTTTCTTTCTTTCCAAGTTAAACCCATTAGAATTAATAATGGCAGTCAGACTAAGCTTTGAACAAAGGAAATTCATTCTAAAATGCTACTGGAAGTGTGAAAACGCAGTTGAAGTGCAAAGACAGTTTAGGAGGGAGTTTCAAACAGATCCACCAACGCGACTTACCATCACTCGAATTAGAGATAAGTTTGAAGCCGATGGAACTGTTCAGAATGTCCACAAGAAGCGTTCCGGAAGACCACGGACATCGACAAGCCCCACAAAGCAAGAAAGAGTACTGGAAACGTATCACCAAAGTCCAAGAAAATCTGTGCGGCAAGCGAGTCGTGAGGTAGGAATTTCAGAATCGTCTGTCCAACGCATTTTGAAGCGCTGTCAATGGAAAAGTTACATTCCAAGATTAGTCCATGCTATTAATGAAGATGATCCGGACCGAAGAGTGGAGTATTGCGAGTGGTACTTGGCACGATGTGGATGTGGATTGGACGAAGGGGTTTCGTAGAATACCCTCCGCGTTCACCAGACCTCACACCACTAGACTTTTTTATGGGGATACTTAAAAGACAAAGTCTACGCTATAAAACCTGCAACAGTCGCTGAATTGAGAGCAGCCATTGAACGAGAATGCACACAAATACCAAACGAAATTTCGTGATGTTTGCGATTCCATTGCTTCGCGTTATCAGCAGTGCCTGGACCAGAACGGACGTCAGTTTGAAAACAGGCGTTGACAAAACAATTAAATAATGTCTGTAGATTCTATTACATTTTGAAAATGAAATGTATTTTAATAAACACTGCCTTTATAATTATTTAAAGTGTGTATACATTTTTTTGGGACGCCCTGTATATATATGGGATGAATTTCACTTAAACATGAAATGAATGAATGATGCATATACTGTGTGTGTATATATATATATATATATATATATATATATATATATACACAGTGGTGAGCTGGAGCCGGTTCGCACCGGTTCGCGCGAACCGGTTGTTAAAATTTTGAAGCATTTTAGAACCGGTTAAAAATTGTTACGAAAAAAATATTGTTATAAAATGATCTTAAAACCGAATAATCTTATAAAACGGTGTCCAAAATAATAATCTTGAAGCTATTTTGTAATTACTACGTAATTAGTAATAACTAATATACTTAAATATTCTTCATATTTTCTTCTTTTCAAACTTATTCTGAATTTTTTTTTTTTATTAAGTTCGAGTACAACTCCCAATGACACAATGCATTGCCACTTCTTATGGAGAAAGGTACAAAAACTACATACTGTGGCACATCCTTTAAATCAGAACTTTTTATATAGGGAACCAGTTGTTAAGATTTTGGCAGCTCGTCACTATATATATATATATATATATATATATATACATATATATATATATATATATATATATATATATTGTTATGATGACGTGTTTTATTTCTTTATATTTATGGTATGAACTAATGAACTATACTTTTATTTTAACCTGCTTTCCTTTAAACCACATCATATAGATTTAACCCAAGTATATATTAGAGTGGGGTGAAACGCAATTCTTTGTGGAATATTTATTTGCTTCACCTATAATTTGCTGTATTGGGTTCTATAGATGACATAAAGTGATATAAAAGAAAAATCAATTTTGTCCTACTAGCGCATTTTTGAGAAAAACAAAATGGCCGCTAGTCAAACATATAAATGCTTATAACTTGAAAATATGCATCCAATTAAAAGACACTATAGAATAAAAATTATTCAAAAAAAAAAAAAACGTTAGAAAGTGCCCTTTTATAAATTTTTTCTCAATTTTAAATTTTATTAAAATTTACCTCGGTAAATATCACAAATAAATCACTTTTTTCTAAATAAATGAAAAAAATTTTTGATGACCGAAGTATATCACTTTGATAATAGTTAATAACCTTATATAATTTTGAATATTCAAACTATAATCTACAACAACACTAATCAACGAGATAAATTATTGACATTTTATTACCACAATTGCAGAAACATATAATCAATACACTTCCAAAAAGATCCCTTTTCAAAAATCGTGAAGTGTTTGCTTTTATGAAATTTTGGTGAATTATTTCGGTCTCTAATTAAAAGCTAATTGTCAAAAAGTGAAGTCATTTCTTTCTTGGTTTCCATACGTGGCAGCAATGAACGAGACCTAATTCTTGCTCTTATAAATCCATCACGGGATTCTTGGGAATATACAGATGAGGCCGCATCGGTGACAAATTTTATTGCCCTCTCGACACTTTGTGAATGAAGTGGATAATTGGGTAGGCACAGTTTTTTAACCCTAAGTGCATTGAGTTCAATATTTGTGAGCGCCATAGTGAGGGAAGGTCAGTCAGCATTTCTTTTGACCAGTAAATAATATCATCCCATGCGTTTGCATTTAAATTTATCTCAGGAACCTTAAATTCTCTGATTTTGGACACATTTTCCGTCTTTGTTCTAATGTTCATGATGAAATCATCTGCTCTGTTTCGTTTTTGTTCCGATGTATCTGATAACATTGCTATCAGAACATTTTCGCAATGAGCGAAATATGCGTTTCTAGCAATGTAAGACTTCACTACATTCTGAACATCCTTTGGAAGAAGATGAAATCTTTTAATTGCTCCAAATATGTGATGTGGTCCATTCCATATATATGGTCTACTCTTGATATCGAACCAGCTTGGTCCATAATTTGTAGCAATGAAGAAAATTATTGAATAAAGAGCCAATGAAGGAGTTTTCTCTGCAGTGTATAGGCGGCAGACACGATTCGCTAATGTCAGCCATCGAGAATGGTTCAGTGGTCCGGGTTTTGTATTTTCCAAATCTTTTGGGACATTCCCACTTCTTATAGACACAATAATTTTGTACAAATACTGTTGATCTTGGCTAAGATCATCGATAACCTCTTCTGATATGTGTGTTAAATCAATGCCTTCTCTAATTGGTTTGAAATTGACTGCAGGCATTTTTTTACATTCTTTCAGTGCTACTCCGATTTTTCCAGTGAAACATGTTGGACCTTTTGTTTTACCATCAAAATGTTCAAATAAGTGTCGAAGGGGAAGTTGATTTGTATGCAGCGTACAAATGCTCCATTGTAACGATTTCTTTAGTTTTTCTTCTATGAGGTGGATGATCCCACCCTTGGCACCTGTGTTGGTATTTGTACTGTCACATCCTATGAGACGAATGCTCTCATTAATAGCTGACTCTTGAAAGAAGGAGAACAAACTATCAGCTATATCTTGAGCTTTACCAGAAGAAGGAACTACATGGGTTAAATATTCATTTCTTTGCTCAGACACCAAAACATAGTGTTCCTCTCTAATGGAGTCTCCTTACCATTTGTTTCCTTTCTTCACCTTCACCAAAGTCTTGTCCTTTCTTCCGTCAAAAAATAGAATAGATATGACAGCAGGATTAGCTTTACTCTCCATCACCAAACTTTTTCTCATTTTCTCTCTTTCCCGTCGGATTTTGTTCTTGTCAATCAAAAACGTATTATCTTCTTTAGTGATTGCTCTATAATCAACTAAAGCCAAAGCAGGCTGCTGCTCGATCTGAAATTCCAAATCTATCGGCTTCCATCGCTACAGTAGGCAATGGAAGTCTCATTTGACCTTGTATGGCAACTGACTCATAGTCTGATTCACTCTGATGTGGGTCTAATTCATATTGTGTGGAAGTACTCTCTACACCTGAAAAACACACTATTTCGGTTAAAATATGAGAATCCTTCATTTCTCTTCTTTTAACCATTCTTTCTTCTGTCCGCAATTTCCTAGACTGCATTTTTTAAATTCTTTTTCATTGTACGCGTCGATCGCTGATCCTGTAAAAACAGAAGCTCTTCTTTTGATACCTTCAGTTCTCTTCGACAGGTGCATCTTATGTGAACATCTTCGCAGCTCTTAGGGCAGCCAAAGTTTTGATGGGAGATAAAAGGGCATTTACAGGCACTGATATCGAATAATTCTTCCAAGGTGTCATTAAAATTTTCTCTCATTTTGACACTACTTTTTGATCTATTAAGATCGTTTGCTTTGCCGATGAACCGCTTTAATTTGATATAAACTGATTTGTCAGCTATCGCAGGAATTGAAGCTTTTCTCCAAATACAGAGTATATCTTCAGTAATTTTGTTGGAAATATCAGAGTTATGTGAAGTCACTGAAGTGGCTTCTTTTTAAAGAACATGGTATTGGCCCACCTGTTTATTTGTTGGCAATGTTGTAAGAGGAAGCTCTTGTGCGGTTCCAAATATAAAATGTGGTTTTGATTAACTCCTTGTAGCTATAATGTTTGAAGCAGAAGCCATATTTGTTACTAATTATCAGAAATTACTAATTCCAAATCCAATAAAAAAAAATTCATTAAACATCTGAAACATTTATGAGGTAGAAAATATGAAATAAACAATTTTTGCTTCAGCAAACTTTTTTGTAAAAATCATACTTTTCGAGTTATGAAGCGTATAATGATTGGCTGGCGGCCATTTTTGGGGGGTGAAAAATGGGGTACTTAGGATGAATTGAAAATTTTTTAATTCTCATATTCTTTTTTATCACCCTTCAATCCACCTTATTACCAGTGAAGCAATAGTTGAAAAAATTTTCACCCCACCCTATTATATACACACACACACACCACTAATTATATATATATATATATATATATATATATATATATATATCTATATATATATTTATTTATTCTTATTTCTCTATCAATTCGTGTTGGGAGATGATTATAAACCTTTTACAAAAATAATATATTCGTCCCAGATCTTACTAAACAAATTACAATGCAAAATGAAATTTTTGACAGTAATAAAGATTTGTTTAGGGAAATGACACTTGAGACAGTGATTCTTACTTCAAGAATTTTATATTTAGAATTAACCCAAGACAATTAAAATAAAATGCATAAGCAAATTAAAATAGAATTGTTAGGAATTTAATCTAGAATTTGTAGTTATTTAACTGAATACAGCCGTAACTGTAATACGCAAGACCATTCAAATGAATAAACGCATACATACTACAATTTTGAATGAATTATCTTCAGAGTAACAATTGTTTCTCTACCCGGCCCTTTGACCGTATTAGCTAGGTGCATAATACATTTTCATAGAATTATTTGAATCCTATCTGGTTAATTGACCATTTTAACTATGTATAATACCTTAATTACAATGGTTATCTACTTCCTTTTTGGTCGTGGTAAATATTCCCTTCTGCGGGGATTAAATCCTCATAACCAAAATTTAAAATAACGCATTCATAATATTTAAAGTTAACACAGTATATATATTTCTATATTTTGCGTTTTCTTTTTGTGAACCTTTAAGGAGAGACGATTTTTACATCTTATTTTAATTTAAGCCAACCCGTTTGCTTTTCGGGTAATTAATGCTTAAGTCGGGGAACAATGGTACGTTACGCCACGCACAATATTTTTACGAACTTCAGTTAAGTTCAAAATGAATTTTAATCCAATTTTGTTTCATTTTAGACAAGATTTTCACGGGAACCGGGTATTCAGTTGACCTAACCGGGCACTCAGTTATTTTTTCTACCCTTCGTGCCGGTAGCAAAAATATATATATATACGTAAACTAGAACACCGTGTAACTTTTAAAATAACTTAGCAGAGCGAGTCTACAGGACTAGGATAAAAGATGTCGCTCATTTACGCGAGATCATCATTGAAAAATGGGAAGAGCTTCCACAGGAACAAGTAAATCGAGCCATAGATGAATTCCGGCCAAGAATAAAAAAGTTACTGAAGTGGAAGGAAAGCATTTCGAACAATTTTTTTAATAATTTCAGGTAAATTTTACGTTAAAAATTATTTTTATAAAAAATATTAAAAAGGTTTAATAATTTTTGCATGTTAAGTAGAAAAATCATACTCTTTCGTTAAATGTTGAAAGAATTTGAATTATTTGATATTGTAGTCTGAAAACTTGTTTGCTTATAGATAAATTACATATGTTTTATTGTGTAGAAGTTTTATTAAAATTAAATGACAAATGTTGATTTTATAGCCTTTTTAAAATGTACCCTTTTTTATGGCACACCCGTTATATATATATATATATATGTGTGTGTGTGTGTAAAACGGGTGTGCTGTTTTATATATATATATATATATAACCTTTAACCTTTGGTTAGCTTCCTTCCGAATTGTTCATTCTGACGAAGGTCAAGCTTTTCACTCCACCTTAGACCTACAGTTTAACGTGGAATCCGAACCACGCCCCATCAGCAGCCCAGCGTCTTAACCACTAGGCCACTTAGGGTACCCATATATCTACCAACCATTTTCTTTATTCTGTGGAAGGATGAACAGCTGGGTTTTGCTGCGCGCCGGCTGCCGGCGGGTCTCGAACCAGGGCCGATGGATTCGTAGTCAGCGACGCTAACCACTACACCACCGAGGCGCATATATACAGGGCCGCCGCTTCCATTAGGCGAGGTTAGTAAATGCTAAGGGCGCCAAAGATCTGGGGGGCGCCAGCGCCTCCCGCCCTGTGCACGTCTGATAGTATTATGTAAGAATAACATGAAAAAAATAATGAAGGAATGAGAAGCATAGACAAATGATGAAAGGTTGTACGACGTATGTACACCAGTTTAGCTTGACTGATATTTACATAATTAACTTATTCATCTTATTGGGTCATTATAGAACTTTCACTATCACGACCTTTAACCCTTTAGGGACGGGAGTCGTAAATAAGCGATTTAAAAATGTTGCGCGCACAGACGGGAGTCGTCAATGAGCGACTCGGCTTATTTACGGCTTAATATGAGTTCCGGGAGTCGTCAATAAGCGAATAACTGTTTTTATGTGACATATGCCCTTCTTGCTTGGAAAAAACAGTAGATATGTCCTTTTTGCACGCATATTTTAGCACTTTTGAGCGTTCTGATTTGTTACTACATATGCCTCGCTTTACTCGCTGTTTTGATTGGTCATGACACTTTCTTGAACTGTGAAATGATTTTATAATTTTATAATAAATGTATGTATTAGCAAATTAAAATAGATCAGTGTAAGGCAAATAGTTTCTTCAATATGGTACCTTGATTACTTTGTGGGCAAACCCAATCGTGAAGTGGGAGGCGGGTGGTGGCGCCAGCTGCAGTCCTGCTAAGGGCGCCAAATAGGCTGGCGCCGGACCTGCATATATATATATATATATATATATATATATATATATATATATATATATATATATATATATTTTCACGAAAGTAACACGTGAAAAATATTTATGATGAATAAAACCACGAAGGAAAGGAAACACAAAAAGGTGCTCAAGCGCTTTCGTCTAATGACATCCTCAGGAACATTGAAGTACATAAAAGGTTACGGCCTATATATAGGTTACAGAAAGAAAAAAATAAATAAATAAATAACATACATACACACAAACATATATATACATATATATATACATACATATCTACACACATACATATATATATATATATATATATATGCAATAAACGGAGAAGTAAAAATAAAAATTAAAAATTAAAAATTAGAGGATTAACAAAGAGGCATACAGATTTGTAAGGAAAAATATCGATTTTTAGCACAAGATCAAATGAATTATAAAAATACAAATTTATACTGGAAATCTGCCCGGGTTTTAACACTTTGCCTTTTAGAGTCAAGTTTCGATATATATAAAAATAAAATGAAGATTAAAAGTTAATAAAGTAGCATACAAGTTTACCAAAGATTTAGCGTCCTACCCTTTTTATCTAAATTTGTTTTGAAGGAATTCAAAACAACAGGATCGAGTTGAAAAAGACCTTTGCTTATGTTGAAGTTATTTGAAAGTTGGATAATGACAGACTCAAGAATATTTCTATTAAAATGTTGCTAGAATGAAATAAAACTGAAGCATTATTCCAATCAATACAGTGGGATAACTCTGACAAATGGACAAAAAGAGCACTGGACAACTGTCCTGTTCTAACGGAATATTGATGCTGTTTTATACGTGTGTGCAAATCCTTTCCCGTCTGACCTATGTAAAAGGAATCACATTGTTTACACCCAATTTTATAGATAATGCCTGAATTATTGTAGGGCTATTTTTTACTATGATATTTTTCACAATATTGTTATATGAAAATACTACATTAATATCCAAAAGTTTAAGTACATTAGCAATGCCTAAAAAGCCCGGGAAAAATGGAAGTACTAAAATATTTTTTGACAAAGTACGAGTGTTATTATTGACACGATAGAAAGTTCGTTTTGCCTTGTTGAGACAAGATTCCAAACGCAGATGGGTAACACAGATCACTTCCAATACCGTGTGTTAACTAATTTTTAATTTTTAATTTTTATTTTTACTTCTCCGTTTATTGCATATATATATATATATATATATATATATATCTTTGCGAGTGACCCGTTGCCCACGTCGGGCTAGCATCATGAAAAAGAAAAACTATGGTATTTGTCATTTACCATTACTTATTCGGACTATAGTGTATTTAATTAGCCCAGAAGAGTTCCTTGTTCCATGCACTGTCTGTGTGTATCATATATATATGTATGTGTGATATATATATATATATATATATATATATATATATATATATGTTTGTGTGTATGTATGTTATTTATTTATTTATTTATTATTTTTCTTTCTGTAACCTATATATAGGCCGTAACCTTTTATGTACTTCAGTGTTCCTGAGGATGTCATTAGACGAAAGCGCTTGAGCACCTTTTTGTGTTTCCTTTCCTTCGTGGTTTTATTCATCATATATATATATATATACACGTATACGAGAAGTACAGTAATACAAGAAAAACTGGATGTCGACAGGGAAATATAAGCCCTAATTAAGGACCATACAGAGGGGGGAGAGAAAAATGCGGTAGAAATGGTAAAGAAAATTCAAAATGACTTCTATAGCTATGCGAAAATGAGGACAAAAACACGTGCCACTATCGGGCCAGGAAATGATGAACTAACCGACGATTTAAAAGGAATAGCTGAACATTGAGAGCCAATTTCGAATTAATTTTCAGTACCCGAAAGCAGTGGCGGTCCTAGCTTACATGACGCCCTGGGCGAACCTCACCTTCAGCGCCCCCCCCCCCTGTTCGCCAACACACACACATTCGAATCCCCCCAAAATAAAGGACAGACATAACTCTTTCACAAAATAACTTTTTATTGGACTAATTGTTGGAACTTCAGAACCAAAACAAAAACTCAAATTTCTGAATTTTACAAATCCTTCATCACGTAAATAGAATAACTCACTTAAGAGAATGTAATTATGATACTATGAACAGGAAAAATACAAATTAAATTGCACAACTGCCATAAATAAACTAGAGAATCAAATTTCTAAATTGTACAAATGCTCTATCACATAAATAGAATAAGACACTTAAGAGAGGGTAATTATTATGCTACACTTTGAACAAGAAACAAAATAAATTGTACCACAGCACAACTGCCATCTAAAGCCTGACTCTTCTTACCTTCCTTGATGCAAAGTCATTGATCTTTTATTATTTATTTTATTTTATTTTTTATTTTTATTTATTTCTTTATTTATTTATTCTTATTTTTATTTTTATTTTTTTTGCAGGCGCTCATGCCGCCCCTCCACAAATGCCGCCCTGTGCGGCTGCCCATATTGCGCATATGAGGAACCGCCACTGCCCGAAAGAGTGACAAAGCGGTTCCCGACAGAGATGTGTTCTTTGAAGAGAAATTACAAGGAGATTGTACCGAGTGTGTATAAAGTAATGCAAGTAGAGACAAATCCGATTTGAATTGTATTAACGCAAGTGAACATGGACAAGTAATATTTAGTTCATTGTACATGTACTTTATAACAATTGTATATTCGATTGTAAGGTTTTACAAGTTAAAAAACAAGTTAAAATTAGTTTTAACCAGTTCAAATCGGATTTGTCTTTTCACTTGCGTTACTTTATACACACACTGCATAACAGATTTTGATTTTACCCCAGAAGATATAGCGCGAGCTATAGGACAAATGAAATCACATTCAGCTGCAGGTCAGGACAAACGAACGCTTTATTGATTAAGAACTATAAAAATTAAATAGCTACACCCTTATACTGGATATGGAGAAGATCCCTAAACATTGGAGAAATACTGAGCATCCTGAAAAGAGCAAACATTGTCCCTATATATACACAGGCAGAGATGGGCACAAATACATACAAATGTATTTAAATACTAGATACATTACTTTCCAAAAACAGTATTTAAATACCAAATATACAGGTTATGAAGATGTATTTAAATACTAAATACAATACTACCAAAATGTATTTAAATACATTTCAAATACTTTGTAATTGTACACACATAAGCCATCGTACATACACACACATGCAATTGTACACATACACACCCTTGCGGAACATAATTCGCTTACTTGCTGCAGCCATTGACCTTCATAAGCACAAGGCTTTCGAATAATTGGTCGGATAATTTTCCTCTCTTTGGGGAATGAGTGATACCTCCAAAGGAAAAAAGTCGTGATAATAAAAACCTTATTTTTGTGGCCTTATTTTTGTGTTAAGTTCAGTGTATACGTAAGATTGTACTTGAATGTTAGGTTAAGTGGCTATGGATTGTGAATAATCCGCAATATTAGAGTGGGTTTTTATTATCATATTTTGACCTTCACGTAAAAAAGTGAAGTTTTTTGCATTTATTGAGTCGTTCTACCGGTGCTGATGAAAGCAGTGTAGTATTGAACCTTATGAATATAGATCGAACTAATGGATGATTGTGCAGACTCTTGATGTTGGTGTCAGGATCCTTCAGATACGTTAAAGCTTTCATTTCTGGTGTTCCAGATCTAGAACTATTTAACGCTTTTTTAATCGAAGGGAAAAATATCATCATGATCGGACGAGTCAGGCGAGTCGTCGTTACCATCTTGGGAGAAGCCTGACACTGCTACCATTAAGGCATCTCGCACAGATGAAATTTTTGCTTGAACATCCCAATTTCCTTTCAGTAAGTAATACAACCAATCTTACTGTTGCCTCAGGCACGACTGACTTGTAACAGGCCTGGTAATCTAGGTGGTTTTGGTTTGGTTCATTCTGCCGCTCTGCCTCAATACATGATTGGCGTTCACTAAATGTATTTGTAAAATGTATTTAAAATAAGTATTTATAAATACTAAATACTTCTCACATGTAATTAAATAGTATTTTAATACAAGCTCCAAAATGTATTTATAAACAGTATTTAAATACATTATGTATTTAAATAGTATTTGAGTAATGTTAACTACATTACTACCCATCTCTGTATACAGGAGGGGATAGATCTCAAACAAAGAACTATAGACTAGTGTCACTGATGTCCCATTTCGCCAAAATATTTGAAAGAATGGTTAGAGAGAAAATCTATGACTTCTTGGAGATAATGGAAAGATTCAATGAGAACCAGCAAGGATTCCGATCAGGAAGAACATGCTTGTCACAACTAATAGAGCACGATAACAATATCCTAGAGACCCAGACGAACTTGAAAGCAATGAAAACCACGATGTCATGTACACGGCTTTTACTAAAGTGTTCGACAAATGTTGTCATGGTATAATAGCACATAAAATTAAACATATGGGAATAACAGGAAAAATGGATCTACAATTTCCTCAGATAACGTCAACAGGTCGTAAAACTCCAAGGTATTTCATTATCAGAATCGGAAGTACGCAGCTCAGTACCACATGGAATAGTATTGGCCCCACTCCCATTCATTATCATGCTAACAGACATAGACAATGAAATAATCAACAACAGTATAGTAATATCGTTTGCAGACTATACATATACCCTGTATACCCTGTACTATACCCTGTATGTACAGGGTAACAGGCTAGTAAGGAAATTTGGTATGTGTTCAGAATCATTTAAAACTTATCTTTTTAGAACTTACTGTACTGCATTGTATACATCCCATCTGTGTTGGAACTATACAAAAACTGCTATGAATAAATTCTCTGTTGCGTATAATAATATTTTTCGTATACTATGTAGGGAACCAAAATGGTGCAGTGCCAGTTTTATGTTTACTACGCGTAACCTACCTACCAGCCAAATGTTAATCCAGAAGAATATATATAATTTCATTACTAGGGTCCAAAACAGCTCTAATATGTTATTGTACAATGTCCTGTCTTCAGATACTGTGTACCTCTCAACTATATGGCAGTCTTGGTTCAGACAACTGCTGGTTTACAATACCTTATTTTTGTAATGTAACAAAGATTATATATGCATATTAAGTTGTGTTATAATAACTGTTACAATAAGTGGCTATATTATAATAAGTGTTATAAGTGTTATAAGATGATCTTATATAATAACAATATACATAAAATTGTCAGATAACACTGGTCAACAAAGATTTTTCATCAGAGTAAAATTTGTGGTGGCTGGATAGCATTTTTCACGCTGATTCCAAAACTGCATTCAGATGTTTTCTAGCACGTATAGTTTTCAAGATGAAGGCATATATAACTACACAGATTTAACCATTTTAAATAGGCAAAATACTAATATTTCAACATTTGATTGTGTTTATTTTATTGTGTTTTTTTAGTTTATTCATCTTATTTATTTCAATTATCTTAATTATACATCTTATGTATTTCAGGTGTGAGCTTTTACGTCTAGCAGCATTGTGATTCAGGCAACAACGCCGTGCTTTGTGTGTCAAAAGATCAGTCCAGTCCAAGAACTTGTTGTGTCAAGTTGGTGTACATTTTTTTTGAATTTATAGTTTGCTCAGGTCAGTCAACATGCCTCGACAATGTAAGAATGACCCCGACAAGTTCTGTTTCGTATGCGGCCAGTTCACAACTAAAACACAGCGACGAAGTATTACAACCGACATTAAGAAAATATACAAGCTATACTTTGGTTGCCATCTAGGTGACCAAGATAAACCATGGGCGCCACATCAAATCTGTTCTGGCTGTTCAAATGGATTACGTGATTGGCTTAACAAAAAGAAAGCTTCAATGACATTTGCCATACCCATGATATGGAGGGAGCCGAGAGATCATCATGAAAACTGTTATTTTTGTAGTCTGAACTTAATGGGGTTTTCTGCCAAGAACAAACACCAGATTGTATATCCAAACTTGGATTCAGCACGTAGACCAGTAAAACATGATGAAACATTGCCCATTCCAATTCCCCCAAGTGATAGGCTAGATTCTATCATAGATGACATGGAAAGTGATGAAGGTGCAACTGGCGTTTCCGGACCATCTACAGAACCAGAGTACACTTTTGAAGGTAGACATTTAGAGCCTAAAAAGTTAACCCAAGGACAGTTGAATGATCTTGTTAGAGACTTATCGCTTATTGCATAATGGTAATATAATGCCATCCATCCCCATTGCCCATTCCGTCCATCTAAAAGAGACATATGACAATATGGATATACTACTTAAGGCAATCAAATACGACAGTCATCAATGGAATGTTTGTGGAGATCTAAAAGTTATAGGAATGCTTATGGGTATGCAGTCAGGATTCACAAATGGATATGTGAAAACTTTCTTGGAAGCAACAAGTCACCTGCGTATAAGGATGGAGTCAAGAACCTCCTTGATGCCTTCAAAGAAATGGAGTGTCGAATGTCGTTAAATATTCACTTCCTGCATTCCCACTTAGATTTCTTTCCTGAAAACCTTGGTGCAGTGAGTGACGAGCAAGGAGAGCGCTTCCATCAAGATATTCAGATGATGGAGAAGCGCTACCAAGGATATTAGAATGAAAGCATGATGGCGGACCATTGTTGGATGCTGTATCGTGACAATCCAGGCCAAATTTACAAAAGGAAATCACACTCACAGCGCTTTTAATAAAATAATGTATATATTCTTTATTTATAAGTACATTGAATAAAGTATATGATGTATTTGTTGTTTAGCATTCCTAAGTGTGATCTATACATCCATAAATTTTCTTATAGCAATATCAAAAACTTAAAAATATCAAAACCAGTGTATCTATATAACTATACGTGCTAGAAAAAGAATAAAACCAGATTCGGAATCAGCGCGAAAGATGCATTAAGAAAAGTGTGATCATGTTTGTGATGAGAAAAAAAAGTTTCATTTTGTTGGCCAGTGTAATTAATCAAGGTTAAGTGGCTATGTCAGTAGCGGATTATGATGGGGGCAAAGGGGGCACTTGTTCCCGGCCCCAAGATGCTGACCGACCCCAAGAAACTATGTAAACGCTATAATCTACCGTTGAAATAATTGGTCGACCGTGAGGAAGGAAAAAAATTCTAGATTCCTGTAATGAGTCTTTACTAATTATTGTTTTCTGTGTAACAAGTCTTTACTAATTATTGTTTTCTGTGTTTCAGATCTATGCTATGTTTATGTTGAATAAAGCCTCAAATTGGCCTTTACTTTATCTTTAGCCCGCTAACAAACGCGGCACCACAATTTATTCAACATTTCAATCAGCCATTCAGTCGGCCTTTCAGATACAGCAAGCAAATATTCATCCAGTAATCTTACTATATCATGGAGAAGGTGATTCGCCCGGATAAATTTATTACTTCTCCGAATTCTCCCCAAGCTGGGAAACTATGGAAATTATGGTCGCGCGGATTCAAATATTTCTTGAGTACTATCGCCGAACACAACCCCAATAAATTGGAGGTTCTATTCATACATATCGGCCCCGATGTCGCTGATATCATTCAAGACTGCTCTACTTATGAGAATGCCATGGCAGCCTTAGAGGCCACCTACGTCAAGAAGCCAAACGAGGTATGCGCTCGCCACCTGTTGTCCACCCGTCACCAAAAGCCCGAGGAAACCCTCGATGAGTACTTGCAAATTCTTCAACAACTAGCCAATGACTGCAACTTCAAATCGGTTTCCGCCGACGAAAACAGGAGTTCATCTGTGAGAGACGCTTTCATCCGAGGAATTAGAGATAGCGCCATCCGCACCCGCTTACTCGAAAATGACACACTCTCACTGGAAAAGGCTATCGTCCAGGCTCGAACATTAGATCAGGCCCAGAAAAACTCAGAATCGTACCTCACTCATTACGGTGCTGTTGCAGCCACTGGCTCTCGCCACGAACCGTCGCCGACTACTGACTCTGCCCGGCCTGCCTGCGTCCAAGGAGACGATCTCCCAAACTCTTCAGCCGCTACGAATTTCGACAACAAAGCCGCTCTGTGCTTCTTCTGCGGGTCTCGACGCCACCCACGAAGCAGGTGTCCGGCAAAGGATTCTATCTGTGCGAAATGTGAAAAGACCGGCCACTGGGCCAAAGTCTGCCGCTCAAGTACTTCCTCGGCACGTCAAAAACAGGATAAAACCACAGCGTCTCATTCAGCCGCAGCATTAGCGACCATTAGTACCACTCTATCGTGTAGCTCCTCCATGCCTACCAACTCAACAGTCGATATCCTCGTCAACGGCCGTTCGTGTCTCGCCTTGTTGGATACTGGCAGCTCGGACAACTTCATTCGTGAGGATCTAGCCAAACACTTAGAGCTGCCCATTCTTCCGCACTCGGGCGTCGTATCAATGGCTTCGCCTAATCTATCCGCAGCCATCTCAGGTCGATGTACAGTGAAGGTTACGATGGGAGACCGCGACTACGAAAAGCTCGAACTATCCGTCTTGTCGGATCTGTGCGCTGACATAATACTCGGTACCCCATTCTTAATCAGACACAAGGAATTGAACATCAATTTCGGAGGTCCGGAGCCAGCACTCCATATATGCGGCCTTACTCGATCAAGAATTTCAGCCCCACCACTATTCGGCAACTTAACTGCCGATTGTCGTCCCATCGCCACGAAGTCCAGACGATTTTGCTCTGAGGACAAAATTTTCATTGGGAAAGAAATCGAAAAGCTACTCAGGGATGAGATAATTGAACCCAGTAACTCACCCTGGCGTGCTCAAGTAGTCATCACATCTACCGAAACAAAAAAAAAAACGCATGGTAATCGATTTCTCTCAAACCGTCAACCGATTTACCATGCTAGATGCATATCCTCTTCCGCGAATCGATGATATAGCCAACAAAGTCTCACAACACAAATACTACAGCGTAATTGATCTGTCAAGCGCATACTACCAGGTAGAAATCGATCCGTCTGAACGACCTTTCACAGCATTCGAGGCTGACGGAAATCTATACCAATTCAGAAGGATCCCTATGGGAGTAACTAACGGAGCCGCGGCCTTCCAGCGCGTCATGAACGAATTCATATCCTCGAACAACTTATCATCAACATACGCCTACCTCGACGATCTCACCATCTGCGGAACCACTTGGGAAGAGCACGATGAGAACCTTCGACATTTCTGGGAAGCCGCTAAACGAGTAAATCTGAGTCTAAACAAGGAAAAATGCAAGCTTTCGATGACATCAGTGCACCTGCTCGGATATTCTATCTCTCATGGCGTATTGCGGCCCGATCCCGAACGCCTCCGGCCACTACAAGAACTTCAAACTCCTCGCAACAAGTCGTCTCTACAACGCGTAATCGGACTATTCGCATACTATGCTAAATGGATTCAGAACTATTCCCTCAAGATCAAACCTCTGCTCAACGTTTCATCATTCCCATTAACTCGCGAGGAAGTATCAACGATCCAAACACTCAAAGATGATATCTCGAAAGCTGTCGTCGGTTCAATCGATGAAGAACTGCCGTTCACTGTGGAGACGGACGCTTCCTCTTCAGCAATCGGAGCCACCCTCACCCAGAACGGCCGCCCGGTGGCGTTCTTTTCTCGCGCTCTGAATAACACAGAACGTCGCCATCACATCGTTGAAAAGGAGGCATACGCTGTAATCGAATCCATTCGCAAGTGGAAGCACTTCTTAGCTTATCGACACTTTACTGTCGTCACCGACCAGCGGAGCGTATCTTTCATGTTCGATGGAAAAGCTACTGGTCGTATTAAGAACGATAAGATTCTCCGTTGGCGTGTAGAACTAGCCGGCTACTCATTCACAATAAAATACAGACCGGGCCCCGAGAACCGAGCCGCAGACGCATTGTCGCGATCCTTTTGCGCTGCTACTCCAAGAATATCCCTCGCCCAGCTGCATGTTAATCTGATACACCCAGGAGTCCGCCGAATGACTCATTTTGTGAGAGCTAGGAACCTACCATTCTCAGTGGATGACATCAAACGAGTTACGTCGGAATGCCAAACATGCGCTAAATGTAAGCCACAGTACTATAAACCAGAAGTTAGTCACTTAATACGGGCCATGTCCCCGTTTGACCGACTTAACATCGACTTTAAAGGCCCGCTTCCGAGCGCAACTTCGCGACCTTACATCCTAACAGTAATCGACGAGTATTCACGCTTTCCTTTTGCCTTCCCGTGCCGTGATACGAACACGTCAACCGTTATCGCCCGTCTCACCGAGTTATTTTCTACCTTCGGAACTCCCTCTTACATCCACACAGATCGAGGGACATCGTTTATGTCTTCGGAACTAAAACTGTTCCTAACTAAACATGGTATCGCGACTAGTCGCACAACGCCGTATCACCCCCAAGGAAACGGGCAATGCGAACGTTACAATGGAATCATCATGAACACCATCAAACTAGCCATAGAAGATCGCGGGTTGCCGATGTCGCAATGGGAGTCCGTCCTACCAGACGCGCTGCACTCGATTAGATCGCTGCTGTGTACGGCCACGAACGAAACTCCTCACGAGCGTCTATTCACGCACCCGCGGCGTACTTCTACCGGTTCTGCACTACCGACGTGGCTGTCTTCTCCGGGAACTGTACTCCTTCGCCAATTCATTCGCCGATCCAAGAACGACCCCCTCGTCGAGGAAGTTGAGTTAATTGAGGCAAACCCCAACTACGCGTTTATACGGCATCCGAATGGGAGAGAAGATACCGTATCCATCAGGGACCTGGCACCGGCGGGACGTAGCAATACGGATGACACGAATCACTATGAACCCCCCGTACCCAGTCCGCCAATCAATTCCACCCCGCTAACGGACGACTCAGAACCCGCTGAGATCCGCCGACACACGGTCCCAACAGCTCCCGTCGAAGCGACTCCAGTCGAAGTCGAGAGAGGCCCACCTGTGTCAGTAACCTCCGAGACGAGTCCCCCTCTGAGAAGAAGCACTCGAATCAGATACCCAGCTCAACGCCTAAACTTGTAGACTCTTCTTTCTTCCAAAATATCTTGAACTTGTCGTTTTGTTTCTTACCGTGCAATGTATCACGTATTATAAAAGAAGAGAGGAATGTAATGAGTCTTTACTAATTATTGTTTTCTGTGTAACAAGTCTTTACTAATTATTGTCTTCTGTGTAACAAGTCTTTACTAATTATTGTTTTCTGTGATCACGTATTATAAAAGAAGAAAGGAATGTAATGAGTCTTTACTAATTATTGTTTTCTGTGTAACAAGTCTTTACTAATTATTGTTTTCTGTGTAACAAGTCTTTACTAATTATTGTTTTCTGTGTTTCAGATCTATGCTATGTTTATGTTGAATAAAGCCTCAAATTGGCCTTTACTTTATCTTTAGCCCGCTAACAAATTAATCAAGGTTGAGTGGCTATGTCAGTAGCGGATTATAATGGGGGCAAAGGGGGCACTTGTTCCCGGCCCCAAGATGCTGACCGACCCCAAGATACTGACCGACCCCAAGAAACTATGTAAACGCTATAATCTACCGTTGAAACAATTGGTCGACCGTGAGGAAGGAAAAAAATTCTAGATTCCGCTTCTACAAAACCTAGTTTAGTATCCCATTTATGTGAACAAAGTACACATTTTCTGTAATCACATTTTTGTTTTTGTTTCGTTTTCTGTTGATCGATCCCAGTCAGCTGATCACATCACTCATGTATGATGTATCAGGTAAAGAATTGTGTTTTTCTAGTGTTTTTCTAGTGACACCGGCCCGAAAATATTCATTGCCCCCGGCCCTAACAATGCTTAATCTGGCCCTGGGCTATGTTGGCCTTATTTTTGTATTAAGTTCAGTGTATACGTAAGATTGTACTTGTATGTTAGGTTAAGTGGCTATGGATTGTGAATAATCCGCAATAAAGATGTGCTTGTTTTGGTTTGTATACAAAGATCAGCAGAAAAATCAGTGATGCAAACGAGGTAGAGGCCCTACAGAGGGAAACGAAAAGAATATACAAGTGGTCAGGAAACAACATGAAATTTAGTACCGAGAAATTTCAGCTCTTGAAATATAGAAGAAATGAGGAACTTAAACAGACAGCATATTATAACCCAGATAGACAGAAAATTCAGAGAAGCAAGAAAGTAATAGATTTGGGGGTTATAATGACCGATGATGCGAAATTTGAGGCACAAAATCAGATAGCGATAAACAAAGCAAAAAGAGTCGCGGGACAGGTACTGAGAACTTTTAAAAGAATGGACAAAAAAAATAATGATTCCCTTGCTGAAAACACTGATCATACCAAAACTTGAACACTGCTCACTCTTGACGTCCCCATATAAAAAGAAAGAAATCAATAACTAGAAGAAATTCAAAGAAATTTTACAGCTAAGGTTGATGGCTGCAAAGAACTCAATTACTGGGAAAGACTATGTAAACTAAATCTGTAAATTCCCTGGAAAGAGGAAGAGAGAGGTACACCATAATTTACACATGTAAAATGATCGAACAACTGGTACCAAACCTCAAACTAAAACCAATTACCATCCAAACACTGGAAAATAGGAAAGGCAGAATGTGTAGTGTTCCCATACTAAAGACCCAACAATGGACACCCTCAACACTGAAGGAAAATAGTTGGGTTGTCAGGGGGACAAGACTTTTTAACCAGCTTCCAAAGAACCTCAGGAACGTGACAGTGGTCAAAGTTGAAATCTTCAGAAGACTAGATGCCCGGCTCAGGACGATACCAAATGAGCCGGGTGTACCTGGCTAGGTGCGGTGGAGAGCAATCCAGGCCTAGAGGCGGGGCCACCAGCTTGATCTTCGTGTGAAGAGAGACCAACTCACGGAGCTGCTACGAGGTTACGAGGTGTATATATTTGAGTGGCAGGTTAAAAAGCGCCACGTCGAAATAGACATAAACATAGACGTAGCGTTTTTTAACCCTGATACGCAGATTATAATGTTACATAAATTAGTGGAAATTACATGAATTTACAAAGATAGAGTGGGTTTTTATTTTCATATTTTGACCTTCACGTAGAAAAAAGTGAAGTTTTTTTGCATTTATTACAAAGTAACGTTGATACAGCGTTGTAGCAGTGCTACAATTAACTTTTTAATTGTCACTTACTTGATACTTTTTGAATTATCTTCACTAAAAATTTTTCTTTTGAATGGTGTATAGATAAATGTATATTGTTTATTAAGAAAATAATGACAATTTATGATTATAAGAAGGTAACGTTCTTACAACGTTTTAATAACATTAAATAGTAAATAGTTGTATATTAATTAGCTGACTTGAGTTTGACATCTTGCAAGATACTTGCAGATACTGATGTTAGAACTTAAAATAAAGGAGTCAACCATAAGAGAGAATATTGATAATGAACACAAAGCTATTGGCACTATAAAGGAAAATAGCAAATTCTTCTTTAGCTATGCTAAACGCAAAGCAGTTATCAAAACGAGCATTGGCCCATTGCTTGCTAAAGATGGACTAACTCTCACATCTAATACACAGGAAATGGCAAACATTTTACAATCTCAATATGCTTTAAGCTGGAATAGCAAAGAAAATAAAAACTACAGCATTTTTTGATAGAGAAGAAAATGACCAAGACAGACCATTATTGGAAGATATACAAATAACCACTAGAGATATACAACAGGCAATAACAGAGCTACCGGGGAGTTCAGCCCCTGGTCCAGATGGAATTGGAGCCAAGATTCTTAAGGAATGCAAACATACTTTATCTCTGCCTTTGAAAATCCTGTGGAGATCCTCACTAGACACCAGTAGAATACCACCAATCATGAAACAAGCAAATATTACCCCAATCTACAAAGGAGGCAAAAGAAAGGAAGCCAAGAACTATAGACCCATATCTTTGACTTCCCATATTATTAAAATATTTGAGAAAGTCCTGAAAAGGCACATTGTCAGTTTTATAGAAAATGAACATCTCTTAGAAGACTTTCAACATGGCTTCAGACACAAGAGATCCTGCCTTACTGAACTTATAGACCATTGCAATACAATCCTACAATACTTGGGAGAAAACCACAATGTTGATGTCATCTATCTAGACTTTGCAAAAGCTTTTGACAAGGTTGACCATGGTATATTATTCCATAAACTAAAAGAACTTGGTATTTGTGGAAAAGTAGGAAAATGGATCCATGCCTTTCTCTCTGACAGAAAACAAATAACAACTGTAAATGGAGCAAGATCTATAGAAAAAGAAGTGATTAGTGGAGTGCCGCAAGGCACAGTACTAGGACCAATTCTATTCATTATAATGCTAAACAATATAAACTGTAACCTAGGAAGCTCTCTCCTGTCATTCGCAGATGATACCAGAATACTAAGACCAATTACAGAAAAAGAAGACTGTGTAGACTGTAGAGCTACAGAAAGATTTACAAACTATATATGCATGGGCAGATGCAAACAATATGGCCTTCAATGAAGACAAATTTGAACTAATTAAGTATGGACCAAATAAATACCTGAAAGAACAATTCAACTACACTGGACCCACAGGAAAAGATATTGCACAAACTGATCATGTCAGGGATCTAGGGATTATATTATCTGAAGATGCAACATTCAACAGGCACATTGACAAAGTAACCTCATCATTAGGGCGGTCAAAAGTCAATAAAGTCAAATTGTTTCCTATGGGGCACTTTTCGCTGAAACGACTGAAAATGCAATAAAAACACCTGTAGGGGGTATATTACTAAAGTTAATAGGTCAACCAAAAGTCAACTTTTACCTGTTAGGTCAAAAAATAGCAATGAGGTAAATAAAGTCAATTTTTTGGAATAAATAATTAAAATAACTAAAAATTGGCATCTTTTTGGTTAACTGGCAACTTCGCTGCTCGTATGTGTTCAGTCAAACAATACATTGAAACAAGACTCAAGACAAATGGTATTTGTGAAATAATTAACCTCAGTAGACCTGAAATCTCACCAACAGTTTATGGTCAGCTTTTGCAATGTCAACCAACAACTGCCACTGTCGAGAGATCTTTCTCCATGCTTAATAAATTATTAAGTAAGGATCGCAATTTTTTGCCAGAAAATGTCGGCAAATACTTCATAATTTACCACAATCGGTCAACTGATGTAGAAGAGCAAGAATAAGTAATTAAAGTATCGTTTTTATTATTGAAAGTAAAGGCAACTTTATAAGTCAATTTTTTCAATTCGTAAGGTCAACTTTCTTAATTTTTTCGGTCAACTTTTGACTGCCCTACTCATCATGCAAACAACTAATAGAATATATACTGAGGACATTCAGAACTAGGGACAGTATGACCATGCTTACCCTGTGGAAATCACTTGTCCTTCCACGCATTGACTACTGCTCTCAATTATGGTTTCCCCACAAACAGAATGAATTGCAAAAAATTGAGGGCCTACAAAGAACCTTTACCTCGTATATTAAACAACCTGATGGGCAACAGGTGAGTAAAGACAAATTAAACTACTGGGATAGGCTTAGAGGCCTCAACCTTTATTCCATAGAGAGAAGGTTTGAGAGATACATCCTAATCTACACCTGGAAAATTCTAGAAGGGCTTTTAGTTGCCCCCAATACTGAACCAATTGTGCCCACCTTAACAAGAACTGGCAGAATGTGTAAAAAATATCACCTCCCACCAAACAGTCTGAGAAGGATTCAAACCCTTCAATATAATAGTATCTCTAGGCAGGGTTCTCGCCTGTTTAACTCCTTGCCTCAGTACCTTAGAGATATAAGTGGCGGTCCCAGTAGATACTTTTAAAAACACTTGGACATGTTTTTAGCCAACATACCCGACCAACCCACAGTGTCAGGGTATTCCTCTGCCAGACCAGCCCCCACAAATTCAATAGGGGACCAAATCGTATGGCAGGAGCAAGAGAAACGAAGGGTGGCGACCCCGTCGTGGCCCCGCCTCAGGAGGCGCTGAGTGGACTTCGTGGGAGCAGCGCACCCTTGAGGCAGAAGCGCTTTAAGGTAAATTTAAGGTAAATGACTTGCATTACCTCGATAGGCTCGAGTGGCTTCATGTTTTCCAAATGAAATGTAATGTAATGTAATCACAACCTTGTACCAACAAACGTGTAATTCTATGTCAACTTTGCTACAATGTTTAATTGTTAGCTGGGTATTTGTATATGAGTTTGAATTTTATTTGTATAAGCGTGGTCTGACCAAAACCTATCGTATCAAGACAAGTCACACTTGTACAAAATTTCATTCTCTTTTATAAAATCGAAGGAAACCAGTGGGTCCATTAACTTACAAAATTATCACAACCATCAAAATTTTGAGTTTCACACCGAAAAACCAGTGAGTTTCCAGTGAGACAAAATTAGTGGAGTTGCACACAAAATCTAAGTGGTCCGTGAGCAGTGGCGGTTTCTCATATGGGCAATATGGGCAGCCGCACAGGGCGGCATTTGTGGAGGGGCGGCATGAGCGCCTGCAAAAAAAATAAAAATAAGAATAAATAAATAAAGAAATAAATAAAAATAAAAAATAAAATAAAATAAATAATAAAAGATCAATGACTTTGCATCAAGGAAGGTAAGAAGAGTCAGGCTTTAGATGGCAGTTGTGCTGTGGTACAATTTATTTTGTTTCTTGTTCAAAGTGTAGCATAATAATTACCCTCTCTTAAGTGTCTTATTCTATTTATGTGATAGAGCATTTGTACAATTTAGAAATTTGATTCTCTAGTTTATTTATGGCAGTTGTGCAATTTAATTTGTGTTTTTCCTGTTCATAGTATCATAATTACATTCTCTTAAGTGAGTTATTCTATTTACGTGATGAAGGATTTGTAAAATTCAGAAATTTGAGTCTTTGTTTTGGTTCTGAAGTTCCAACAATTAGTCCAATAAAAAGTTATTTTGTGAAAGAGTTATGTCTGTCCTTTATTTTGGGGGGATTCGAACGTGTGTGTGTTGGCGAACAGGGGGGGGGGGCGCTGAAGGTGAGGTTCGCCCAGGGCGTCATGTAAGCTAGGACCGCCACTGTCCGTGAGCTTAAAGTAAATGTTTAAATCTCACCGGCTTCACTGGCATATTCTAAAACTTATGTTGAGAATCCTTTGTATGAAATTATTTACGTTATAATGTCGGCTTTGGCTGACTACATTACAATTTAGTTAACATTGTATGAATGCATATTTATCATTAATGTTATAATGCTTTGAAATTTGACATTAAAAAAAAAATTAGCTGTCTGTGCAATGACATTGGAGTATTTTTGAGATCTTATTCCAATAACTGGTTTGTCGAATGGCAACAGTGATGGGGACACATATTAAAGATGGCGTCAGTACGCTTTTGGTGAAGGAGTGATATGATAATTGATTATTTATTACATGAATTAAGTCAGTTCAGTAAAAATATATTACTAGTCAACATTGTACGAATGCATTAATGTTATAATGCTCTAAAATTTTACATTTAAAAAACAATTAGGCTAGGTAAGGAATATAAGAATTTTGAATTTGACCTATCATTTGACAAATCTTCAGACCTGGTTCTGTTGAGATTAGAGCAAAGAGTTGACCTATTTAGATTGTAACCTTAGTTGACTAGGTAGGCATGGATTATGTTTAGCATAGACCAATTCTTGTTTTAGCCTCAGCACAAACATAGGACTAGTCTGTTATTAAAAGAAAAATCTTGTCATGGTTGTCAGCTTCCGTCAAGTAGGCCTAACTGGCCTAGACTAGTGCAAGAAATTTGGTAGAATTGATACACGTATTCGAAAAACGGTTGAAAAGACTTTAGTGGCAAAACTTTACCATCCAGACACAGTTCAAAGACCGTCCATAACAATGTGGTAATACATTAAATTAGATTAGGTTAGTAATTAGAGGCATATGGACTGTCTGGATAGGGGCATTCCAGGAGAGATCACCCAATGCATGTCACCACTCCGACTCGGATTTTGATGAAAATTGACAGATGAGGTTCTTCCGGGTGCTGATTTCACTGGTCAAAATAAAAAAGTTCTATGACTTGTAGTTTTTGAGATATGGGCCCCCAAAATCTTGGGGGCCCCACTTTACCACCTAACTTTAATGGTCAATAACTCCCAAACATCTTACTGTAGACCTATAAAACTACACATTTTTAGAATCCACATGAAGAGATCTATTAAATGATACCACATTTGGTCATTATGCAGAAAATGACATGGCCTGAAGTTGAATTCAAAAATATATTTTTCTAGTGTATTTTGGTGTGCTCTGTTCAAATATAACCTTCATTTCCTGTGCAAATGAAAAGAAATGTGTTTAGGCCATGCAATGACAATTGTATTTCTGTTCATTTGCGCAAGAAATGGTCATATTTGAATAAAGCACACCAAAATACACTTGAAAAATATATTTTTGACTACATTTTATACAATAAAGCATAACTTAACATGTTCATGTTACGAGATTTTGTAAACGACGCATTACTACAGGAAATGTGCAAAACACCTCAGAATTAACCAGAAAAGTTTGCTCTCGTCATTTTTATTTAAACTAACAAAAATATCATGACTTAACCTAACCAATTATCAAGGGTGTACAGTTGACCTAACCTGGCATTCAGTTGACCTAACTGGTTAATATTGTTGTTATAATGTTACATAAATTAGTGGAAATTACATGAATTTATAAAGTAACGTTGATACAGCGTTGTAGCAGTGCTACAATTAACTTTTTAATTGTCACTTGATACTTTTCTGATCTTTTTGTAATATCATCTAGGGCACATGATGAATCAAGTTCTCAAAGTCAAAACTATACGAACAGCACGTCATAATTCTATCACAAACAACTAAACTGAATCTAACTAGAAAAAAAAAATAGCCAGAAGAGAAACCAACAAACTAATTAAGTTGCAGAGTAATATGACGTTATACCATCCCTGACTACAAATACACTGAATATATATATATTTACATTATTAGTATTATTATTTTCTTCAATAGTTTGCACAAAAAATGAGTGACAAATTTGAATAAAGTGACTAAAACTACCTCATAAAAAGTTATTTTGATTTACAGGTCCAGCCCATGTCATTTAAAACACATTAACCAAACTTATGAAGGGGTATGCGAAATTACCAGTTCAGAAGATGTGGTTTGCTATAAAAATGCAACTTGTAATTTTCTTTATAATCTTGCATTTGCACAGGAAACGGATAACATATTAAGAAAGAGTGACTAAAAATACATTATATAAACTTAGTCTCCATTGCAGGGCAGGCCATGTCACTTTATGCATTTTGACCCCACATTCAAATGTGTAGAACACTAATGAAATCCCCCCCCCCCCTTATTTTTCTTTTTGACCCCCATCCCCCCTAGGCAGTGAAATCCCCCCAAAAAAATTTTCATTTATTAAATTTCCATTAATTGTTAAAAGATACAAACAATAAAAACTGTGGGTATCAAGTTGCAAGATATTTTAAAAATTATTGAAAAAATATGTACATTGTGAAATTTTGATATTTTTATGCCTGCAGACTAAAATAGAGAACTACAAATGATATGTTCACATGGATGAAAATAAACAGCAAAAATACAAATTGAACACACATATTACATCAAGTTGATTCATAATTACAAAGTTTTTTCAACTCATTTTCTGGGAAAACATATTGAATACGCATTGTTCCTGGATTTAAAGTTGGTGTGCTTAATAAACCTAAAATTTTATCTGTTGGTATGTGGCATGTATCTCTAATTTGTGGAAAGTAATGGTAAACACTATATCCTGATAGGTGCAAAAAGCTAACCTCAAAGTCATCAAATTCCTCATTATAGGAATGTACAAATCTCAACCATTTCTGATCATTGTAAGTACAAACTATGTACTCTCCCATTTTCAGATTAACTTCAACATTATCTTCACCCAGAAAAGTTTTGCTTATAATCCTCACCTCACCAACTTCATCAGAAGATAATTCAAATGTTTTTGTTATTTGCATTAATAGGTACAAATCTGTGGAATTTTTGTGTTCCTGTGAGCCGCATACTTTTTTCATATCTGTCGCTTAAAATTTTTTCCATAGCTTCAATTTCTTCAGTATTTATTAAAAAAAAAATTGTCATTTATATTGTTTGAACAAAATTCAAACATTTCTTCTGGTGTTAATATTTGATTTGCGAATGTTCTCTGCATACTCGCTCTGGCTATAGATCTTTTCACTGTACCCGCAATCCCATCACAAGCGCTCTTACCATGGCTTGTGGCAAAGAAATGCCACTCACATTCCAGCCCAAAATCTTCATGTTTACAAATGTTAAAGTTGAAACTATTTTTGTATTGTCCTGCATATCCATCAGTGAAATGTAATTTTTTGATATGAAGGTGGGATTTTCTAATAGGTACCGTATGAGTGTATTTAAAAAAGTGTAAACCATTGTAGTGTTATGTTTTGTATTTGGAGATAAAAAACAATAACTTGAATATTTTGTTTCATTACTTTCTGGTTCCTTATAATATAACACAAAGGATGCAATGTGCATTGGGTATTTTCCCAATGAAAACCTTGGGCTGCATCCTGTACTATAAATGAGTAGTTTTTTGAAAAGTCACCAAGAACTACAGCTGTATGGCTATTTAAATTATTTAAGTTTTTTAGAAATGCACTCTGATTCTTTGTTATAAAGTGATGATGTGTCAATTTGACAATTTTTGTGCTTAATGAATTTATAAAATCATCTATAGATTCTGTTTTTTCAACCATATTGCATTGATCTGTAGTAACCCATTGTTTATATTTTATTTCCTCACATTCAGGATCATTAACACTTTGAAAAGTGAGCAAAAAATTCCTAATACCTTATTCTTTTGGACAGAGATTACATATTTGCATCATGCAATTCCTGTTGTTGACATCACACACTGCTTTCTCCATAAGAGTTGTGTATTCCAACCCTTTGGCACCCAAAGCTGAGAATTGTATTTTGGCATTCTGGTGGTATGTTCAATTGTACATACACACACAGAATGGGTACCAGCAGCTCCAGCTGAAACACAATGTCTGGGGCGAAGGCTGGCAAAACTAGAGAAGCCAATTTGGGGACCACCTAGATTATTTTTATAGAGACTAAAAATTTCTTTCAGATTCATTAACACCAGTCTTTTCTGCACAGATTCTTTATACCCACTTTCATTTCTGATACTCAGGCAGTCTTTTGTACCTGGGCACAAATGACTAATTTCAATTTTTCAACTATTGCTTCACTGGTAATAAGGTGGATTGAAGGGTGATAAAAAAGAATATGAGAATTAAAAGATTTTCAATTCATCCTAAGTACCCCCCCCCCCAAAAAAAAATGGCCGCCAGCCAGTCATTATACGCTTCATAACTCGAAAAGCATGCTTTTTACAAAAAAGTTTGCTGAAGCAAAAATTGTTTAATTCACATTTTCTACCTCATAAATGTTTCAGATGTTTAATGAAAATTTTTATTTTTCAAGTTTTTGTTGGATTTGGAATTGGTAATTTCTGATAATTAGTAACAAATATGGCTTCTGCTTCAAACATTAGAGCTACAAGGAGTCAATAAAAACCACATTTTATATTTGGAACCGCACTGATTTGAAAAAGTTCTGAACAGAATCTTTAGTACCTTCAGTTATTACTTTTCCTTTTGACATGGGTTCAATTTCAGGAATAATTCCAAGTCTTTGTTTTATATTTCTGCTTGTCTTAACTAAATATTCAGTTGTCTGAAATAGATTTATAGTTTTTGATATGGTAAATGGAGATTAGGGTGTCTCATTAATACATAGAAATTTTTTTTTTTCGATTTTCTCTTGCTCGTCAATGCTGCCCCGATTTCAATAGGCATAGAGGTTCTAAAAATCGAAAAATGATGGGAATCGAACAGTATTTAGAGGTCACTCAAGTTTAACACTTTCTTGTAGCTATTTAGGAAAAAAAAGAAATTTCTATCATTCTCTTATTCTCTTTATTTCTGAACAAAAATGAAAATAAACGAAATGCACCTTTCATTAATTGAAATAAGCGCGTATAAATGGATTGTTTTCATCATCAATCTGTCCTACACTACTTGATTTTACTCTTCAAGCTCTCCTTCGTCTTGACGGGGATCAACTTCTGGTGAGCCCGAACCACCTTGAGGACGAATTGCTTCTGCTTCTCATCACGCGTGATGGTGGAATTGAATCTTTTCATCAAAGCGATACCACGCTCGGTGGTGTCATTGACCACCTTCAGGGCTTTCACCCTCTTTTGCGCCGTGATCCAATCCTGGTCATTGATCCAATCCTCTGGATCTTTCATGAGGAAGGTGGGAGACTCAGATTCTGGAAGGATCGCGCGGAAGAAGACTTCTTTTGTTCTCCGGGTGACGAAGAGCTCGATGGATTGCTGTGGATTGAAGTTCTTCGGATCGATCCGCTTGAGTCCTTTCTTCGTGGCGGGGGATTGAAGTCGTTGGACCATCTTTAGCTTCGTGTCCTTTGGAATGTGGTCGTCAAAGAAATCAAGCCCCACGAGATCCTCTGAGAGGTACCACAGGTGCCTTTTCAAGGCCATGGATGCCGTGTGGCTGACTTCCTTGTCAGGGTAGGCCTCGAGCAGGCGAAGGAACTCTAGGTCGTTCAGTGGAGCTCAATTCGAGACCATTGCCTCATTCCACTGCTTCACGTACGCGAGGGAGATGAACAAACACAGCCGCCAAAGTCCTCCTTCTTCCCTGGCTGTCAGGTCCAGTTGGTGATGGAACATGAAAATCTTGAGGGCATAGATGGCTTTGGCCATCCATCTGGCGTGGTGATAGGCCCCAGGCTGACGAAATCCCCCCTGGACCTGACTGCCAAGGAAGCGGTAGGAAAAGATGAGGAGTTCACGGTAGTCTTCTCGGGGATGTGTGCCGTGGGAAAGCGTCTGCGGCAGGTATTTCTTCATGGAAGATGCTTGATTTGCCCAGTTGTCAGTTGTTGTGGGATTGCTTTCGTCACCGATGGACAAGAATGACCCTTTGTCAATGGAGGCCCACCGCTGTTGAAATCTTTTGAAGAGGAGAATGTCAGGGGAAGAGGACGGCCCCAGACATCGCACGAAGACATCCTTGAGTAAGATCTCCAAGACGTGGTGATGGCAAGCCAACCACAACATGGGATGGCCAAACTCCTGCTCAATGCGAATGCAAGCACCTTGGATCATCCCAGCGTTCACAGCTGTGGTGTCGAATCCCAGTCCAATGATTTGCTCTGAAATGCCAAAAGCCTGGACTTCCTGGAGTACGGCTGCAGCCTGTTCTTTTCCAGTGCCGTCCACTGCAGCGGGTACACCAAGAAGCTCCTCGACTCCATCGCCTGTCACCACAACAGCAATCCGGTCAACCTCCTCCTTCTCCTTGGCGATATCTTCCAACAGTTTCCCATCCCAGTGCAAGACTAAAGGACCAGAAGCTTCGAACTTTCGGGTCAACTCTTCTCCCATCTCCTTTCGGATCTTGTTCCGTGTTTGATGAACAGTTGCTGGCGAGATTACCAGGTCATCCAGGTCATGACCCAAACTCTGAGCTGCTGCTGCAAAGGACGACGTTGCTTGTCTCACGGACATGTTGTCGTGATCCCAAGCAGCGATGAGATTCGGGTCTGTGAGGGCATTCATTCGCCTTTTCTTTTGAGTCTGGGCCTTGCTGGTGCTGGGCGCTTGGTACGTCTCGTCGTCATCATCCTCGTCTTCTGTGTTCATTTCAGTGCTGCTACCATCCACCTCCAAGATCGCTACCTCCATGAGCTGTGTCACCCCAGCATCCCATTTACTCTTCCTAGCCGTGGCTGCAAGATCCCTCTTCCGCTTCACAGCTTTCTTCTTCGCTGTCTTCTGGTCCACCCCCGCAAGACTTGACGACATCCTGTCTTCCCTCTGCGAGGTGAGAAAATCCTTGTCCTCCTGAGGGACCTTGGAGGAGGATAGCATGGAGGAGTGAGCCACGTCTAACACGTCTTCCAAATCCGACTTGAACATCCCCTCCTTGTACCAGTAACACTCTTGTGGCTTTGTCCTGTTCTTCTTGAGTGTGTCGTAGGTATCGATCAACTTCGCCAGCTTCTCCCATGCGTACTTCTTGTTGGTATGTTGGCCTTCTCCCAGATGGGCCAGATGGTTTCCACCACCAGGCGAATGCTCTCCAATTTGGTCTTCCTTCCCTCTTGGTCTTGGTGGTGGTGGAAGTAAAGGAGCAGGCATTGTTCCTTTGATGGAAGTCGTGGACAAACAATTGCTGCAATTGGGGCCTTGTCCAGCAACCACAACTGGTTTCCTGCTCTAGTAACCATCACCTGCGAAAGAGAAGAAAATCTTGTATAAGTGAAACAGAAGTGGCGAACTTGAGTGACCCCTAAAAATCCTCCTACAGCTGTCAAATTTTGTGATGATAATCCTTTATAAAGGTGTAATACGGGCAAGCGTCGCCCCGACCCGAAATCCTCCATTCGTATATTTGAGACACCCTAATAGAGATCATGTCAATATTTTGAGTTTCCTCTCAACTGTCAGTAGAATGGAAAGCTTCAACCAGTTCATTCATGAGATGAATCATTGACAACAAATTCATGAATGTATAATAGCTATAAACAAAACATTACATGTGCATATTAAATATTTTGGATTATAATATTGATTTAAAGTGTAACAAAATGAGCATTCTTTGAGATAGTCAAATTAAACCAAAAATTATTTTGTGACCAAATGAATTCTAAATGATTTAATGGGCCAATTGATCTCCAATCTTTAGGGAGTTGTGCTTCTAGTTTCTACTATCGAAGGTGAATACCTACATTTTGTTTTTATGCTTCAGTTTTAGTTTAGGTATATATTCCTACTTAATAATAGCGTATCATTTTAAAATTCATACCTTTTGAGTTTCATGATCCATCTTTGTAGCTTTTGATGGGCTTGGGATCTCAATTTCTAAACTTGTTTCTAGCTTTTGTTTTAAAGAATGACGTGCTTTTTCTATGGTTTGAATAGCTTTTGCTTATTTTCTTGAGGAACCCAAACCATCTGAAATTTTTGAATTAATAAATATTTGACTCCATTTGATATATATGGACATTGGACAAAATGAAATTAATATGTTGACATATTAATTATTAAAGTTTTTCAGCAACTGCTGAAAAACTGTCTTGAAAGTAAATGCATTATAAATAAATAATATAAATAAAAAAATTATAAATATAAAAAGTACCTATCATTAAATACTTACACTTCTTCACTGGAGTCACAGCAAGACTTTCTAGAACTTGAGAAACCTCTTCTTTGGCATTACTTGATATACTTGGATCATATTCATCGCTTTCTGAAATAACATTCTCAGAAGACTGATTGTGATCAGACTCTTCACTTTGTGATGTTGATAGCAACTCTGGTCTCTGGGTCAATAATTATAATTTTCTACAGTTGCTACATAGTACAATATTCCTTTGTAGTTTCCATTTACATCGATCATAAAGTGATTGGCTGATGGTTCTTATATCCTTGTGTATCTTTTTCTTATGTTTTTGTAAAGGATCATCACAGTATCTAACCATTTTTCATTACTAAAAATACACGATTTTAAATCAAAAATAAGATATGATTTGACTCAAAATAAGCACATCTGTAATAAAAATAAGCATAATTAACAAACATTTGAGAGAGAGAGAGAGAGTTACAAGGAAGGAGTTACAAGGAAAAGAAGTACCTCAAAAGGCCTTGCGGCCCATACCGAGGAGGTACCAATGGCAACGGGAGCCAGGGAAAATTTTGTAAAAGTTTATTTTTCTTTCAACTATCCTAGCAGTAGTAGAAAACTGGATAGTAATAAGAGAGAGGAGAACAACCTTAACGTAATCTAAAAGGACAGAGTAGGGATGGGATGGGGTCCTAGTAACCCACGGGACGGGATTGTGCAAAATACTTTACCCACCCTCCTGAGAGAGAGAGAGAGAGAGAGAGTATCATTTGTAGTTTTCTATTTTAGTCCGTAAAAATGTCCAAATGTCAATGTACGTGTTTTTTCAATAATTTTTAAAATATCTTGCAACTTGATACCCACATTTTTTGTGGTTTGTATCTTTTAACAATTAATGGAAGTGTTGGTTTACGTCGTCGTCGTCGTTGGCCTAGGCAAGCTACGGCTTGGGACCGTAGCGCATCTATCCGGTATAGGTTAACCTGGATGATGTAGCCATAAGCACTGCCGCTAGTTAAGTGCCAACCAGTGATTATCTCACTAGCCGTATTGAGTCCGTTAGGCGAAACTACGACAGTACCAAAGGTGGAAAATATAACCTTTGGTTTTCTATTATTTATTTGCAAAATGGACATGGCATTAGATTAAAATAAATATTTGAATATAAATGATTAACTGACAATTGTGATATATAATTAATTATGTTTACATACAATAAAATAATATAGTATACATAAAATTAGTATTAATGTGGTTCACAATTGAATTATAATGGGGTAACTAATTTAAAATGAATTTATACTATTCCGAAATTCAAGACGGTAAAATTAACATTTAACTTGAAACTAAAATAAGAGTATTCACTACACACTCCCCCACCAGAGAGGAAGTTCAAAGAGTTCCGAACGACACAGATTTCCGCTGAACCTTTTTGGTAGCTACTTGTACCTCACTTAAGGTTGATTCCAAAAACGCAGGCTTAAGACGATCGATAGAAACCTTGTCGACCTTGGAACCGCGCTGGATGAGAAATGATTTGCGCGTACGTCGGAGAACTTCATAGGGTCCGTCATATGGACATTGGAGAGGCCGTTTTGGGACAGGTACACGAACGAAAACGTGGGTGCAAGACTGGAGGGCTGGGGAATAAAGATGTTCTGTTGGCTAGTCAATCGAGGGGGAACAGGCTGAAGGGACTGCATGTGAGAGGAAAGTGTTTGAGCGAATTCCGTAGGATCGCATGACTTATCCCCTGCAGTGAAGTAGCCACCTGGTAGCCGCAGTGTTGTTCCATAGACTAGTTCAGCCGCTGTAGTCTTCAGATCACTCTTAAATGCAGAGCGAATACCAAGCAACACGAGTGGAAGCTTATCCATCCAATGGGAGTCTTCGTGACACATAAGGGATGACTTCAGCTGGCGATGGAAACGTTCGACGAGGCCGTTAGCTTGCGGATGATACGCACAGGTATGCGCATGTACTGTACCCAACAAGCTGGTAAACTTCTTCCAAAGCGAAGACTCAAATTGGCGACCTTGGTCAGTGATGACTTTTGTCGGCAATCCAAATCTTGATACCCATCCATGAAGAAAGGCTCTTGCAACAGTGTCCGCTTGGATATCAGGAAGTGGGATGGCTTCAGGCCATCTGGAAAAGCGGTCGAGACAGGTGAGCAGATAAACGTTGGCCTTGAATCACTGGAAGAGGGCCAACAATGTCTACATGAATTATCTCAAATCGCTGGGATGGGGGGCGGGAATGCGTCAAAGGGGGACCTGGTGTGCCTTTGGACTTTGGCACGCTGGCAGGCAAGGCACGTTTTGGTCCAATGTTTGACATCCTTCCGCATCGAGGGCCAAACAAAGCGAGAGGTAACCAGGTGTTGCGAAGCACGGATACCAGGATGGGAGGGCGTATGAAGATCCATGAAGACTGCTTTTCTGTGACATGGAGGGACATAAGGGCGAATAGCAGCTGTTGATACGTCGCAATAGAGGGGCACAGACAATCCTGGCATACTCATTTTCTTGAGGGAAAGTGAGTGAGTGGAGTCTTCTCTGAGCAGTTCTTGTAGTTCCGTATCCTTATCTTGATCCTGTGCAATAGCATTCACAGTGTAGAGCTGAGGGTAACAGAAGTAATCTCTATTCTTGAAAGTGCATCCGCTGGAGTGTTCAAGACACCTTTGATGTGGCGGATATCTGTGGTAAATTGCGAGATATAATCGAGTTGCCTGATGACTCTGGGAGAGTGGTTACAGCTGTTTTTATTGAAGACAGTGACCAAAGGTTTGTGGTCGGTAAATAAAACACAAAACTCTCGGCCTTCAAGGAAATGTGAAAATGCTTCACGTTTAAGTAAATAGCAAGAAGTTCACGTCCGAAAGCACTATAACGCGTTTGGGCTGGCTGCAGCTTTTTCGAGTAAACGCGATGGGTGCTTGTTGACCGTTAATGGTTTGTTCCAACACACCACCGATCGCAACATCTGATGCATCGACCGACAGAGTTAGGGGGGCATCACTGATAGGAAATGACAGAGACAATGCACTATTGATAGCATTTTTGGCATTGTCGAACGCCTGTAAACTATCGCTACACCATAACAATTTCGTTACCTTGCGTTTGTGTGTGATCATAGCGTGTAGAGGAGCAAGAACACTGGCACAGTTTTTAATGAACTTGTGGTAATAATTTACCAAACCTAGAAACCGACGTAACTCACGCTGATTATTTGGCATAGGGTAATTTTTTATCACTTCACACTTGTCCTGAAGGGGGGTAATTCCGTGCTGCGAAATCGTGTGACCAAGAAATTCCAAGGTTGGCTGTGCAAACACACACTTAGATGCATTAATAGTAACACCGTATTGTTCTAAGCGTTGAAAAAGGAGTGAAAGATGTTCCTTATGTTCCTCTTCCGTTGAGCTGGCCACAAGCAAATCATCGATGTAGGCATAAACAAAGTCTAAGCCTCTGGTGACCTCATCTATAAACCTCTGAAAGGTTTGCGCAGCATTCCGTAGCCCGAACGGCATCTTCACAAATTCGAATAACCCAAATGGTGTACAAACTGCAGTCTTGGGAATATCCGAAGGCTCTACGGGAATGTGGTGGAAAGCCTTAACAAGGTCTATTTTACTGAAGATAGATTTGCCGTGGAGAAGAGAAGTAAAGTCTTGGACATTTGGTACCGGATATCGGTCCGGGATGGTTGTCGAATTCAAAAATCGGTAATCCCCACATGGTCTCCAGTCTCCTGACTTCTTCTGGACCAGGTGTAGGGAGAGGACCAACTGCTTTTGGAAGGTCTTATTATCCCAAGATCCAGCATAAGCTGGAATTCCGATTTGGCAGCTTTCAGTTTGTCCGGGGCAAGACGTCTGGGTTTTGCAAACACAGGGGGACCTTTTGTTGTAATGTGATGGGTAATGGTGTGCTTAATGGTATCACCCATCTGCATAGGTTGAAGAATTCCTGGATATCGTTGGAAAAGGCACTGGTACATGGAATTAGGGGAACGAGGGAAAGTGCAGAGTTCGAGGCGTCCGAAGGGCAACCTGTTTGGCAAGAACAGAAAGCAGTGTGGCCTGGTCGCATAAGCGTCGCTTGTCAAGATCCACCAGGAGTTTGAAATGCTGGAGGAAGTCAGCGCCGATTATGGGATGCTGCACTTGAGCACAGATGAAATCCACTTGAAGGATCGGCGAAGGCCCAAGTTTAGTTCACGCGACTGAGTACCGTACGTGGGTATGCGTGAACCGTTAGCAGCGTATAGAGGCGGAGATTCCGAGTGCGTATGACCAGATTTTTGAGGGAATACACTGACTGACGCTCCGGTATCGACCAAGAAATTGATACCAGAGTTCCTGTCCTTTATGAATAACAGGTTGGCAGTGCGAGTACTAGACGCCATTAGGACTCGCTGCTGGGGTTTTCCGACGAAAATTGCAAGGGGAGATGCACTTCCTAGCCTTCTTTCCGAATTTGGAGTGGTAGAAGCAGATCTTCCCGGAACTCGAACGATACCTCTTCGTAAATCTTGACCGAGAATGGCTTCTTTGCCGTTGATTTTGTAGCAGAGAACAAACGTGGTTGAGTTGTTGACTTAACTCTTTCACTTTCAACTCCAGTTCCGATTGTGTGTTCACGTTGTTGACCGGAGCTGTGTCAATCTCCACTACTTTGTCGGCAGTTTCTGCTAGTTTATCAACTGGAGTAGCAGGATCCATAGTGGCCAAGACACGCTGAGCTGATGGAGGAAGTTTCTGCAAGAACAACTGTCTAAAGATGTCCTTATCGAAGGTTTGTGCGCGTTCGCCTAGAGCGCACTGCATAGCCCTCAGCATTTGAGTGGGCTTACGGTCTCCAAGTTCTTCTTTTGAGATTAACTGATGTAGTTTCTCACGCTCGGAGACAGTGGTGCGGCGCAGGATGGCAGACTTCAGATCGTTGTACGGGTCCTCACTCGTGGAAGGAGATACGATGACGTCACGGACTTCAGAGATGATGCTCGCTGGTAGAGAGGACAAAACATGATCGTATTTCGTCCTGCTAGTGGTGATCCTTCCCAAGTTGAATTGTGATTCCACTTGGTGGAACCAAATAAATGGATCACCCGGCCAGAAGACGGGGAGCTTTACGCTCAAGTGGGAGATGGCACCAGCGTCGTCAGGCATCTTCTCCTATGCTTGCTAACGTACAAGCAAGACGACAAGTTCCCAACGAAGGAGTGGAGGTTGAGACGAGCGCAGGCACAGAGCGCACGGGCAGGGGTGAGGGGCAGAGGGCACGAGCGACATTACAGTCTGGTCCTAGTCGCTCGGGTGAAGGGGGTGATGGGCAGAGGGCACGAGCGACGTTACAGTCTGGTCCTAGTCGCTCGGGTGAAGGGGGTGATGGGCACGAACGACATTACAGTCTAATCCTAGTCGTTCGGGTAAAAGGGGTAATCCAGCTCCGGGGTCATCAATTGTTGGTTTACGTCGTCGTCGTCGTTGGCCTAGGCAAGCTACGGCTTGGGACCGTAGCGCATCTATCCGGTATAGGTTAACCTGGATGATGTAGCCATAAGCACTGCCGCTAGTTAAGTGCCAACCAGTGATTATCTCACTAGCCGTATTGAGTCCGTTAGGCGAAACTACGACAGTACCAAAGGTGGAAAATATAACCTTTGGTTTTCTATTATTTATTTGCAAAATGGACATGGCATTAGATTAAAATAAATATTTGAATAAATGATTAACTGACAATTGTGATATATAATTAATTATGTTTACATACAATAAAATAATATAGTATACATAAAATTAGTATTAATGTGGTTCACAATTGAATTATAATGGGGTAACTAATTTAAAATGAATTTATACTATTCCGAAATTCAAGACGGTAAAATTAACATTTAACTTGAAACTAAAATAAGAGTATTCACTACAGAAGTTTAATAAATGAAAAAATTTGTTTTGGATTTCATTGTCTAGGGGGGGTGGGGGTCAAAAATAAAAAAGGGGGTAAAATTTTTATTGTTCTACATATTTGAATGTGGTATTATTTAATAGATTCTTCATGATGATTCTAAAAATATATAGTTTTATAGGTCTACAACAAGATGTTTGGGAGTTATTGGCCATTAAAGTTAGGTGGTAAAGTGGGGCTCATATCTCAAAAACTATGGGTCATAGAACTTTTTTATTTGAACCAGTGAAATCAGCACCCAGAAGAACCCCATATGTCAATTTTCATTAAAATCTGGGTTGGAGTGGTGACAAATTTTTTAATTTTTGGGTGGTTTATCCTGGAATGCCCCGATAGTAAAGTTTTACCACTCCAACTATAACAAATGGAAAATGATGCGATTTCCGTATCACATACCTAGGCCTATTAATACCCCCTCCCCAAAACTATTCCAAGGTTGAAACATTTTAGATGGAAAAGTGATGCATGATATCTGGCTGATCAGCAGTTTATGGTTGGATTTAGTTTTAGATTAGTTTTTTATTTTAAATTAACACGCTACTTCCATGAGTTTGTTTGGCAAAACTTTACAAACATAAAAATATATTTGCATGCATTAGTAATATTATTTCAGACTTGTATCCTGTAAATTAAAAAAAATATAGTCCTACATGTGTTTTTATTCAAAAAATTTATTTTGATTGAATGTAACAACCTAAATTGAATTTTGCTGTAAACTGCATGATTACCTGGATCTGGTTGATGCCTTTGCACTAAATGCCATGACCTGTATTTCTAGCAAGAAATATATTTTTCTAGTGTAATTTGATGTGGTTTATTCAAATCTAAGCTTTATTTGTTGTGCAAATGTTCCAAAAGGGAACCTAACCTAACCTAAATGATTTAGAGAAAGGAGTAGGTAATAAAGTTTCTAAATTTGTAGATGATACAAAAGTAGTGGTTAATATTCATTTTAAGATCCCTTTCATTTTCAATAGAAAGGGTTAATTTTCTGCTATTTTCACTTTTAATATGTTCAACTACCTTTCTCTATTCTTGGAAAGTAATTTTGGTATTATTGCAGTTTTGGCCCCAATTGGTTCTCAGCAATTTTGATGTGTTTAGCTATATCTCTTTTTGGACAACTTTTTCTAATACTACTTCCATCGTAAATGGATAATAACGGAGATAATAAATATAATAATTTTTGGTCTGCCATATTCTCATTGTTGCCGTTCCATGTCTCTCTCTCTCCCACATGAGGACAGTGATTCTGAGGATGATGACATTGATGAGCCTGTGGCCAACCCTGCTCCTCAACCTGTTGCTTCTCATTAAGGTTAGGTTGAGTTGGGTTGGGTTATGAAACTTGTGTTTTTCCTATGTTTTTTGATGTGATTCACTCAAATTTGACTTCTCTTCAGATGTTTGTTGAACATACAAGCTGATGGTATTAGTTTTTTTTACTTGAAGTGCATTTTCTTTTTGGGTTGCTGCCATGACATTGTTCTTGAAAAGATGAGGTGCATTCTTTCTTTTTGAGAGTAGAGCTAATAGGCCAGTCTGTGGCCTTATGGCTACATGATGTAATGTCAGCCTCCATGGATTTTGATTGGCTAGAAACATTTGGATGAATTTGGTGCATCTAATGATAGGTCAATTATTTCACTATCAGTGACAGAGTCTTTAGATGTTGACCACGCTCTTGAGAGACATCTTGGAGTGTCAGGTGTTGTATCTGGAGCTTCTTGGGTGTCATCATGAAGTGCTGCTGAAGTGGCACTGTTGGTAGTAATTATAGTTGAAGGAGAAATAACAGTTGTCAATCTGGCAGCAGGAATCTGTGATCCAGCAGTAGATTTTGAATTTGCTTCTGACTCTGAGACATTTATTTCCCCTCCTGTTCCTGCTGTACTGCCACCACTACCATCAGATTTAGATGTCATAGGTGATAGTTATAGTTTTTTTTTATTTAGAACATCGTTTTTGATGTTCTTTCACACAGTCACTTCGTTTTGATACAATTGTGAGGCACTTGATACACCGTACTTTTGTTTGAGAAATCTCCTTAAAACTAGCCCACACAGGATCTTTAGGTTGACCACCAAGAGGACAGTTTACATGTTTTAAGTTAGGTCTATTTGACATAGCTATTTTGTTGCTACCAGGTAGCTATCACTGATCAGTGAAATACTGCTTTACATAAAAATTACACTGTCTGAGGAAATGGAAAATCTGAAAAATCTGAAATTTGTTACAAAAGTGTCACATGCAGTGTTTAAACTATGTTACTGTAAGTTTTCCTGAGTTTGTTAGGGTTTTTCAGTGTTTTGGGGTTTTACCAGAGTTTTACCAGGGCTAAAATCAAGTGCTTGGGTAAAACATGGTAAAAGTACCTGGAGGTTTTACCTGACCTACCCTAACCTAAAATTACTAACTAACTGTATTATATTTACTCTTCTGGTGGTGGATATAAAAAGGAAATTTGCTAAGTAATGAGTGCAGTTGCTGATCCAAGAATAGTCATGAATAAACATTTTAATTATATTTCAAGAAATTTGCACAAGTGAAGCTTAGATTTGAATAAAGCACATCAAATTAAAAATATTTCTTGATAGAAATGCAGATCATGACATTCACTGCATATTAACTGATGTCTGCTAAACTTTTCAATTTTGGGCATATATATATAGGGTTTTTATGGGAAGAGTTTTTAATTTTAATTTAGAGGCCTTACACCAAGTATAATATAATATTTACTGAAGAACCTGTTTTTATAAAGTAGCCTTGATGTCTTTTATCTAACCTAGTTTAAAATTTGGTAGACTGGTGGAGTGGTGGTGTATACTAAGATTTGACCTAATCACTGTTCATGATTGTGTACTAAGAATGATGGCCTATTGAAGTTGTCTTAACCATTAAACTGCAGTTATTGGAAAATCTGCCTACTGCTGTATGTACAAAAAACACAAAAAAATAAACATACCTAAACACATATTATACACTTGTAAAATTAAAAGTATGCATGCAGAAGAATGAAAAATAAACCATTTACCTAATTTTGTTCAGCCATGTGGTGTTGAAGTGAGACTGCTGGCAGTTTGTGAATGCTAAACTTAACACGCAATTTAAAAAAATAAGGCGAGAAAATCTGTTCTCATGTGAGGCATGTTGCAGTTGCATAAGTGGACTCGTATGAGGCACATTGCAGTTTAAGGGTTAAAGTATAAAATTATTTAATAGTTTGTACTGAACTATAGCAATCCCTTGATTAGTGCGGTTAATAATATGTACTAAATTTTTAAAAATGCATTTTTCAAAACTATTTTTCATTGTAATATGACTGCAAAGGATAATAATAATGTTTTCATTCATCAAAAGTTTATTTGAAACAAAAGCATATGCATAAAAAAGGTGGGAAAAATTACATAATTTATTTTTTGGAAAAATACTTCAATAGCAAAATTTGAACTGTTATTTTTCTTCTTCTCCTCGTACATTTTTCTGTAGTAGCTAATATCTTTCTCCAGGTTTCGGTGGACTTGCATGCTTCGTTCAATGTTGGGATCACCATCCATAATTTGCTGCTTTAAAGTTTCAAGAGTGCGAAACATTTCATCAAATTCTTTTAAAGTGAACTCCTTTGATGGTTCATTTTCATCTGCTTTTACAATTTTACAATTGTCCTCCTCTTCAAATGCACACTGTTGTTCTAAATTAATAAGGTCATTATTACCGAGTTCTTCTGTATGAGATTCAAGCAATTCACGAACATTTGCAGTGTCTACACTGATTTCCAGCACTTCTGTGTGTGTCGTTTGAAAATTTTAGTTTACATACAGTACTGTACTCTAAGCAGAAAACTGCACTAACTCAAATGTGGACCCGTATTATCTGAAATGTGGTGTCAAATTATAAAGCGCACTAACTTGAAAATCGCATTAATCGAAACTGCACTAAGTGAGTGATTGCTGTACTTTAACCCCTTCAATACAGCAACATATGTGTGTATGTCCAAAACTTAGAGGAAAGCTAAATTATGACATTTCTGCTTTTAATTATAAATATTTAAGTTTTGGATATGCATACACATATTGTATATTGGAGCGTGCTAATCAGACATATGCACTAGGGTGGTCCAAAAAGTTAAAGCATCGACTAAGTTCTCTCCACAAGGTTGGTTTTATGCCTCTTGGTGTGGACAGTATTTGTGCAAAGTTTCACGTTCTTCGGTTAATATTTAGGGGTCGCCCCACTTGCCCCCTTTTTGAAAATTTGGGAAAATATATAGACAACTGAATAACTAAGTTTTTTTTTGGTTCTCAAAGAATATGAAAGAAAACAGTAAGACAATAGGACATGATAATGGGTGTATCTTCATTATTTCTTCTGCATCAGAGTCGCCTTTGATGGTATTGGTATCTGTTTTCGGTGGGCGGCTACGAGTTGTAGGAGGTACTGCTTCTGGTCCTCGTTTCGTGTCAAAGTTTCATTGTAGCGTTGTGCGAGAGCAATACCTCGCTCGGCAGCATCATTGACGACTTTCATCTTTAAGGCGCGATCTCTAAGTTCCCTGTAGTTCTTGTCATTTGGCCATTCCCGTGGATCTTTTTGAAGTAACTGGCGCGCTTCCTCCTTACCTCCAACTTTCAAGGCATCAAAGAGGGTCAGTCCCCTTTTCGTGACGAAGGATGCCACATCATTTTCAACACCAGCTTCTGCCATGTCGATTCGTCGGGGGCAGCCATTCTGTTGGGGATGCTGGAGGTGTTGAACCATTCTCCTTTTGGTATCAGGATCGATCCTATTATCGAAGAAGGCCAGTCCAATCAGATGCTCCGACAAGTACCACAGGTGGCATCTTAGAGCTGTCTTCGCCGCTTGTGCAGCTCCACCATGTGGATATTTTTCCAGAAGATGCAGCATTTTGAGATCATTGAGAGGAGCTTGTGTCCCCATTGGCGCTTCATGCTAGTACTTGACGTAAATCAGACTGACAAATAAAGCCAGCTGAGTCACGTTTCGTTCTTCGCGTGCTGTGAGCTTGAATTGATAGTGAAAGAGGTAGATTTTGAGCGCATAAATCGCCTTCGCCATCCATCTCGCGTGGTGCATGGGACCCGGAGCTCGGATAAAGAGTTGACCACCAGTCTTTCCCCCCAGGAAGAGCAAAGATAGTTCAAGGAACTCCTTGTAGTCGTCACGAGGTTGGCTTGCCTGAAGAGCGTTAGGTAAGTAAGTGAGCATCTCTTTTCTCATCTCTTGGAGTTGAGGGTTCTCGAACAAGCTGTCCGATGCTGAGACAAATGCTTCGTGGGAGAGAGATGGCCATTCCTTTTGAAATCGCTTAAAAAGGCCTGTTTCAGGACTTCCTGTTGAGCCAAATATTGAGGCAAAGACATCAGCAAGTACGACTTCAAGTATATGATGTCGACAACCGATCCAAACTAGCTCGTGACCCAATGTTTCTTCAATCCTGACACAGGCTCCGCGATGTAAACCCGTGTTTGACGCAGTGGTATCGAAGATGAGACCTCTCACATGCTGTTCCACGTTCCATAATTTCATAGTTTGAAGGCATGCCTGGGCCTGTGCTTCTCCAGTTCCTTGTTTCATCTTTGGGACACCAAGCAGCTTCTCCTGTCCATTGAATGTTATAAGGATTGCTATCCGATGCACATTCGTCTTCTTCCCTTCAATGGGGGAGAAGCTTTCCGTCCCAATGGAGAAGGACAGGGTCTTCTAGAGAGAATGATTCTAGGTCTTCTCGAGCTGCCTGTTCTCATCCACTTTCTCTGTAGCGATGAATAGAGCTCCGAGAGCACGTCATCCCAGACAGATCATGCCCCGCGGCCTGTAATACAGCTCCAGTTACGAAAACAGCATTCCGGTCAGAAAGATTGGTGCGATCCATTGCTCCAATGAAATGACTTCTGGAGATTGGAAAATGTTCGTAACCTTGTTCTTGGGACGCTTTGGTGCCGGAGCTTCAGACGAAGAAGGAATCGGAACCGATGGTCTATAGTCGTCGTTGTCTTGCGAAAAAAGGGAAGAAGAAGAAGAGGAAAGATCAATTGATGACACTCCTGCTTCTTCCAAATCTTTCTGTGTTGCTTCATGCCTTGCCTTCCTCTTGGCTTCCTTCTCCATTCTGGATCGCTTTCTGTCCTCTTGTGTAGTCGTTTCCTTATCAATGCCAGCCATGCTGCAAGAATTGACGTCCTTGCGCTGCATGGACAGGAAATTTCGGTCCTCAACGTTGACGATTGTGCTCATGGCATCACTGGTTGCGATGTCAAACAGTTCCTGGATGTCCGCTTTGAAGATGTCTTCATTCATTCTATCGCTGGCACGTTGCCTGGTCCTGTGCTTCTTGAGTGTTTTGTAGCGGTCTAAAAGCTTTGAAAGCTTACGGACACAGGAGTCGATCCGTTGAGTTGGGATCCGCGCTCGGGTCCAGACTTCAATCACCCTCTGGCATGCCTGGTTCAGACTGTCGGAGGTGGTTTGCTTTTGATTGATGTGGTGGTATTGCCCCAAGAGGAGGGCGTCAAGGCATGTAGGGAGCCTTGACGTGGATAAAGTTCCAGTTGCCATCCCTAGAAGCCAAACTTTTGGAATTGATCGAGTTTGAGCCATCAGACCTACGGAAGAAAAAGTACATTATATAATATATATATTCAGAGTGGGGCGACCTCTAAATATTCACCAATCACGCTGCAATTTTGCACAGACCATGTGGACACTAAATGGACAAAAACCACACTTGTGGAGACTATCTAAGACAATTTTGAAATTTCCCCCTATGGATTTGGACCACCCTAATATGCACGTATGTTGCTGTATTGAAGGGGTTAAATATTTTTAATTTTATCCTTTCCAATGAGACTGTTTTGTGGGCTGTCTAAAAATATCTTGGCCACTTGGGTAAGTTCTAGCCTAACTCACAAAGTTGTGAAGATTGGTAGAAATTTACCATATCTGATACATTATAAAGGGTGGCAAACAGTGATTGCCCCCCACACAGATGAAACTGAAATAGAGGTACAAAAAAGTGGTGGTTGCATCTTTTAGACAATTTAGTTCTATGTCTAAACAAAACCACTCAATAGTTGGTGTTGCCTCTTTGTGCCTGGTGGATGGCTTCAAGATGGCAAGGGTAGGAGGTGAGGAGAGACTCGAGAAGGTCAGTGTCGTAGTCAAGATTTTAGAGGATTGTTTTGATGTGCTGCTCCATGGTCCAGTGGCAGAATCAGGTGGCTGGTGGTTTAGCAAGCATCAAGGATTCCACTGTTTTTCAGGATTGATCCTGAAAGATTCTGCTGCTGGACCATGGAGCAGCACAATCAAAACAATCCTCTGAAATCTTGACTACGACACTAACCTTTTTGAGTCTCTCCTCATCTCCTACCCTTGCTGACTTGAAGCCATTCACCAAGCACAAGGAGGCAACACCAACTATTGAGTGGTTTTGTTTAGATGTAGAATTAAATTGTCTAAAGGATGCAACAATCAGTTTTTTTGTACCTCTATTAGTTTCATCTGTGCAGGGGGGGGGGGGGGGGGGGGGGGGGGCAGTCATTGTTTACCACACTGTATACTAGGGTGTGTACAGAGGAAAATATCAAAGGTCAATATTTTTCTCCACTTTGCTTGTGCTTTTATTCCTTTTCATGTAAGAAAGATGTGCACCAATTTTGAAAATGATTAAGTGATATTTAGGGGTTGCACACATTTGAACTTTTTATAATAAACAATTTTCTTCAGTGTTACGAAAAAAATTCTCCCTTGGAACTACCGAAAATGAAAAACTAATAATAAAATTGGAAAATTCAAATCAATATACAATACAATACAATTTAATAATACAAAATTTTCTTCAGTGTTACAAAAGAATTCTCCCTTGGGAGCACAGAAAATAAAAAACTTTAGTATTAAAATCAGAAAATCTGAATCAATTTTTGAATTGGTACAAGGACATTCCCGCCTTGGTTCTTTTCGGCACCTCCTTTTGATGATGTTCAACAATCTGCAACAAGAATTGTTTTTGTGTCTCGTCCTTGACTGATTCATTGAATTGCTTGATTAATGCAATTCCCTCTCTGCTGTGTCATTTAGGACTTTCAGTGCATTGACTGACTCTCTCAAGCTGTCATTTTTGGTGTACTACTCTATGTTGTCAACATCCCCGATGCTGAAGTTGTCAAAGAATGTCTTCATCCCTTGAGTGATGAAGTTGCTCAGATCCTTGCCTTCAAAAGTCAGGTTTTTCCACTCAAATTGTTTGAGTTCCTTCCTTGATGCAGGTTTGTTCAAGGCCTTTCTCATTTGGCAATATCTATTCATCAAGGAAAGCCAAACTGAGTAGAGTCTCTGAGAGATACCATAGATACCTTTTGGCAACTCAAGGCAGCCTGGCCCAGGTCCTTGTTTGGATATGAAATCAACAGTTCAATCATGTCTAGGTCATTTTTCGGGGCCCACCTGCTAACCACTGCCTTGTGCTAGAACCAGACATAAATGAAACGCGTAAAAAGGGCCACATCGTGCAATCCCTTCACCTCTCAGTTGGTGAGTTCCAGTTGCTCCCTGAACAAAACCATTTTCAGCACATGATAGCTTTCGCCATCCACCTGGCTTGATGATGGGCTCCTGGAGTCCTGAAGGAGAACTCAGCTCCACCCCAGCCTCCAAGGAAAGGAGCGACAGCTTGAGTTCCTCATAATCTTCTCTCGGGTGACATGAACTTTCAATGACTCCACGAAGATAATTCACCATCCTGATTTGTTCATCTTCCAAGTACCTAGTGGCTGGCTCTTCTTCATCGATCATGGTTTGAAAACAATTTTTGTTAATAAAGTCCCAACACTGCTGAAATTGTCGAAACAACAGGATTTCAGGACCACTTGTTGGCCCCAGGGACTTATGAAAGACCTCCTTCAAAATGAGCTCATAAATGTGGTGATGGCAAGACAACCACAAGAGCGACTGACCAAGGAATTGTTCAATCCTCATACATGCCCCTTGCAGAAGTTCGGTATTGGACGCCATAGTGTCAAATGAGAGGCCAATGATGCAGTCCTGGATTCTAAATCATTGCAGCTCCTGGATGATGGCTCAAGCCATTTGTTCACCAGTACTATCCTGGGCAACAAGCACTCCAAGAAGATGCTCGAACTCCTTCCCTGTTACCTCAACAGCTAGCTACTGTCTTCCAAGCTTCTAGAGCTTCCGCCAGCAACTTGGGGTAATAGCTTGCTGTCCCAGTGCAAAATGAAGCGAGGTGGATCTTTGAAGATCGACGACTCAAGTTTGGCCATTTTCTCTCAATACTTGGCACATGCTCGATGAACAGTTGATGGTGAAATAATAATCTGTGATACATCTTGTCCAAGACTTTTAGCAGTTGCAATGAAGGCAGTGCTTGCTTGTTGAATAGAGTGTTGTTCTCTATCCCAAGTAGCCACGAGTGTTGGATCAAGTGTTTTCTTGGAATGACAAGGTGACTCAGAGGTCAATGGAGCAGCAAAATCATCATCTGTTATCGCAGTTGAGCTAGAGGATGTGCTATCCAGCTTCATTTTCTCGGAGATCTTTTCAGCTTCTTCAGCATGCTTTCATTTTCGAAGTTCAAGTTTCTTAGCTGCTGCTTCTTTCCATTTGACAGCCATGGTGTGTTTCCTATCCACCCTAGCCACTGAAGAACTCATTCTGTCCTTCCTCTGGGAGGACAAGAAAACCTTGTCCTCCTCTGGAACTGAACTCATGCTCATCATACCTTGACAAGCGATGTCGAAAAGGTCAGCAAGGTCTCCCTTCCACACCTGATGCTTCATAATTGCTTTGTCCATCTCTCTCAACTTCTTCTTCAAGTTTTGGTACTCTTTGTACAGCTTTAGTATAGCAGCTCTAATGTTCTCCTCTGTCTTCATAGGGATATTTGCCTTCTTCCAAACTTCTTGAAGCTTGATACTCGTAGACTTGATGACAAGGGGGATTGTTTCCTTCATTTCCAGGTGATGGTACATAAAGCAGAGGAGGACTTGTGCCTGGGATGGCAATCTTGCTCCTAAGAGCTCTTCGACTGGAGTCTTTTCAATCAGCCAGATTATCTTTCTTTCCATTTTCAACACTTTTTGCAATATGTTGGAAGTTGGGATGATGTTGAGATTTGGTTACAAAGGGCTAAGGCATCAGAGGTGACATAAGTGTGCAACCTCTAAATGGTGGTCAATTTACTTCAAATTTGATACATATGCTTTACAGATCATAAGGTGTACAGGGAAGAGCAAACTGTAGTGAAATTTGCAACTTGATAAAAGTTTTAGATCTGGTGGCGTCACACTTTAGATTAATAGTATTATTACTTGGGATAACTTACTCAAATCACTTTTCTCATTTTCTGTAGGATTTGACTCACTCCATTGATATTTTGGAGTTGACTTCCTCTTTTTAGAATCTGAATGCTGCTACTGCCAAGTTCTTGTTGGTAACATAGCTACTTACTTTGGTAGGCACCATATGGATATTACAAGACTGTGTAGTCTAAAAATTTGATTATGTAACTAGGATGTAGATTCATAATCTATAAATTTTTATTTAATAGAGGACTATAGGCTTAATTTGAAAGTACCTACTAAAAATATGAAATTTTGTGTAGGTATATAGATTTTAAAACTAAAATACTTTTAGATCTAATCTAGATAGCGCAGATTTTTTTTTTATAAAATTCTACGTGCAGTTCAGAGACTGTGTCCATAGGCCCTAATTTCTAGCCTAATCTAACATAATTTAACATATTACTAAGCTGTTATGAGCTCTATCTGAACTATGTCTGGTATCTGGAATTTCACCTAATTTGTTTTTTCAATTTTACAAATAATTGTCATTCACTGACATTGAATTGCTGGACTAGAAATTTAAAAAATATGGAAAGAATGGAAAGGTGCTATAAAATTAGGGAAATTGAAGATGATGTGTCATGCACTGTATGATTTGTCATGGAATGCCCAGGTGTGAGTGGTTTTATTTCAGTCATATGTAATGTAACTAATTGAATCAGACTTCAGAAAGTAATTCCAGATGGGGCATTCCAGGACAAATCACCCCAAAATTAAAAAATTTGTCACCACTCCAACCCAGATCTTAATGAAAATTGACATACAGGGTTCTTCCAGGTGCTGATTTCACTTGTTCAAATAAAAAAGTTCTATGACCCATAGTTTTTGAGATATGGGCCCTCAAAATCTTGGGGGCCCCACTTTACCACCGAACTTTACCAAAGATGTTGTTGTAGACCTATAAAACTATACATTTTTAGAATCAGCATGAAGAGATTTATTAAATGATACCATATTCAGATGTGTAGAACAATAATTACCCCCCCCTTTATTTTTTATTTTTGGGCCCATTAAATCATTTAGAATTCATTTGGTCACAAAATAATTTTTGTTTTAATTTGACTATCTCAAAGAATGCTCATTTTGTTACACTTGAAATCAATATTATAATCCAAAAACTTTAATATGCACATGTAATATTTTGTTTATAGCTATTATACATTCATGAATTTGTTTCAGGTCAATGATTCATCTCATGAATGAACTGGTTGAAGCTTTCCATTCTACTGACAGTTATGAGAGGAAACCAAAAATATTGACATTATCTCCATTTACCATATCAAAAACTATAAATCTATTTCAGACAACTGAATATTTAGTTAAGAAAAGCAGAAATATAAAACAAAGACTTGGAATTATTCCTGAAATTGAACCCATGTCAAAAGGAAAAGTAATAACTAAAGGTACTAAAGATTCTGTTCAGAAATTTTTCAAATAGGATGAAATTAGTCATTTGTGCCCAGGTACAAAAGACTGCCTGAGTATCAGAAATGAAAGTGGGTATAAAGAATCTGTGCAGAAAAGACTGGTATTAATGAATCTGAAAGAAGTTTTTAGTCTATATAAAAATAATCCAGATAGTCCCCAAATTGGCTTCTCTAGTTTTGCCAGCCTTTGCCCCAGACATTGTGTTTCAGCTGGAGCTGCTGGTACCCATTCTGTGTGTGTATGTACATACCACCAGAATGCCAAAATACAATTCTCAGCTTTGGGTGTCAAAGGGTTGGAATACACAACTCTTATGGAGAAAGCAGTGTGTGATGTCAACAACAGTTAATTGCATGATGCAAATATGTAATCTCTGTCCAAAAGAACAAGGTATTAAGAATTTTTTGCTCACTTTTCAAAGTGTTAACGATCTGAATGTGAGGAAATAAAATATAAACAATGGGTTACTACAGATTGATGCAATATGGTTGAAAAAACAGAATCTGTAGATTTTATAAATTCATTAAGCACAAAAATTGTCAAATTGACACCGTCATCACTTTATAGCAAAGAATCAGAGTGCATTTCTAAAAAACTTGAAGAAATATTTAAATAGCCATACAGCTGTAGTTCTTGGTGACTTTTTAAAAAACTACTCATTTGTAGTACAGGATGCAGCCCAAGGTTTTCATTGGGAAAATATCCAATGCACAGTGCATCCTTTTGTGTTATATTATAAGGAACCAGAAAGAAATGAAACAAAACATTCAAGTTATTGTTTTTATCTCCAAATACAAAACATAATACTACAATGGTTTACTTTTTTAAATACATTCATACGCTACCTATTATTAGAAAATCCCACCTTTATATCAAGAAATTACATTGTTTTACTGATGGATGTGCAGGACAATATAAAAAGTGCTTGTGATAGGATTGGGGGTACAGTGAAAAGATCTGTAGCCAGAGTGAGTATGCAGAGAACATTCGCAAATCAAATATTAACACAGAAGACATGTTTGAATTTTGTTCAAACAATATAAGTGATAGCATAAATTTTTTTTAATAAATTCTGAAGAAATTGAAGCTATGGAAAAATTTTTAAGTGACAGATATGAAAAAAGTATGCGGCTAACAGGAACGCAAAAATTCCACAGATTTGTACCTATTAATGCAAATAACAAAAACATTTGAATTATCTTCTGATGAAGTTGGTGAGGTGAGGATTATAAGCAAAGTTTTTCTGGGTGAAGATAATGTTGAAGTTAATCCAAAAATAGGAGAGTACATAGTTTGTACTTACAATGATCAGAAATGGTTGGGATTTGTACATTACTATAATGAGGAATTTGATGACTTTGAGGTTAGCTTTTTGCACCTATCAGGATATAGTGTTTACTATTACTTTCCACAAATCAGAGATACATGCCACATATCAAGAGAAAATTTTAGGTTTATTAAGCACACCAACTTTAAAGCTAGGAACAATGTGTATTCAATATGTTTTCCCAGAAAATGAGTTGAAAAAACTCATGTAATTATGAATCAACTTGATGTAATGTATGTGTTCAATTTGTGTTTTTGCTGTTTATTTTCATCCATGTGAATACAGTAATCCCTTGATTAGTGCGGTTAATTAATCCTCCGATGTCACCACATATATCAAAACCACATTAATCAAAGTTAAGAACCAATGGAAATAATTATAATGAATCCTGGAAAATAAAAAAAAAATTTAGAATAACATTTATTTTAACTTTAAAGCATTTATTTTTTATAGAGAAACGTATCTATAGTTGATTGAACATATATTTAAACTTTAAAGCATTTATTTTATAAAGAAAAACTAATCTAAAGTCGATTGAATATTTATTTTTTACAGAAAAACTTATCTAAAGTCAATTGAACAGTGTTAGCTTTTTTCTTTTCTGACAACATTTTGCGATAACAATCAATTTGCTTATCTAAACCACGGCGAACGTTCATGCTTCTGTCTACATTTGGATCCATCTCGAGTAAAAGATGTTTGGCCTTCTCAATTGTCCGAAACAATTCTTCAAGTTCTTTCACCGTGATTTCCTTAGAAATATTTTCCTTTTCTTTTTCTTCATATGCCTGTTGATGCTCGATTACTAGAAGATCTTCGTCACTTAGGTCTTTTGAATGTGAAGCCAATAATTCCCGAACATTTCCCGAATCGACATCCTCGAAGCCAAGGTCTCTTCCAATCGTAGCAATATCATTAATGACTTCGTTGACAGGATTAATAAAACCACCAAAATCATTTGCGCATTCAGGCAAAAGATTCTGCCAGACCACTCTCATGCAGCTGGCTGTCAATTCTTCCCACGACTCGTGAATGTTTGCAACTGCTTGTTTAATGTTAAATTGTTTCCAAAATTCATGTAGAGTGATTGCATCTATGTGTAAAACGTCTGTGCGCACTTGTGTCTGCCGATAAACTGAAGCGCAGTAGGGACTAGGGAAGGCGGGAGACAGTTTCGGCCCAGCTGGTTATTTGCCCGCCATTTTCAAACATTTTTGAACCGCACTATTCAAATTTTATACCGTAAATATCAAGGGATGGTCACAATAAATTTTTGCGCAGTAATCAAAACCGCATTTATCAAAACCGCATTAATCAAGGGATTACTGTATATCATTTGTAGTTCTCTATTTTAGTCTGCAGGCGTAAAAATGTCAAAATTTCACAATGTACATATTTTTTCAATAATTTTTAAAATATTTTGCAACTTGATACCCACGTTTTTTATTGTTTATATCTTTTAACAATTAATGGAAGTTTAATAAATTTTTTTTTTTATTTCACTGCCTAGTGGGGGTGGGGGTCAAAAATGAAAAGGGGGGAAAATTTTCATTATTGTTCTACACATTTGAATGTGATAACATGTAATAGATCTCTTCATGCTGATTCTAAAAATGTATAGTTCTATAGGTCTATGGTAAGATGTTTGGGAGTTATTGCCCATTAAAGTTAGGTGGTAAAGTGGGGGCCCATATCTCAAAAACTTTGGGTCATAGAACTTTTTTATTTTGACCAGTGAAATCAGCACCTGGAAGAACCCCATATGTCTATTTTCATCAAAATCTGAGTCAGAGTGGTGACATGCATTGGGTGATCTCTCCTGGAATGCCCCAGATGCTAAACATAAAATCAGGAGAGTGGTTAAAACTTCTAAGCACCCTCAAACAGTTTCAAGTAAATACAACTGAGTTTTCATCAAATTTGTAATAACTGAATTAGTGATGTTACAAAATGCAAAACTTCACTTCTACATGGAGGTTGAAATGTGACAATAAAACCCACACTAATAGATGGAGTTTATTTCCACAGCAGTTTCAATGCCCATTGACAGCCTCTTTGGGTGGATACAGAAAAACGAATGAACAAGAGTAAGGAAGGGAACATTCTAGAAGGCCAGAGACCATTAAGAAATTCACACACAGGTTAGATCCCATTCACCTGACATTGGAAGGGATTTTTTGACAAAGAATCTCATCAAAGGTAAAGCTTATTAAGTACCTTCACACAAATTAAAATTAATTATCTTGTTCTATATTTACAGATTCTATTAATTTTCTTTTGACATAATTATAACTTAGTTGATTCCCAATCTATGGCATGATTATTTTGGCTGGCATGATAAAATAATTGTATTGTTAGTGTTACAACATCTGAAGGCATATTTATGTTCTTTAATACGAGTTTCAATATTTCTTCCAGTTTCTCCTACATATACTAAATCACAATTTTTACAGGGAATGCTGTAGACACCAGCTTTCTCCTACATATACTAAATCATAATTTTTACAGGGAATGCTGTAGACACCAACTTTCTCCTGTTTTGCAAAGTTATTCATAACCAATTTACTTTTTACAGTAGATGAATATTTGAATGCCAAATCAAACCTAAAATCTTTCATCAAAGGTTTTACGCTCTTAAGTTGGAAATGTAAGGCAAACTCAAATATTGTTTTTGGTTAACTAAAGGTTCCTGATAGGCATAAAAAGATTTCCTGGCTTTAAAATATACCTTTCTAATAAACCACTCAGGATATTTTAAATCCTTAAAAATGTTCCATATCTTTGAATTTTTTGAGTTCAGCAAATGTGGACTACAAATGCTGAGTGCTCTCAGAAACATGGAAGAAATAATTGAGCTTTTAACACCATCATGATGAAAAATAATGAATATGCAAATTGCAGAGAGTGGGTTTTCTGTAGACAGTGAAATTGGGCTTCCCATTTTTGTTAATGACCAAAACATCTAAAAAAGGTAATTGTTTGTTTTCCCATTCATATTTAAATTGAATAGAGAACAAAATTATTTAATGACAAAGAAAGTATATATCAAAGTTGTCCCAGTTGTCAAGCCAAAATGAGAAAATATCTACATAATGAAACCAAATTAAATTACTGGGACATATTGTTTGTAATAATTCTAACTCATAATATTCCATGTATAATGTACTCAGTATTGGGGATAAAATCCATTTCCATGTCAAACTGTTGTAAATAAAATTTCTCACCAAAGGAGAAAGCATTAATATTGGTGATACAGAGTTTGATCAATTCTAAAAATACAAGTGTGGGCATGCCAAGTTCTACATTACATGTTGGCAATTTTCTACCTAAATAAACTAAGTACATCATCAATGGGAACTTTCGTAAACAATGAATCAACATCAAAACTGATCATTCTATCATGCTTTAAATCTAAGGAGACAACTTCATCAATAAAATCATAGGAATTAGTGATGTGTGAGCCTGAAAATTTACCAACTAATGGGGACAATTTATCTGCAAGAAATTTAGATAACCTGTAACTAAAGGAACCCCTGTGTCAAATAATAGGACAGAGTGGTATATTATTTGTATGGGTTTTGGGTAAGCTGTAAATGTGGGGGAGTTTGGGGTTGATCTGTATAAATCTTTTAGGGTCAATTTGGTGTATATCTTAATAGTTTTGTTGAATTCAGCAGAAAGGTGCTTTAGGGGGAATGATCTCAATTTGGTGTGTGTGAATTCATCACAAAATAATGCTTCCATTTTCTGTTTATAATTGCACTTGTCCAAAATAACCAATATTACTTTTGTCCACTTTAGTAACAAATATTGTTTCATTCTTCATTGCCAACATGTAATGTAGAACTTGGCATGCCCACACTTGTGTTTTTAGAATTGATAAAAAACTCTGTATCGCCAATAATGCTTTCTCCTTAGGAGAGAAATTTTTATTTACATTATTTTGATATGGAAATGGGTTCCCCCTTTATCCCCCTGAGTACATTACATGGAATATTATGAGTCAGAATTGTTACAAACAATATGTCCCAATAATTTAATTTGGTTTCATTATGTAGATGATATTTTTTCATTTTGGCTTGACAACTGGTAGGTAGACCAGCCATGAGTGGATCCTCAGGTCTTTGTTGGTCTAAAATATTATAAATTTGATGCTTTCTTTGTCATTAAATAATTTTGTTCCCTAGAGCTATTAAATTTAAATATGAATGGGAAAACAAACAATTACCTATTTTAGATGTTTTGGTCACTAACAAAAATGGGAAGCCCAATTTCACTGTCTATAGAAAACCCACTCACTGCAATTTGTATATTCATTATTTTTCATTATGATGATGTCAAAAGCTCAATTATTTCTTCCATGTTTCTGAGATCACTCAGCATTTGTAGTCATTTGCTGGACTTGAAAAATTCATTTTTAAGGATTTAAAATATCCTGAGTGGTTTATCAGAAAGGCATATTTTAAAGCCAAGAAATATTTTTATGCCCCTCAGGAACTGTTAGTTAACCAAAAACAATATTTGAGTTTGCCTTACATTTCTGGCTTTGAAAGTGGAAAAACCTTTGAAAGATTTTAGATTTGATTTGGCATTCAAATATTCATGTACTGTGTAAAAAGTAAATTGGTTATGAATAACTTTGGCAAAACAGGAGAGAGCTGGTGTTGGTGTCTACAGCATTACCTATAAAAATTGTGATTTAGTACATGTAGGAGAAACTGGAAGAAATATTGAAATTCATATTAAAGAACATAAATATGCTTCAGATGTAGCACTAACAATGCAATTATTTTATCATGCCAGCCAAAATAATCATGTCATAGATTGGGAATCAAGTAAGTTACTTTATAAATGTAATAATTATGTCAAAAGAAAAATAATAGAATCTGTATGTATAAAATGAGATAATTTTAATTTGTGTGAAGATACTTACTTATTAGCTTGACCCTTTGATGAGATTCTTGGTCAAAAAATTTCTTCCAGTGTCAGGTGAATGGGATCTAACCTAGGTGTGAATTTCTTAATGGTCTCTGGCCTTCTAGAATGTTCCTTAGCTTTCTTGGATTGTTTCCTTACTTAACTTTTTGTTCATTCATTTTTCTGTATCCACCCAAAGAGGATATCAAAACTGTTGTGGAAATAAACTCCATCTATTAGTGTGGGTTTTATTGTCACATTGTGATGTACTGATTCCAAAATTTAGCTGATACTGACTGCCTAGATTTCTAAAAAATAGTCCCTTCATAAATTTTACTAATCTCTTGTGAAAACTTTAAATTTTTATATTTTTAAATTTCAAATTTATTTAACCCTTTAATGATGGAATTTTCTGTAGGGTTGTTGTTATTGCATGTACCCTATTTGAAATGTGAATTTGCACCATTTGTCCAAAAGGGGTTAAATGCTTTTCCTAAGATTACTCCACAATATATGGTAGAATTTGTTACTCGTATACAATAGTGAAAGTGAGGTTGTTTTATTGCTCAGTGGAATAAAATAATTTAATTTTAGTTTCATAAATTGAATATCAATATTTAAAGTAGATAATTGGTTTCCTTATGTTGAAGGTATTTTCTTTTTATAATTACAAAATAAATGAGGAAAGAAAACATATAATATAAAAAATTTCTTTTAATTCTTATTTCTACCAAAAAAAAAAAAATAATAAAATAAATAAATAAATAAATAGAGTTAAGAAAACATTGAAAAAATTGAAATACAGTGAGGCCTTGCATAACGAACGCCTTAAATAGCGAATTTTTGCTTAACGAATTACCTCCATAAGGCTCCATTGATTTAAATAACGATTTTACCTTGCAGAATGAATTTGGTAACGAAAAACGTAATAACATGTTTTCTGTTCAGTTGGAGGTTGGTAGCTGTCGTGAGCAGTTGTGTACAACACAATTGCTCACTATTAAATTTTAATTTATTAGCTTTATAAGTGTCTAAAACGTGTAGTCATGGCCCCTAAAAGACCTTCATCATCTGCTAATGCTCCAAAGAAATCCAGGAAAACTATCAGTCTCCAGGTGAAGCAGGACATTATTAAAAAAGTGAATCTGGAATGAGCACCAAAGATCTTGCTGCTGAATATGGATTGTCTGCCAGTACAGTTTCGATGATTTTTAAGAAGGAAGAAATTATGAAAACTAAAGTAAGTGATGCTACAAGTAGACTTATTACAGGAAGGGAAGCTATTGCTGAAATGGAGAGAGTTTTACTGATATGGATTAGAGAAAAGGAAATGAAGGGGGAATCCATTACCAAAGCTGGGCACTTGCGTTTTTTTTTGCGGTACTGCGGTACTACCGCACTACCAAACCGGTACCGCATAACGCAGTACCGCAAAAAATGCGGTAGCGGTACTACTGTACTTTCAGCGATCCTTTGCGGTACTGCGTTATGCGGTACCGGTTTGGTAGTGCGGTAGTACCGCAGTACCGCAAAAAAAAAACGCAAGTGCCCAGCTTTGTCCATTACTAAGGCATTCATTAGTGACAAGGCACTGCAAATATATGAACAAATTAAGGAATCCCTTCCAGCATCAGTTGAAAGATATGAATCATTCAATGCAAGTTGTGGGTGGTTTGAAAATTTCAAGAGAAGGTCAGGAATTAAGAACATTATAAGGCATGGTGAGGCTGCAAGTGCTGATACTGAGGGAGCAAAGGAATTTAAAATAGAATTTGCAGAACTTGTTGAGGAGGAGGATTATTTGCCTCAAGTTTTTAACGCCGATGAAACGCCTATTTTGGAAAAAGCTACCAAACAGAACCTACATTACTAGAGAAGAGTCAAAACTGCCTGGCCATAAACCAATGAAAGACTGGTTTACTTTACTTATGGCTGGGAATGCATCAGGGGACCTGAAGATTAAGCCTATGCTTGTGTATCATTCCCAAAATCCCAGGATATTCAAGCAGAAGGTGAACCCATTTAAAAAATGGGTAAACAAGCGCAAAAAGGGTCAAAATTTGGGCTCTGGAACGAATTACTGAAAATCCCATTGAACTAATGCATTGCATAATGAATTTTTCAGTTTGAAAATAAAACCCCACTCTAATAGACAGAGTTTATTTCCACAACAGTTTCGACGCCCACTGGCATCCTCCTTGGGTGTTTCTGTATCCACCCGAGGAGGATGCCAGTGGGCGTCGAAACTGTTGTGGAAATAAACTCTGTCTATTAGAGTGGGTTTTTATTTTCATATTGTGACCTTCACGCAGTGGCGGACCTACATTTTTGGGACCCTGAAACTTGAACTGTTATGGGGGCCCCTTCGCAACATGCACAAGCGAGACGAGTGCAGCCTGAATTGAGAATTCAGATGTCTTTTTATGGTTCTGATTGGCTCTAGCCTAAGGGCTGAGCTATAGAACTATTAAGCCGTGCACCAACGAAGGATTCGAGGATCCAGCTGCCAAAATGTAGACTATGAATAGATTCTGGCGAGCTCAGTGAGCCCATACAGCTGGGGGTTTGGGTGCTGCAAGCCCCCGAGAAAATTTTGAAATTTGACCAATTACAGGGGCATTTTGAGGCCATATGAAATGGGTATTAGAGCATATTCTAAGGTCAATATTAAGTACTTCAACCCATTGGCTTATGATTCTATCACTAAAATAGCCTTATTTTAATAACAAACACTTAAAAAAACCATCGATTTTGTTGAAAAATTCACTCATTAAAAAAAAAGTTGCTTCAGGGCCCCTCCTGGATTAGGGGCCCTGAAGCTTAAGCTTCATTAGTTTCATAGTAGATCCGCCACTGCCTTCACGTAGGAAAAAAGTGAAGTTTTTTGAATTTTTCAGTTAACAAATGACCTGGAACGAATTAAATTCGTTATGCAAGGCCTCATTGTAGGTATAGTACCACAAAAGTTCTGGAGCCTTAGTGCTAAACTTCAAAAACATACCTTCTGGCTTCAGTAATGGACTATGTTGCCTTTTCTTGAGTTCAACACGGACTATCAGCAGGGTTGTCACGATTGGGCCCAATGGTTTTTTTCAAAAAAGCCCAGTCTGAAAAAACCCTATACAGTTTAGGTTTTTTCAATATTTTGCAAATTCTAATACTTGGAAACCTTTTTTAGTACTTTCAAATCAAGATATAAATATTTTCAGCAACTTACTGCCATTTAGTTTCAAAAATATAATGCCATCTGATAAAGGATAAAAATATGAGGAAAGATGAAAATAGAGAGTTTTTAAAATTCATCACTGTAATGCAATTAACTTTCATAATGACTGATATGCTGCTCTTGGATATACTAAATAGGTACTGAAAACCCTAAATAACAATGTACCACCCTTAACATTTAAACTGAGGCCTTAGCCTAACCAAAATAAATCATTTTTCCTGAGATTCAAGAAAAGAAAACTAATATCAAGTAAGAAAAACCTCGGACAATTACATAAGCATTGCTATGAAAATGACTAGGAACTGGATGTCCATGATGCTTTATTATCTACTATTCTGGTGTGATTCCCTTGTGATTCTGTGGTCTTGTAGGCATAACCAAAGAGTTTATTTTGGACCAGTTTAACTTTTTTTGGAGTTGGAGACATTACCTCTAATTCTGATCTTGAAGATGTTCCTTGTGTTGCCCGCAAGATGCTTGATATAGATGGTGATGTTGGTGAGAGAAGTGGAGAATCTACTGGTGAAGCTGTAGACTCTCGACTGGTCAGGTGATGTTGATGCATGACTTGAGCCTCCCTTTGATCCATCATCTTCATGATGATTCCTATTGTCACAGTTGCTGAGATGTGCTCTTATACGTTCTACCTTGGATGTCAGCTCTCATCCACAGTGATTACACTTTACTTTGCTTGAGTTTTCTATTTGGGACACTTCAAGCCACTCACTCACTCACTCGCTTGCGACCACTACCTGGTAACCTAGGCATTTTAATAGGCCTACAATATTGGATACGACTTCTGTGATTAAATTTTTGTGTGAGGAAAAATATGATAGAAATAAACTAGTTACATTGATTTTGAAAACTGCATTGCAAATGCAATTTAGTTTCTTTCTCTAGAAGCAAACACGACCAACACTACCGGTCAGAGTCAGACACAATAGTGACACTTGGCAACTCCTCGAGTCTGAGGACTGAGGTAGACTCCAAATGTGCGTATTGCATACAGCATACTCATTACATACGTGTTCCATATATGTTTGGTTCAAGGTTGTCTAGCAAATTGAGTACTGTACTTGGAAATATTTGTCTCAAATGGGTTGCTAACTTGCTTGCCAAGTTTATTCCTGGTCTGCTTTGTATTTTTGGGAAGGGTAATGGCCTAATGGGTATTCAGACAAGGTAAAACCAGTCATAATTTTTTTGTTAGCTATTTTGATGGCTGTTAATGGTGATTCTTTGTATTATCCTTTAATTTTAGGCAAAGTGGAAGCAGGAATACAATACAAGATTGTAAAGATGTATACATTTATGATTTGTCAACAACATTATGAAAAAACCCATGAAAAACTCCAACTGGGCTGGGTTTTTTTTTGGGTTTTGTGAAAAAAATATGTGGGTTAGGTTTTTCTAAAAAACCCAAAATTTGGCCAACCCTGACTATCAGGGCTAAATACTAGACTAAGTTTTAACGCTAGCCCAGAGCTGTTTCTAGTAGGATGCCCTATTAAACTGATTTGAGCATTTTTGCATTAATTACAGTATCTGCTTATGCTTGACTAGATTGACTTAATAACACCCTTAACTAGAGGCTGGAAAGAAAAAAATGCATGAATTTAAAAATAAAAAGAAAATGAGAATCAGCAAAACCCTATACCACCCTTAATGAATCTAGTACATTATCACTTTTGCTTGGTTTCTAACCTTTCATTCTGTACACTCTGGTTGTAAATTATATGAAATTGCTTGGTATTTATATTTCTCTTTTTCTGTGTGGTCATCTCAGATGCTAGTGTCAATAAAGTTAGTGTACCATTCAAAGGTACCTGACCTCTTGAGCCCTATCTAACCTCACACTAACGGCCTATTTGGGCCCTTAGTGTCCAAATATCATTGTAATTTGTATTTATTATAAATGAATTTTTTATTTTTAATTCTCATCAAACATAAATGTGTGTTGGTTGTAAATGTTTTTGTGTTTAGCACAAAAACAAATCCTGGGCTTGCCTGAACTTGAAAGGAAATATGACACACTGTATAGGTACCAGTTTGTGACGTAATTTGTGTCAGTAATGTCCATGATACAGAACCACTAAACACACACACACAATATTTCATTATAAAAGTGTTTTATAAAGTCAAGCAGAACAATGTTCATTATGAAATGTACAGTACGGAAAGAAATGGTGGTTCACAGTTATATTGTCGCGGGTGACTCAACCCACAACTGTTTCTCGTTTGAGATTGGGTCTCTGTTCTAGTTTGACTGTAAATCTATAAAATTGTTACTTTTTAGACTACAGGAATTCCCCGCTTATTGCGATATTAGAGTTATTGCGGTTTATAATTTGCGACTATAATCCCGATTATCACTTTCAAACTTAGAGTTATTGCAGTATTTGAAAATCATACGTCTGGCAAAAATGTTATGTTCCGACGTTTGCACGTGGTTATCGTACAGTACACATATACCCAGTATCACCCGGCAGCTGGTTGGTGTTCAGTGTCGCTGCAGTCTTCATACAGAACAGTTTGCTTGCATAGTTTACTTGCATTATCAACCCTTTGTACAATGAGTGTGATTAGAAAAGCTGAAGATGCTATTGGAAGTGCTAAGAAGAAATGCAAAGTGATTACTTTAGAAGAAAAGTTACGTATGTTAATAAACTTATAAAACTGTTACGTATGTTAATAAACTTATAAAACTATATATGTACTGTGTTTCATTTACTCATTTTGGCAACATTAACGTTTTAACATGTATTATGCATCCTGATTATTGAGGTTTATTCGATTTATTACGGTTTTTGAAAAGTTTTGGCAGCATTAACGTAATTAACATGTATTATGCATCCCGATTATTGCGGTTTTGGTTATTGCGGCATTTTCGCTGGCAGCATTAACCACAATAACTGGGGAATTCCTGTAAATTGTTTATTCTCCTTTCCTTCTTGCTCGATCTCTCTTCCTATAATTACTTGGCTTTTCTTTATTCTATATCTTTTCAAATGTTATTTTACTTACTTTTGTTTATTGAAATGCTGGTGGGATACCCTTTATCTCCCCCCTCAATGACCTGATATGGTGGACAACTAATGAATCTACTCCTTTAGCTGAACTTGTAAGGAATGGTGAAGTCAAGATGAGGAAAATGATGACTAGATTTTTATACAAATCTAGTTTATTCATTTAAATATTTACATTATGTACGGTACATCACACTCGCTTCATCCACGCCCAGTTGCTTACAATCCAGTCACACACAATATTTCTTTCACATTACAAGTTACATTTTATTTATATTGTTATATCTTTCTTTTCTGGAATCCAGAACCTCCGAATTTGATTTTATAAAATCACAAGTTCTTGAGCTTCTTGATTCTTGATCAGCCTACTTCATACTATACAAATTGTCATGCTTAGCAAATAAATCTTGCATTTAGTTTTGTAGTTTTAGTTGTCAATCTAGTCCTCTTTCTCATACACCATCTTGACTTAAGGTCACTGGCAGTCTAGAGAGTCATTCCAGATTCATCCTGGAATGGAGCTTTCCAAAATTTGTTACCAATGCTTTCTTGGTACCAGGCTAGTTACAATTGGGCCTACACTAGGTGGCTAATCTGGTTGGCCTAGATCAGGGGTGGCGAACCTTTTTACAGTCGTGTGCCAAAAGTGCCCAAATGGGCACGCATGCCATAGGTTCGCCACCACTGGCCTAGATCCATTTGAGAAGCCCCCTTATGGGGTTCCATACAAGATGGTGCGGGTGGGTTTTCTCCATCCTGACACCACTTGTCAAACTAGTGTAGATGTTCAAACTAGAAGGGCCAAACCCAACTTCTAGTAGAGAAGCCTAATCCTCCTCCTTGACTTCACATCCAGAATAGTCTTGGAAAAATACCCTGCCAGGTCTCATAAATCACTTTGCTTCCTGCCTCCAGCATCAGGCCACACCAAGGGGGTGGGGAACCCCATTGGCTGAGTTTTTATCTTTCCATTACAAAAATATTGTAATTTACTTTTCTTTACTAAAAATTTTTAACAAAAATTACTTCTGAAATTAATAAAGAAGAATGAGATTTAAATGAAACCCATCTAGACTTCCAAATTTTAAGGCGAAATATGGAAATCCTAAAACCTCCACAAATCAGGTGGTGGTTATCTGGCAAGTACTACACAATGCAGGCTCATATTAAGTTTTGATTTTGACAAAGTTAATGCAACGTTGCAAACACCAGAAATTCTATTCTATTTTATTGATCGCAGTAACAACCATTCTCAGATACATACTCTCACCATTTCTCACTATCTCTCACATCTGGCAGTGTCTAGAGGTTCAAGTTGGCTTGAGAGTAAAGGACCTCACACAATGACACATGTTTGGTTCCACTCAGTTTGCCTGCAGAAACACATTAGCACAGGCCAGTTTGAGTGTGTGTGTGGGTGGGTGGGTGGGTGGAATTGGTTTGATAGCTTGTGCAGACCTACAGCCTGGATTGTACTAGTTTAGTCAGTGCTTGAAATCTGGACTGTCATGCCAATTTGAGCATGTGTGGGCATTTGCTCCAACTTTTGCTCAGGCCCTTAACTTGTGTTCATATTTTTTTTGTTTGGATAAAGCATTGAAAAACACTACTGGTAGATGCTAGCCTGAGAAAAGTTTAGAGTTGTTTGGTATAACGTGTTGTATTAATTAGCAGTACTTATCATAAACTGTGGTAGTACTGTATTGTCTACACAAGTTAATTAGCCTACAGTATTGAAAGACTAATTGGCTCTGATTAATTAGTGAAAAGGCTGATCACCTATTAATCAGCAAATTGGCCAATTAGGCCAATTACCTACTGATTGATCAGTGCAAACCTAGAATTTTATCTTTTAACTCTATCATAAATATCGGGAATCTTCATTGATAGTGTTGGTTGAATAGATCATGCTGCCTTAGCTTGAGCTGAATCCTTGGTGAGCTTGCTGAAGCTTTTTGATTTTCTATTCTCTCTCCTTAGTGACAAATTTCCGTTTTCTTTATACACTTATATAGTTGTGTGTTTACTTTGAAGATGTCCCAGTAATGGTGGTGAACTGTAATACTTGGAAATTATTGTCATATCTTAAGGACAAAGGAGGCAAATAACTGCTAATATCAGAATGAATTTTAAAGTATTCCCATTTGATGGGATGATTCATTGATTTAAGAATTTAGTTATAGCAGTTAAAAATTACTTTATAATAATGTACCATCATAGCAGCTATATATACGTATTAGTTAATAGTTACAAATATACTTGTGTTACTTAGGCAGAAAAATATTAAAAATTAGTATTAAGTTGGTAAGCCAACTATTGGCTATGTTTTAAACTATACTATGCCCTACAATAAATAGTTTAGGTAAAATTTAGTAAATTATGGCTAGCCACAGTTAACCATAATGGCTCTACTTCATCTTGGTAGTCTGCCGCCTATTTTATTAAAACATTAGATACAAGCCTACACTATGAATATGCAGTTTAAGTAACCTGCAAAGAAATTGTAAGAGGGTTTTTCCCTCAACAACACACCCCAAAGTTCAGACACTAAACTGAACTGCATTATGTACAAACTCCAGCAGGAACCTCCTGCTTTTGGCTGGGATAAGATTTTAAAATGGTGAGATCCAGCCCTCTAGCCTCTCTGGTACATTACTACTGAACAGCACCACAGATTTAGAGTATCATCTTTTCAAAGAATTAAGTTATTTTTTTAACTTTTCTCTCAGGCTTATATTTTATGGAGTTTGCAGCCATGCAAAGTTAATTAAATTTTGTTTTGCATTAGTACTGTTATTAAATTATTAGCTACCATTTAAATATATTTGGTTACACAAAAATCAGGACTAGGCTTATAGGTTAGCTACTTATTTAATTTTCAAACCTTTATACTCATTTTTTGTAAGCTGTTTTAAATAAATTAAAATTAAAGGTTACTTTACTGAAAGCTTTTTTATTTTGTAGGAAAATGGAAGGAGAACTACTATCTCTTAAATGGAATAATCATCGAACAACTTTTCTTCATGTTATTGGGACCTTACGAAGCAAAGTAAGATAATTTTTTTTTATACTGTACTTACATATATTGTTAGAACTGCAGTTTTTCTTTTCATTATAACTTAACCTAAATAAAGTTTTTATTCATTAAACTGCTCTATAGTTTGATTTTAGTTTAAATGAATTCCAAATGTTAATGATTCTACTTTTATTTTACTTCCAGGCTTCCTACACAGATGCAACTATAGCGTGTGAAGGGAAATTTTATCCCGTTCATAAATTAGTACTATCCACATGTAGTGAATATTTTGGTGCCATATTTGAAAGAACACCATGCAAGAGTCCCGTTGTTGTGTTAAAAGACATAGAATGTAAAAATTTAGAATTTTTATTAGATTATATGTATGTAGGGGAAGTGAATGTGAGGCAAAACGAACTAGCAGCACTTATTAAAGCTGCCGAGTGTCTTAGAATTAAGGGGTTAGCAGTACCTGATGAAGATCCTTCAAATAGTAACTATTCTGCTGGGTATTCTTCTAAAGGAAGATCAGATAGTCAGAGAGAATCTAGTCCACCAGCTAAAAGACGAAGAAATTTACAGTCAAATTCTGATGACAAGAGAAGAGAGACGAGTCAAAGTGTCAATGACGCATTAGGATTAGAGAGTGCTTCATCCAAAGACAATGATACCTCTACAGATGATGGAGTTACTCCCATAAAACTTGAACCTTTAGAAGAGAATGATGTAGCAGATTTTATTCCCAACTCCAACGTTAGTGTTAATGATAGAGTTACTGATGAGGGAGGAGGTGCAGGGGAAGGTGATAGAGAGGATTCTACCAATGATATGCAGGACTTTTTCAAAACCAGTATTGAAAAAGAAGAGCCTGTACATTTGAGTGATTATACCTCATCAGAATTTCCAGGACCATCCGGTGTTCAAAATGTAAGTGTGCTTTTTTTTTTCCCCCCCGTAACTATAATTTTATTTGTAATATATACTGAGGGAACACTGTCAGACTGTACTGTGGTTGTCTGAAGTTTTAAGCTTTTGCATATTATTATTATTATTTATATATGGATTAAACCTCCTGTTTCTAAGTTCCTGCACACACTCCTAATTTAAATATTATATTCATCTTTAATACTATTAGTAAAATGTTAGAAAATATGTTCACTTCCATAATTAAATTCCAAACAATACTTAGTGCATTAGGTTTTTTTTTTTTTTAAATGCAGGGAGTAGGGGCCAAAGGTGAGGGTCCCCAAAACTGCCTTCCACCCTCTCATAGAAAGAGAAGAGGAGGAGAGCTGAAATCAAGATCCAGGGTTTTTGAGATGCCTGGACACTGTGTTTGAAAGATTGGAGGTCATAGATGGGGGAAAAGTTGGACTGAGGAAGATTGTTTCAGAGTTGACTGGTTGAGTAGATGAAAGATTGGAAATACAGATTAATCCTTGCATTAGTGTGTTGAACAGAGAAAAGGGATGAGAATGTGTTGGCTGTGTTTACAATTGAAAGCTTAAAGGAATGTAATAAACTTGTGGAACCCACTTGGGTACTCGCCTCCTTGTGGGTGAAGACTCGTATATGATTGGGTCCCATATATTGATATCAGTAAGCCTATCCAGATTGAGTGGGTTTGTTTTTTTTTGACAATTTTCTCTACCATTGTGTTGATGAAGTATACACATTATTTGGTGCAACTGATTGAAAGTAACAACTTACCTATATATTTAATTGCATTGATGGGAGAAGGTCGATTGCTAGTCGGTTTTTGAAGATTAGCCAGTAACAAAAATAAGACCTATTAATTGCCCTTATAAATAATTGAAACTTGTTAATTTAAGGGCAAAACTACTGTTTAAGTAGTACTTAAACATTGAGTTTAATAAGGGCTACCTTATTTATATTTAAGTGAATTGAGTGGCATTTTATGGGCAGTAACTGGTAAACATGGTAAATAGAAATTTGAGGCTAGTTATAATTTGCAGTAGAACCTAGTTTAAGTAAGAGTATTTAGTATAACTAAACTTGTAACCCACTTTGACAAATTACTATTCCAAGGAAAGTTTCCTGCAACAGTTAATGGCACCTTATTAAATTTTACCTTAAATTTAAACCTATACTGTAGATAGCTTATTTAACATGGTGCTTAATAATACCAGTAATCTGGAATAGAGAGAGAAAAGTGCCCAAGAAGTTTCTACTCATTGAGAATTACATTACTTTATTTCATTAATTGATTAATTACACTAATGCGCTTCGAGGTGATAGGGAATATTCTGAACATTTATGCTAGGGTTCCATAAATACAGGGTGTTTCTAAAGTCACGCAACCCATATATATATGCAAGAGGAAGGGGCCAAGGGCGAATCCCCCCTCCCCCTCTCTCTCCCATGGAGGGAGACTAGAGCCAAAATCAGGGCCCAAAGTTTTGAGATGCCTGGACACACTGCGCTTGAAAGATTGTTGGTTGGAGGTTATAGATGGGGGGAAAGATGGATTGAGGTAGATTGTTCTGGAGTTGACTGGTTGAGTAGATGAAAAATTAAAAATGTCAATTAACTCTTGCTTAGAGAGTTGGGCAGAAAAGGAATGACAATACGTTGAAAGTCTAGTACTGTGTGCTGTCCTTAAAGGAGGAAGCATTCAGTTAGAGAATTGAGAAGAGTGGTGTCCATTATAATAGCGATAGTAAAGAGAGAGAGAGAGAGATTGAAGACAGCCAGTAAGAGGCAGGGAATTGAAATTGATGAGATGAAAAGCCTTTGATTCCATCTGGTCAAGTATGGCTGTGTGGGTTGAGCCAACCCACACATGAGGCATACCATACTCTATACAGGAGTGGACAAGATACTTGTACAGAAACAGCAACTGGGGGTTGGGGGTGGGGCGCGAAGAAACTGCGGAGCCAGTCCAGCACACCTAAACTCCAAGACGTTATTTTAGAAAGAGTATATGTGATTTTTCCTAGGATTTTTCATGAGGAAAGAAAACTCTTAAGAATGTTAAGAGAATAGGAAGGATTGAGTTATATATTGTTGAAGGTAAGGGGATAGACCTGTGGAAGATTGTGAAGAGTAGACATATGAAGGAATTCAGTTTGTGAGGCACTGAAAGCCACAATGGTTTCTCTGCCCTAATCAGAGATAGTAGAAAGATCAGTGGTGAGGTGCACCATATCATCCTGCGCGAAGTATGGAGTGACTGTTGAAAGGGACACTTAGTGAAGTGAAGAGGAATTATCGGCATAGGAGTGGATAGGACAGGAATTTAGATTTAATAGATCTGTTTATAAATAAAAGAAAAAGAGTGGGTGATAGGACAGAACCCTGATGAACACTACTATTAATCGTTTTAGAAGAACATTGGCCATCTACAACTGCAGCTATAGATCGGCCAGAAAGGAAATTAGAGATGAAAGGATAGAAATTGAATGAGGGCAGTTTCGAAGTTAAATTTTGCGCCTTACTTTATCAAAAGCTTTTGATACGTCTAGCGCAATAGCAAAGGTTTCACCGAAATGCCGAAAGAAGGCTGACCAAGAGTCGGATTGATATGCAAGAAGATCGCCAGTAGATCGTCCCTTTCAGAATCCATACTGACAATCTGAAAGAAGATTGTGAGAGGAGAGTCGTTCAAGAATGTTTATTAAAGATACAAAAACTTTAAAAAAGCAAGAAATCAAAGCAATTGTACGATAGTTGGAGAGTTGGGAGTGGCCACTCATCTTTGAGACAGGCTGAGTGAAAGCGACTTTCTAGCAGGAAGGAAAAGTACCAGATGAAAGACAGACAAAAAGTTTGCCTTGACAGAGAGTGAGTTTACTCAGGCAGGGTGTCAGCACAGGAGCACATCTTGAGAACAAGAGGAGGCACACCATTAGGACGGTGTACGCCTTCCTGGAGTTGACTGCAGATAGGGCAGAAAAATAAATTTTTTGGAAGAGATTATAATTTCTGACATAATTAAGTCAGAGGGAGGCGATGGAGGAACTATCGGAATCGTCCAGGGTGAATTGAAGGTAAAAGTTTGAGCATCGAGTTCAGCTTTATCAAGAGAAGAGACGGCAACAGCCGTAGGAATGGAAAAGAGAAGAATTCCCTTCTCTTCTCTTTTCCATTCCTACGGCTGTTACCGTCTCTCCAGCTTTATCAAGAGAACTCGATGCTCAAACTTTCCCCTTCAATTCAACCTGGACGATTCCCGTGGTTCCTCCATCGCCTCCCTCTGACTTAATTATGTCAGAAATTACAATCTCTTCCAAAAATGTAATATGAAAGTAGGGAAAATGCGGGTAGTAGTAAAGTTGGTTGGAGAGGGTCTTGGCTAGATGCCAGAAAGAATAATAATAATTAGGATTAGATAGGTTTTCACATTTTTGTCTTAAGAAATTTTTGGCGAGTTGAACAGATTTTGCAAAATTCCTGGCAGAAATATAACCAAAATGCTTATATGCTGTGCAATCTGCTATAGGTCATTCAGGATAGAGAAGTTGTAAGCTGGTTCGCTAGGGATGTCAGTAGAATGGGAGAAAAAACAAATGTGGTGGTGAACATTGAAATCCCCTAAAATGGAGATTTCAGCAAAAGGAGAGTGGGATAGAATGTAGGGATGTACCGATGCATCGGTATCGGTGATATCGATAGATTTTTATTGATATCGGTATCGGCCGATATTTCAAAAGTATGATTTTTCCAAAATTATGAATAAAGGACTATTTAGACTTAGAGGATGAAATTTCCAATATTTTATTGTTTTATCACTATATATATATATATATATATATATATATATATATATATATATATATATATATATATATATATATATCCCGCAAGGGGGTTCTAAGCTCATGCTCTTGAGTGCTCTTTGTGCTCGTTTGTACATGCTTGGGTCCTGGAGGTTTCACGTGCGCCCTCCCGGCCCTAGCACCCAAGGATGATGGGGCTCGACCCTGCAGTCCTTGGTCTTTTTCCACTTCGACTGTCCCCTCCACCCTTTCTTTTTCCTCTGTCTTTCCTCTCACTTTTCCTTTGTTTTTTCGCTGAGATATGCCCTTTTAAATAGAGGCGAATCGGTTCTTCCCAAACTTTAAAAAAAAAAAAAAAAAAAAAATATATATATATATATATATACCGTAAAATGGGGTAACTGGGCCCTACTAAGTTTAAGGTAAACTTCGTTATATAACGGTATGAATTTTTTCCGTAAATCATAGGTATCTACCTATGTATAGGTACCTAAAATGTATGGAAAAAATAATAATGAAATTTACCTTAAACTTAGTAGGGCCCAGTTACCCCATCTTACGGTATATAATATATATTATTATATATAAAAATTATGCTATTAATACACACAACTTAAAATAGGTTAGGATATGGACATAGATATGGACAAGTGTAAATTCTTTGAGAAATGGGTATAAAGCCTAGAAAACCAAAAGACTATCTTGTCATAGCTCACAATATTAATCCAGCTAGCTGGTTAAAAATGCATTTACTAAGCCCAACATAGTCCCGCAGTCCAATTGTATAACAAACAAAACTATGACATCTAATGCAGTGTTGCCATCTTTAATGAAAAGGATTATTGCTTTGTTGCCAAATTTTCAATACAGAAAATAAATTATGAATGTTACAAAAATATGCCAAACTAATAAACCCCAGCTGGATATTGGTATCGGTTATCGGCTAAAAAGCGATATCGGTACATCCCTAATAGAATGTATTCTACTTTGAAAGTGAGGTAGTCAGAGTTTTGGATAGTCAGTAGAATTAGGCGAAAGGTAGACAGTACAGATATTTAGTTTGGGATTAGCGTGCAAGCCGTATTCCCAGGAGTACTTCTCTGGTCGATTAGTGTGAATATTCTCATCCTGTAATTGTTGCAGATAAAGTGTATATAAATTGTTTTAAATTCGTTACTTGTTAAGTTTAAGATTTAATCCCTTCATTATTTAACATTTTAGGCGGAGTGAAGTTCTTCAGCACCTATTCGTACTGAAGGTTCAAATAAGTATTTGAATTTGAAAACTCGTAGATTGTAATGCAGACTTTTTTTTTCAACATTATTAGGATAGTTTATTTCTTGTTTGTTCGTAAATATTCCCTTCTGTGCTGAAGAGTCTTTCACTCTACTTACGATCAGGGTTGTGGAGTCGGTCCAAAATTTTCCGACTCCGACTCCACACATTGTAAAAATTCGACTCCGACTCCACACATTGTAAAAAATCTAAAAATCCGACTCCGACTCCTCACATTTTAAATATACGACTCCGACTCCTCTAGTGTTTCACTCTATAATTATCATAATAATAAGACATTTCATCACCACCACATGAATCGTCAGGTTACTTTCTAGGATAAGGGAACATTCAAATATTAAGAAGGATATTGACTTGTAGATATTATCATATTAAGGTATTTTTATTTTTTCCAATAATATATATATAATATATATATATATATATATATATATATTATATATATATAAAATATATATATATAATATATATATATATGTAAATGAAAAAGATTCTCTTAAACATAATTAAGGTCTAACCAGTAGTAGTCCTACTTAAAATTGAATAACCCTTCTTAACCTAGTGGCTATAACCAGGGTTGTGGAGTCGGTCCAAAATTTTCCGACTCCGACTCCGACTCCACACATTGTAAAAATTCGACTCCGACTCCGACTTCGCCCTGAAACGTGCGACTCTCCGACTCCGACTCCACAACCCTGCTTACGATTGAGGAGCCCAAAGATCGTTTCGAAGTTGTTGAAGCTGAATTAGAGAAGATATTTTTATTTTTCCTCAGTCTAATATTAAACTAGGGAAAATGCGGGTTTGAGCTTATTTGAAGCCGATTAATCGGGATTTCCTTTTTGATCCATTATTCATATTTTCCAGTATCGGCCGATACCGATATAAGATGCCGATTAATGGGTTTCGGTTATCGGTACAATTTCATATCGGGCCATCCCTCATTATTATTAGGTATCTTTAACTTAATATTTTTTAGAATTTTGTACTACTTACGTTCGTATTATTATCTGTACCCTACTTTAATTCCTTTCCCCCCTCCTTTCCCCCCTCCTTTCTATTTCACATATATATATATATATATATATATATATATATATATATATATATATATATATATATATATATATATTTCTGCACCTGAGGAAGCTCATAAAAGTTGATTGGAAGCTTGGGTACTTTTATTTCACTGAGCCAAGTCTTTTGTGTAATTTAATTTTTACAACATATTACATATTCTTATTCGGGCGTCAATAAGTGTTTGGGGTTAGATTAAGTTGGGTATTGAAAGTGGTGGACGAATCTGAATCTTTTCATGAATTCGGATTCGAGCTCATCGAATTCGCTCTATGAAAGTGACAAAAAATAGTGGAGGTTGATTCGTGTTAAAATTGGCAATTTCTCAAAAATTAATTCCTGGTTTTGTTACTTTTACGTTACATGCTGTGACGTCATGTAGGTGAGGCACGAGACATTATTCAAAACATCGAATTTATCGTGGATTCAGATTCGAAAAATTACTCATGGATTTAGAATTGGATCCCAATGGCTTTGAATTTTAGATCACTGAATTCGGATTGGGATCAGATTTTTAGATCGTTGGATTCAGATTCATATTGAAGGTTATCGGAAACGTATTAGTATTTATGTCAGTTTACGAGCAGCGCGGGTAAACTTAAACGAATTCTTGGGGCGCTTTGTTTGCTCGACAAAATGTGCTATGAAGCTGTCTTTACCCACTTTGTTGAAGTAGTTACCGTGTTAGGGTATTAGGGAAATGTTCTATGGATGCGTGCAATTAATATCTTTGGGCCAGGCTCGAAAAAACTTGACGAATGAGTATAACCCACATATACGGTTAATGTAGGCATTCTTTTCTTACTTGATCCTTATGGTGTTAAGAGCGGCCATAAATTTTGCGTTTACTGAAACTAAAACCTACTCCATAATCTTAATCTTAGTTATAACTAAACTGTATTTGAAGTATGGTAATTTGGATGTGCATTGTAGCTAATAAGCTTGACGCTGATTGGCTGAAATAGCATCGTTAATTATTTGAATTAAAATATTCTTTTTCACGCGAAACCTACGAACGATGTTTCGTGTACTGTATAAACTCGAAATGGTAAGCAAGTTCTCTTTCATAATAAAAACTGTGTACAGATGGTCCTCCAATTAAGGGTAGTCTTTCTCTTATAATGTTGGAAACCGTTAAAAACGATGAAATTTTCGAATTTCTTTTTAAAGAAAAATTTTTATATTAAAATTCAAATTAATCTAATTTAAATTTTTTCTTATTAATCTTAATTAGTTTCTATTAGTCGAAGCTAGTTAGAACTTTAAGTTATTTATTGTGGTTAGAACTCAGTCCGGGGGGGAGGGGGTAAGCCGTTTTAATGGTGGTTACCCGTAGTATTCATGCTGGAGTAACCTAAAACAACGCGAGGAGTCGCGAGCGTGAAGTGTATGAAAAATTTAATCATTATCGCTATTTTGTTAAAAAAAAAAAAAAACTGCATCGTGATTTGTAGGGCTGCAGAAAACACGCAGGAGGGTGGAGACCCCAGGGCCGAGGTGTTGGCTATCCGCCAAACTTCAGTTCCAGTATTAGTGCGGAGATTTTCATGCAGTAATAGAACGCTTTATTCCGTATCTGCATTCTGTTGAAGTCGACTATTTAATAAAAAATTACCTTAGGAACGTAGTCTTTTCACAAAATATCTACATATTATTTTTAAGGAAAATAATTGTATCCCTCACTATTGCCCAAGATTGATTTTAGATTTTTTATTTTTCCCATAGTTATTAAAACAAAATTCAGTGGAAAAATCTTTATCTGACTGCAGTCATATGATGATAAATTCGTTTATTTTGCGCTTCGTTTCTTCACAAAGTTACTCTCTTAACTTATTTGTACCAAATTTGCAGTACAGTTTAAGATTGCAGTCAAGTAGGCTGCATTTATTAGAAACCTTTACTTAACCCTACTTTTTCACCTCGGACAGCTGCATATCCCTTCAGTATTCCTTCTCTTCGATTTATCACCTACCTCCTTTTGCAGTAATTATTTGCGTGAAATTGTGTTTATTTATAATTTATCCCCTCTTAGCTATTCATGGGTGATTTTCACATTCTGATTTGTGTGTAGATCTAAAGAATCATTATATCTCAAAACTTTAGTAAACTACGATACTTTTTCCCCCTGCAAACATTCCTAATCGGCGATGAACTCGGTAATTCGAGCTAATCATTCGGGAATGGAAGAGTAGTGTAACTTTTATGAATCTTATTTGTACGGGTTAAATATCAGACGAGTCATTGTGGTAAATTGCAGAAACAAAATATCTAATTTTATGCGGGAAAAATTACCTGATATTCCGAGGAAATAATGCTCAATATGTTTAGATTAGGCTAAAGGTACATATATTAAATAAAATTACATGGCATCCAAGAATCGGTTCTTTCATCCTCTCTGTATATTTTTGTGATGGCCTCTCTTGTTTGCAAACTGTTGTGTGGTCTTGTGTTATCGTGCAAAAGAAAGACGTCTTCGTTTTCTCTCCGGTCGAACTCGCTTTATACGTCTCTGGAGTCTCTGTAGGGTAGCAATATATGCCTCTGAGTTGATTGTTTGTCCTTTCTTCATAATATCCACCAGAATCAACCCTTTTGTGTTCCAGAAGATGGTGGCCATAACCTTTCCTGCGGAGGGAGCCATTTTGAACTTTTTCTTGGGTGGTGAGTCTGCGTGATGCCACTCCACCAAGGATTGGCGTTTTGTTTCAGGTTCAAAGTGGTGTTACCAAGTCTCATCCCCAGTCACAATTCGTGAAAGGAAGTCATCCCCTTCTGTCTCGTATCGAACCAACGATCTGAAGCAATTTCTTTTCTTTGGGCTTTGTGATCTTGTCAGTCAGTTCGCGAGGAACAAACCGTGAACACAATTTTGAGCATCCCAGTTGCTAAATTATCATTGTATTCACACTTCCTTCATTAATTCCTAGCTCCAGTGATAGCTCATTGTATGTGACGCGCCGATTTGATCGAATGATGCTGTTAGCACGTTGCACAGTGTGAGATGTCACAGCCGATGCCGAGCGATTGTTGCGTGTGTGGCTCATCATTGAGGCTGGCTCTCCCTCTCTCCGATGATCTCACACGTTTAGACCAGCGTCCAATTGTGCTTCGATCAACAGCAGCATCTCCGTAAACGTTTTGTAGACGTTTGTGAATATTTTCAACTGTTTCCTTCTCTGTGGTTAAGAACTCGATAACAGTTCTGTTTACGACGCACATCACTGTCAGACACCATTTTCGTAACTGCGTTAACCATCGGTTTTATACAAGGTCGTTTAAAAGCGGTTTTATGCAAGGAGGGGAGATTCAAACTGGAAAAATCCGGTTATGTGAAGCACAGAAAGTGCGAACTTACTGCTCAAGGCATTTCAGCCCCATGGCCTATTATTTAGCTAAGAAAAAAGGGTGGGGCAAGATATATTGAGTGCCCCTAGTATGTGTGTGTGTGTGTGTATATATTATATATACATACATACAGTCACGGCATATAGAACTGGGACCTTTCCATATAGAATTTGGCCTACTTTGAAAATATGACAAATGGAGCAGTTTAACACTTACATTAATATTTAGTTATGTTGCCCTTGGCCTTGATGACCATCTGGAGACGTTTCGGCATGCTATCACTCAGTTTTTGAAAATAATCCAAGGTCATGTTCTTAATCCACAACGACTTGATCTCGCGCTGCAGACTGTCGAATGATGTGGTGTCGATGTTTGAAAGCTTCTGCTTCATGACATTCCAGCAGTTCTCGATGGGATTCAGGTCAGGGCTATTTCCTGGCCACTTCAGCACGTTAATATTATTGTCAGCAAGCCACTTTGACACTTTTTTCGCCTTATGACAAGGCGCACTGTCGTGCATGAAAACACTGGCGCCGTGTATTTCGTAAAAATTAAGTTGCCTGACACCGCAAGATTATTTCGTCACTCATATAGAGCCACTGGCAAATTAAACTGGGGCAGCTTGACAATGGAGTTTATATGGAAAGGTCCCAGTTCTATTTGCCTTGACTGTATATATATATATATATTTATTAGGGTGGTCCAAAAAAAATGGTGAAAAATATATTTCTCATGACATTCGCCCATATTCTACAACCACTAACGATGTTGGAAATAATAAAAATTGATTGATTCGTGCATATTTAGAGGTGGCGCAACTCGAAGCCTTAGTATCATTATACAGTTTGGGGTGGCAAAATTCTTTAAACTTGCGCCACCCTTAAATTTTAATGGATTTAGCTCAAACTCCGGTCTGAGGTCTTTTTCCATATAAGGAATGAGGAAATGCACCAGCAGCTCTTATTTGTGCATTTTAATGTTTTACCATATATGTGTGACTCACCCTGAGAAACTTTTATATTACACAGACTGCGCATGGAACAAGGAACTCTTCTGGGGAAATTAAATCATAATCCGGTTATGATCCGTTGCTCACGCTGGGCTTCCATCACGAAAAAGAAAAACTTTAGTATTTGTCATTTACCATTATTTATTCAGACTAGATAGTGGATTTAATTTTCCCAGAAGAGTTCCTTGTTCCATGCATGGTCTGTGTGTAACATTATATATAAGCATATTAGGGATGTACCGAATACTAAAATTCGCCGAATACCGAATATTTGGTGCAAAACTATTCGGCCGAATTCCGAATATTCGTTTTATTTGGGTTATTAGGCGTCACTATAAAACAGTGGTGGGCGCGGTACCAAAATTTGGGGGTGCGTTACGCGGTACTGCGGTACCTCAGCATGCCCAGTGCGTTACGCGGTACTGCGGTACTTTTTCAGGTCCCTCTGGTGCGTTCCGCGGTACTGCGGTACTGCACACAAGAACAACACAAGTAATAGCACATATTTTCAGAAATTGCATATCGGCGATTTCGCACCTGAACTTTCTGCCATAATGGCTAAAAATCGATCTTTGTCACAGAAATGTAACACACGTGCAACCGGCTCAAAAGCAAGCACTGCACTGAGGCGTTGTAATAGGATGGCAACGTAACATGTTCTGAACGAAAACTTAACGTGTCTAGAGTTAGGCTGATGCAACACACGCAGCATTACTTTCAGCGATCCTTTGCGGTACTGCGTTATGCGGTACCGGTTTGGTAGTGCGGTAGTACCGCAGTACCGCAAAAAATACCGCAAGTGCCCAGCTTTGCTATAAAAAACTGAAGCCTTTATCAGTTTGACAGCACACAGAATTAATAGTAAATGTGAGCAAAAGCAACATGTTTTAGCCACCAAAAATCTGCCAGATTCCCATACTCTTGAAAAATTTGTAACTGCATTGACTTCTATATTGCAAGAATGGTCAATAAAGAGCGATTGTGTGCATGCAGTTGCGCACGACAATGGCTGTAATATTACTAAAATTGTTAGCGTTCTCAAAATTACTCCCGTTGTTTCTGCGAATCATACTTTAGCACTCGCAGTTGATGAAGCCCTTCGTAGCCAGAAGTCTGTTTCAGAGATATGTGCAATTGCGCGCACAATCTGTTGCATTTTAATTATTCATCTCCAGCCTTTGACAGACTTAAGGAATTCCAGAAGCAACATAATTTACCCGAAAACAAACTTATAGGAGACGTTATCATCCAAGGGAACTCCACATTCTATATGCTACAACGACTTCTTCAACGAAAAACTACGGTTGATGCATACACCTCGGACTGACATAGTGTAGCAACCTTCAGTAATTATAAGTGGACTCATTTTAATTGAGTGTGTTGTAAAGCTTTTTAGTCGATGTGAAAAATTAACGAATGACTTTTCCTGATTCTTCTTTCTTCACATGGTGTCTCCCGCTGTAACAGGTCTCGTGCTATTTTTGCTTAACATAAAGTCCTGATGATGCAGGTGTTCATACTATGAAAAACGATTTAATAGAAAATTTACAGAATCGTTTCAGGCAGTGGAAGGCAGACATTACTCGCATGATTTCTCATGTTTTAGATTCTCGGTTCAAATTAGCTTGCATAACAGTGCTTGAGTTTGTAAAAAATGAGAGAATCATTGTCTACATCACCTAACGCTAGTCATGCACGTAATATAACCTATGGCGATGAAGCAACTGATTTTGTTTCACGAGATCAAGAACCTTTGCGAAAGAAACCGAAGGTTAATTTATGGAGTTATTTCGATGAGGTTCTGCCTCCACCAGACATGGAGTAATAGTAATGGACTATTACAGAATTTTTCAAGTAATAGATCATAATTTTTTGGCTGTTATAGTAATAGATAATAGCCTATTATTGGGGCATTCCAGGACAAATCACCCAAAAATTAAAAAAATTTGTCACCACTCCGACCCGGATTTTAATGAAAATTGACATATGGGGTTCTTCCGGGTGCTGATTTCACTGGTCAAAATAAAAAAGTTCTATGACCCATAGTTTTGGAGATATGAGCCCCCGAAATCTTGGGGGCCCCACTTTACCACCTAACTTTAATGGGCAATAACTCCCAAACATCTTACCTAGACCTATAAAACTATACATTTTTAGAATCAGCATGAAGAGATTTATTAAATGATACCATATTCAGATGTGTGGAACAATAATGAAAATTTCCCCCCTTTTTATTTTTTGGACACCCCCCTCCCCCCCGACAGCGAAATCCAAAATTTTTTTTCATGTATTAAACTTTCATTAATTGTTAAAAGATAGAAACCATAAAAAATGTGGGTATCAAGTTGCAAGATATTTTAAAAATTATTGAAAAAATATGTACATTGACATTTGTACATTGAAATTTTGACATTTTTACGCGGACTGAAATAGAGAACTACAAATGATATATTTACATCCTATGTATAACTCATATTCACGCACTCTCTCAAATGTTTGTTAATTATGCTTATTTTTATTACAGTGTGCTTTAGGGTGGTCCTTGCTTAGGGGGTGAAATTTCAAGTTGAACATTTTTCAGCTCCCACCCGCGGAAATCGTTCGAATGGTCGAGAAAACTCTCTAGGTGATTTATTTTTTTAATCGGACAACGTTTACCCCTCCCTCATTGAGCATTACCATTAAGCTAATTTTTTGACTTTCAAGTAAATGTTACATAATTTGTAATGTTTGTTTTCTTCATTCTTTCCAGATTTTCAGTGGTTGGATAACTAATGTGTGTAAAACTGTAAATTCTAATGATTATAATTTAAACTGAATAACTCCTTTAACCATAAGTCAAGCTACCCATCAGTGGTTGGATAACTAATGTGTGTAAAACTGTAAATTCTAATGATTATAATTTAAACTGAATAACTCCTTTAACCATAAGTCAAGCACCCGTCAGTGGTTGGATAACTAATGTGTGTAAAACTGTAAATTCTAATGATTATAATTTAAACTGAATAGTGAATAACTCCTTCAACCTTTAAATAGATAACCTGGATCATGGCAGCGAAGCTGCGCTACCTGATTGCCCCGCAGGAATCGATCGCCGGGTCGCAACTTCCTTCGCAAAAAGAGGTCTTGGCCCTGACGGTCTACAGGATCGACGTCCAGAAGAAGTCACTTCGAGAGGCCGCCAACCAGGTCGTCGAGCTCGTCACCGAGGTGTGGTCCAAGGCGCGAATCCCCCTCCGCCGGAAGGACCACATCGTCACCAAGATTGAGAAGCTCCACAAGGAGTTCAACGATGTGAAGAGGAACAAGGGGCGAGCTGGCGCTCAAGCGAAGCGGGAGGACGAGTTCAGCGAGCGGATGATGAACCTGTTCGACGTCGCTGCCGCTAACGCCATGGAGCTGCTCAAGAACGAGGAGGACAAGGCGTTCCTCCTCGCTCAGCGCGAACCCCGTCGGCGCGGCAAGCTGGGGTCCGTCGACTCGACGCTAGCCGCTGTCGATGCCCGCGCATCTCGACATCTACGGCCCGAGTGGAGCTCGAGTGGTCTTCGTCCTCTTCCAGTGGTGCCGCAAGCGCAGCGGAGAGCGACGACCATGGAGAAGAAGGGAGCCCTCGGGCTCCGAAGCGCTCCAGGCGGGGCACGACGAACATCGTTTCGGCGGCTGTGGCGTCGTCGCTGGATCGCACGAAGGTGACCGACCGAGGAGCTGTCTACGTCCTGACAGAGGTTGCCCGGTCGCTTGGACACGACGTCGCAGAGCTCAATATCAACCGCAGCTCCATCCGCCGACACCGGCGCAGGCACCGCTCCAGGCTCAACGTGGCGCTCAAGGAAGAGCTGAGGGCCGGCAATCTTGTCGTTCACTGGGACGGCAAGCTCATGCAGGACTTGACGAGCAAGGAGCAAGTCGATCGGCTTCCCATCTTGGTCTCCGGTAACGGCGCGGTGCAGCTCCTGTGCGTCCCGAAGCTGCCGAGTGGAACGGGCTCTGAGATGGCCAAGGCCGTCCTCAACGCGTTGGAGGAGTGGGAGCTCACTGAGCAAGTGAGTGGCTTGTCATTCGATACCACCGCCTCGAACACCGGCCGGAACAACGGAGCGTGCGTCCTCATCGAGCAACACCTCGCGAAAGACTTGCTCTACTTCGCGTGCCGCCATCATGTGCTGGAGCTCCTCCTCGGTGCGGCGTTCACGGCTGGCTGTGATGGGCCCCACGTCCGGTCCTGACGTGACCCTCTTCAAGCGTTTTCAGGAGCGCTGGGATTTCCTGGACAGAAGCCAGTACGAGTCCGGCGCTGCGCACCCCGATGTCGCTCCTCTGCTCACCACTGTCGACACGGAGTGGTTTGAGAAGGCGATAGTCGAGCGCAAGGACCTGCGCGACGATTACCGTGAGCTGCTCGAGCTCACCCTCCTCTTCGTCGGTCACGTCCCCCCGCGAGGAGTGCGTTTCCGAGCTCCCGGGCCGATTCACCACGTCCGCTGGATGGCGAAGGCAATCTACGCCTTGAAGGTCTGGATGTTCCGACAGCAGTTCAAACTCACGGCGAGGGAGGAGAGTGGCCTCCGGAGCATCTGCATCTTCGTCTGTCGGGTCTACGCCAAGGCGTGGACGGAGGCTCCGATCGCCGCAACTGCCCCCCGAAATGACTTCGCCCTCCTCAAGGACCTGCTGGCCTACTCTGACATCAACCCTGCGGTGGCCAAGGCGGCGCTGACCAAGTTCCAGAACCACCTCTGGTACCTGTCGGAGGAGCTGGTGGCGCTGGCGCTGTTCGATCCGGGGATCGCCGTCGATCAGAAGAGGAAGATCATCGCCTCTCTCCACGACCGGGTCGGTGAGGAGTCCCCGGCGAAGCGGCCCACGCTGCCAAACCGAGTACTCGCCGGGCTTCAGTTGGAAGACCTGGCGTCGTCCAACACACGAGGTTTCTTCGAGAAACTTCGACTGGAGGACGGCTTCCTCGAGGTCGACCCGGAGACCTGGCCGAAGCGGGAAGACTTCAAGACAACGGCGGCACGTGTGGGAGGGCTCGCCGTAATCAACGACCATGCCGAGCGAGGAGTTTCCCTCGTCCAAGAGTACAACCGGACGCTGACCCACGACGAGGAGCAACTCCAGTTCCTCCTGCAAGTCGTCGCTCGCCACCGCTGCCAGTTTCCGGACTCTCGGAAGCGAACCCTACAGACCCAGGATCGCTAACCGGGCAACAACGGCAACAACTCCGGGGGTAAAAGTTCAAGGTCGATGAGGGAGGGGTAAACGTTGTCCGATTTAATAAAAAATTCAACTAGAGAGTTTTCTCAACCATTCGAATGATTTCCGTGGGTGGGAGCTGAAACTTCCCAACTTTGAATTTTAAGGACCACCCCTAGTGTGCTTATTTTGAGTCAAATCATAACTTATTTTTGAGATTTACAATTGTGTATTTTTAGTAATCAAAAATGGTTAGATACTGTGATGATCCTTTACAAAAACATAAGAAAAAGATACACAAGGATATAAGAACCATCAGCCAATCACTTTATGATCGATGTAAATGGAAACTAGAAAGGAATACTGTACTATGTAGCAACTGTAGAAAATTATTGACCCAGAGACCAGAGTTGCTATCAACATCACAAAGTGGAGTCTAATCACAATCAGTCTTCTGAGAATGTTATTTCAGAAAGCGATGAATATGATCCAAGTATATCAAGTAATGCCAAAGAAGAGGTTTCTCAAGTTCTAGAAAGTCTTGATGTGACTCCAGTGAAGAAATGAATTTGGGTAAAATTAGTCGTTTGTGCCCAGGTACAAAAGACTGCCTTGAGTATCAGAAATGAAAGTGGGTATAAAGAATCTGTGCAGAGAAGACTGGTGTTAATGAATCTGAAAGAAGCTTAGTCTCTACCAAAATAATCCAGATAATCCCCAAATTGGCTTCTCTAGGTTTGCCAGCCTTTGCCCCAGACATTGTGTTTTAGCTGGAGCTGCCGGTACCCATTCTGTGTGTGTATGTACATAGCACCAGAATGCCAAAATACAATTCTCAGCTTTGGGTGTCAAAGGGTTGGAATACACAACTCTTATGGAGAAAGCAGTGTGTGATGTCAACAACAGGAATTGCATGATGCAAATATGTAATCTGTCCAAAAGAACAAGGTATTAAGAATTTTTTGCTCACTTTTCAAAGTGTTAACGATCCTGAATGTGAGGAAATAAAATATAAACAATGGGTTACTACAGATCGATGCAATATGGTTGAAAAAACAATCTGTAGATGATTTTATAAATTCATTAAGCACAAAATTTGTCAAATTGACACATCATCACTTTATAGCAAAGAATCAGAGTGCATTTCTAAAAAAACTTGAAGAATAATTTAAATAGCCATACAGCTGTAGTTCTTGGTGACTTTTCAGAAAACTACTCATTTGCAGTACAGGATGCAGCCCAAGGTTTTCATTGGGAAAATACCCAATGCACATTGCATCCCTTTGTGTTATATTATAAGGAACCAGAAAGTAATGAAACAAAACATTCAAGTTATTGTTTTTTATCTCCAAATACGAAACATAACACTACAATGGTTTACACTTTTTTAAATACACTCATACGTATTATTAGAAAATCCCACCTTCATATAAAAAAAATTACATTATTTTACTGACGGATGTGCAGGACAATATAAAAATCGTTTCAACTTTGTAAACATGAAGATTTTGGGCTGGAATGTGAGTGGCATTTCTTTGCCACAAGCCATGGTAAGAGCGCTTGTGATGGGATTGCGGGTACAGTGAAAAGATCTGTAGCCAGAGCGAGTATGCAGAGAACATTCGCAAATCAAATATTAACACCAGAAGACATGTTTGAATTTTGTTCAAACAATATAAGTGACAATTTTTTTTTTAATAAATTCTGAAGAAATTGAAGCTATGAAAAAAATATTTAAGTGACAGATATGAAAAAAGTATGCGGCTAACAGGAACACACAAATTCCACAGATTTGTACCTATTAATGCAAATAACAAAAACATTTGAATTATCTTCTGACGAAGTTGGTGAGGATTATAAGCAAAGCTTTTCTGGGTGAAGATAATGTTGAAGTTAATCCAAAAATAGGAGAGTACATAGTTTGTACTTACAATGATCAGAAATGGTTAGAATTTGTACATTCCTATAATGAGGAATTTGATGACTGAGGTTAGCTTTTGCACCCATCAGGATATAGTGTTTACTATTACTTCCCACAAATTAGAGATACATGCCACATATCAAGAGATAAAATTTTAGGTTTATTAAGCGCACCAACTTTAAAGCCAGGAACAATGCGTATTCAATGTGTTTTCCCAGAAAATGAGTTGAAGAAACTCATGTAATTATGAATCAACTTGATGTAATGTGTGTGTTCAATTTGTATTTTTGCTGTTTATTTTCATCCATGTGAATATATCATTTGTAGTGCTCTATTTTAGTTTGCAGGCATAAAAATGTCAAAATTTCACAATGTACATATTTTTTCAATAATTTTTAAAATATCTTGCAACTTGATACCCATGTTTTTTGTATCTTTTAACAATTAATGGAAGTTTAATAAATGAAATTTTTTTTTTGGGGGGATTTCATTGCCTATGGGGGGTGGGGGTCAAAAATAAAAAAAGGGGGTGAAAATTTTCATTATTGTTCTACACATTTGAATGTGATATCATTTAATAGATCTCTTCATGCTGATTCTAAAAATGTATAGTTTTATAGGTCTACGGTAAGATGTTTGGGAGTTATTGCCCATTAAAGTTATGAGCCCCCACTTTACCACCTATCTCCAAAACTATGGGCCATAGAACTTTTTTATTTTGACCAGTGAAATCAGCACCCGGAAGAACCCCCATATGTCAATTTTCATCAAAATCAGAGTCGGAGTGGTGACATGCATTGGGTGATCTCTCCTAGAATGCCCCTACTTTTCTATTACAGTGGCAATGGACATATTGTATGAACAAAGAACTGAAAAATGAACTAAATCTTCTCTGAACTAAAATAAACATGTATGTGAACTAATATTGTGGCAAATTTTTCCTTCAATGAAGTAAAATTTATCAAGAACTAGTCTCTGAAATTGTAATGATTTGAAACATATAGTATGTTATTTGGCTGCCGCTCAGCCTCATCCTGGATCCATGAGTGCAGAGCACTGCTGCATCGCCAGCTCAATACCATCTCACGCAGGGTACTCCCCCCCCCCCCCCCCCCCCCCGGGGGGCCTTGGTGAATCGGGATGCTGGGAATGCAGTCAGTAAATACCAAAATGTAGATGCTAATTTATTTGTGTTTCCTGGATGCCTCTAAAGCATTTGATCGTGTTAATCCTGACAAATTATTCATGAAACTTATAAATCGTAATGTACCTGGTTACTTGGTCCATATATTAATATTCTGGTATAATCACCAGACAATGATTGTAAGATGGGGTGGGGTTAATGCAGAGCCATTCTGTGACCAATGGTGTCAGGGCGTGCTGGAACTTCCGTTTCTTCTGTCATTGTCCTCCTTGGCTGATCTTTAGCCGTCTCACATGTACCCTGTGAGCAGTTCAGCATGCTCTCAAACAGACATTCCTCTCGCTGTTCCTCACTACATATACCGTACGAGTATATGTATTTTACACACACAATCTTTCTAAAATGTATAAAAAAAAAAAAAGGCATCGTCAAGCCTCCAAAAAAAAAAAAAAAAAAAATTGGTAAAATGACATCGACATCAAGAACCTTGGGAAGTACCCTGGGGAGGGAACCATAAATGGCCCTACTTTGGTTACCACGCTGCCGAACATTAGAGATGTTTTGGGGCCTCTGTCGGATTCACTTTTCATAAACTTCTGCAATATTCGTGGCCTTTCCTCAAGTTTTCAACCACCTCTAAACCTCTTCCTCAGTGAAACATAGGTATCTGGGACGACTGACAGCAATCCCTTTCTTTGCCCTCCTTTCTCTATACTCAATTTCATTCCAAAGGTACCTTTTGCTTATATGTACACAAAGACCTAACTTGCTCTCGTATTCCCAAACTTGAATCCTCCAAATTCTACACCCTCTGGCTACGACTTAATTGCCAATCTCAAACTAAATACATCTGCGCTGTCTACCTTTCTCCTAATTCTATTAGTATCCAAAACTCTTTGACTACCTCGCTTCCAAAAGTGGAATACATTTTATCCCACTCCTTTTACTGAAATTTTAGGAGATTCAATGTTCACAACCACCTCTGGTTTTCCTTCCATTTCACTGACATTCCTGGTGGATTAGCTTACAACTTCTCCATCCTGAATGACCTAGAGCAGATTGTACAACACCCAACTCGTTCCCCCTATCTCCTTGGAGATCGGTCCAACACTAAACTTTTCTCACTACTCATCAGTACTTACCCATAGAATGATTACTGCTTCCGCGGCTAGGGCCTTGAGCGCATCACGCAAGTGATTCTCGGGCATGCGGAGCATACGAGGACTGATCAAAAAGTTCCGGGACATGCATTTATTCATATTGCAAAACTAAACGTCACATACCCAATCAAATTTGTCTCCTTCAAAGTAGTTTCCTTCTGATTGTAAACAGTGATTCCAGCGGTCCAGCCATTTATTGAAGCACCTGTTATACTCTTCTTTCGGAATGTTCCTCAATTCTCGTGTCGCATTTTGCTCGATCTTTGGTACTTACTGAAATCTTTTTCCCTTCAGTGTGTTTTTCAGCTTGGGGGAACAGGAAAAATTTACAGGGTTACAAATCCGGCGAATACAGTGGTTGGGGAAGCAGTGGAATGTTTTACTTCGTTAAGAATTCCCTTATGGAGAGTGCTGTGTGAGTACGTATTGTCATGATTCAACATCCACGAACTCGACTCTCATTTTGTCGGGCATTTTGCATTCTCCATAAGGGAATTCTTAACGAAGCAAAACATTCCACTGGTCCCCCAACCACCGTATTCACCGCCGGATTTGGCACCCTGTAACTTTTTCCTATTCCCCCAAGCTGAAAAACACCCTGAATGGAAAAAGATTTCAGGAAGTACCAAAGATCGAGCAAAATGCGACACGAGAATTGAACATTCCGAAAGAAGAGTATAACAGGTGCTTCAATAAATGGCTGGACGGCTGGAATCACTGTTTACAATCAGGAGGAGACAAATTTGATTGGGTATGTGACGTTTAGTTTTGCAGTAAATACATCTGTCCCGGAACCTTTTGATCAGTCCTCGTACATTTTATATTCTATTCCTACAATTGATGTAAAAAAAAAAAAAAAATCTTGGTTTAACTTGTTCTAGTGCTATCCGCAATAGAGGTGGTTTTCAGAATCGTGCAAAAAATCTGTTCTTCGACTCTCTAAAGATTCCTTCATCAGACAAAAATGTGAAAAAGCTACCCTTTTCTAAATTTTGCTGTAGTTTCTGGCACCTCGCCAGTAACCTCTCCAACAACTTTACTTCTTTTCCTCCTCTTTTCCATTCTGACGGCTCAGTGGCCTTCTCTTCTCGTGATAAAACTGAATTCTTCGCTCAAACTTTCGCCTACAACGCAAACTTTGACGATTCCGGTGCTCTTCCTCCATCTTCTTACTCTGACTTAATTAATTATTCCTATGTCTGAAATTCAAATCTCCTCCAAAGATGTTTTTTCATCCCTATCTGGGCTCAACTCTAGGAAAGCGTACGGTTCTGATGGTGTTCCTCCTCCTATTCTCAAGAACTGTGCCTCTGTGCTGACACCCTGCTCGGGTACTCTTTTCGTCTTTCTTTCATTTGATACTTTTCCTTCCTGCTGAAGTTCTCTCTCATTCATTCTGTCCCAAAGAAGGGTGACCGCGCTCAACTATCCAACTATCGTCCAACTGCGTTGATTTCTTGCTTTTCTAAAGTTGTTAAATTTATCCTTAATAGGAAGTCCCTCGAACACACGCCTCACAATCTTCTTTCAGGTCGTCAGTATTGGTTCCAAAAGGGACTCTCTACTGGTGATCTTCTCGCACATCTCTGACTCTTGGTCACATTCCTTTCGGGATTTAGGTGAAACCTTCGCTTTTACACGAGACATCAAAAGTTTTTGACGGGGTCTGGCACAAATCCTTAATTTCCAAACTGCCCTCCTCTGGTTTCTACCTTTCTCTCCGTGCCTTCACCTTTGATTTCCTTTCTGGCCGATCTACAAGCGCGGTTGAAGTGACCTATGATTTTTCTGGTATCTCTGATTGGGGCAGAGAAAACCTCGTGGCTTTCAATGCCTCAAGAATTCAGTTTCCTCATCTGTTTACTCATCACAATCTTCCACACTACTTATTCCCTTACTTTCTCTTTCCCCTCTTCTCTTAACATTTTTGGTTTTCCTTTTCTTGTGATATTTTCTTGAAAGATCGCATATACTACTCCTAAAATAGCATATACTCCTAAATTGTGCTGTACTGGCTCCGCAGTTTTTTCACCCCCCTCCCCCCAATTCAGTTGCTATCTGTAGAAGTGTCTTGTCCACCCCCTATAAGGAGTACGCTTCTCGCGTGTGTGGTGGCTCATCAACACGCTCTACTTGACCGAGTGGAATCAAAGGCTTTTCGTCTCATTAGTTCACCTTTTCTTACTGATTGTCTTCAATCTCTCTCTCTTTCCCGCAATGTCGCTTCACACTCTACTGTCGCTCTTATAACGGACACTGCTCTTCTGAACTCTTTAACTGCGCGCTTCCTCCTCTAAGGGAGAGCACGCAGTACCAGACTTCCGACACATTCCTATTCCTATTCCTTTTCTGTCCAACTCCGTAACGCGAAGGTTAATCCATATTTTCAATCTTTCATCTATTCAGCCGATGAACTCTGGAACGGTCTTCCCCAGTCCATCTTTCCCCCGTCTATGACCTCTAATTTTTCAAACGTAGTGTGTCCAGACATCTCGAAAACTTTGGACCTTGATTTTTGCTCTCCTTTTCCTCTATGAGGAGGGGGTCGTTTTAGTGGGCATTCGCCCTTGTCCCCCCTTTCCTGCATAAAAAAAAACCCGTACACGCCTAATTATAATCACGGATGTTCAGTAAGTACTAGCAATTTTCCATTAACTTGATATATATATATATAATAATAATAATAATAATAATAATAATAGTTTGGGGCCCACGAAACAGCCTCTACTGAAAATAGGTTCGAAGATTTTCGTTTAAAACGTACAGTAATTACAATTTTTCGCTCCCTGAAAGCGCAGCAGCTTTTGCAGTGAAGGTAAATATGGAAATATTTATAATAGGTTCAGTAGAGTAGATCAGAGTTTGTTAATTTAAAAGTTTATTTGCCGTGTTTATAAAACCGTGGTTTATATCATTTCCAGACTATTCTCTATTGATAAATGAGAAGTAAGCATTTTATTGAAGTTAAATTATATAATTTGACTGTTGTAATCGACTCTCTTTCAACTGTAATGAGATGAACTTAGCCCCGTTTCTTCCGAAATTGAGCGTAACAAAAGTGAGATCAAAGTACAGTAGGTCGACTCGGTAGAATTAGTTTAGACTTAAGATTATTGTACGATATTTTTCGTTTCGGACTGCACTCAAAACTCTCTACGAGTGGAGAGTTATAAGAGAGATTTGTTTTTAGGGAACTTAAAGTTTTAAAGCAATCAGGATGGTTATGGTTAATACAAATATTCTAGCTTAAGCGCGCGGACGTTTCCACGATCATCAATACAAAACTAAGTCACCAGTTAAACCCCAACACGTTCGTTAAAAAGAAATTAAATAAAAATACTCCATTTGGAAATTCCGTCAACAACTGTAGAAATTCAAATGATGGGTAAATATTTTGTAATTTTTCTTGATCATTCAAATATTACTGTGTAATTTTTTCAGTTCATAAAATTGCTCATATTAAAAAAAAAAAAATGCGTAGGTAGTAAAGTTCATTATCAAACTGCCGAGTCATTTTAGGCTCGAAAATCTTAAAAGGTACAGTAGGGCGAGAGCTGTCTAATGCACTTGAGATAAAGCTGATCTTTTGCGAAGGTCAAACGTAGGCGCACGATGACAAGTTGGCTTTTAGGTTCCTTTTCCAAGGTTTTGTACGAATTATAAAGCGTGTTCCTTTATTTTTGGGTTTATACTGTTCTCGGCTGACGCTGAAAAAAAAAAAAATTTATTTTAACTATTTTGCTGTCGGTTTTGTTGCTAATCATTCGCCGTTGATTATATTGAGATAATATTTATTTACTTAACATCTCGCTCGATTACGAAAAGATGCGACAGCGGTTTTATTAATGACTGTACCGTATCTGAATTATTGGAGTTAACGGGAAAATACCCGCATTTTCACTAACTAGTTACTGTTCTATTTGATGAAATATCTTAATATATTTTATGACTTTAATTTCAACTGTTACTTTGTAGCGGCAGTCAAGCGTGTTGTCATTTTAACGAGCCAGTTCTTTCTGATATAACCAACAAATATTGTAGATTTGACAGTAATATACAGTATTGTTGTTTCGAACTAGATTGTAGAATGTCAGCAGTTTTTCATCAAAAATACTGTACTGGTACTTAAATTTTTTTTTTATGCAAAGAGGAGGGGTCAAGGGCAAATGTTCGCAAAAATTCCCCCCCCCCCCCCCCCCCCCCCCGAAGGTGGGGGCCGAAATGAAGGTCTTCGAAACTCTTGAAAGTTTATTTATTTATTTTTTAAAGATTTAGTATAAGATGCGTGCGTGTGTCATGAGGAATAGAGGGAGAAGTGTGTGTGTGTGTGTGAGAGCGTGCTGGACTGTTCAGAGGGTAGATGAGACACGGAAAAGGATCGGCTAAAGAGGACAATGACGGGAGAAAGGGAGTTCCAGCACTCACTGACTCCTGCCAAATGTCCTTCCCAGAGTGCTTCCCTAGTCGGCTGGTGTCTACAATCTCCTCCGATTGTAGACATCGGGGAGCATTGCGTGAAAGCTCTAATTCAAGGGTAATGTTCATTCGAAAATCGATTAAAACCGGTTCCAAAACTATTTATTATACTTTAAAAGTAGTTTTATAGAAAACGAGATTAGCGAGCGTGGTTGCGTCCGCTGAGCTCTTTTATTGAAAAATTTACCTTTTATTTGGGTTTTACTTTCTAAATTGATAGCAGTATTGGTGAATCAACAGTTACTGTAAGCATAGTTATTCTACAGGTATTCTTTAAGCAACATTTTCACAGGAAAAACCAATTGAGATTTAATTGGAAAATGTGTTTTATTTCCAATTTAACTTTTACAAATTAAGTGTAAAATTAGTAAATTAGCTGTTAATGTACAGTCTAGTTTACGGACATTGTTCGAGTATATATATATATATATATATATATATATATATATACACATGGTGTTTGAAAACTTTCTGTACAAATTGTAATGGGGGATAGGCAACACCAAGACAAACCCTTTTCGTCTATAAGTGTATGTCCGCTGACGTCACCATTCGGCGCGAGAGGGCGCCGCTGCAATTGGCTAAAAGGTGAAGTGGGCTAGACTCGCGCTTGCCGCGGGCATTCTTAAATCGGACGTAGTACGCGTAACATGGAGCGCTTCACGACTGCTGAGATGGCTGACATGCATATGGTGTATGGGGCTGCCAATGGAAACGGAAGAGCTGCTGTGAGGTTGTACCGACAGCGCTTCCCAAACAGACGTGTGCCAAACCACCAAACGTTTGCGCATTTGCATCGGCGACTGCGAGAAACTGGAACATTCCATGCAAACATGCATGACACTGGTCGGGAGAGAAACGTGCGCACTCCTGACATGGAAGAAGAAATCCTACGGCGATTTGAGGACAATCCAAGCGCAAGCACGCGAGGTGTTGCACGTATCCTCGGTGTGAACCACGACCTGGTCTGGAGAGTGTTGCACGAGCAGCAGTTACATCCGTTTCATCGTCAGAGTGTCCAGGCATTACAACCTCGGGATTACCCTCTTCGTGTGGAATTCGCACGCTGGTTTCTGCAGCAGACAGCGGTGCAGCCTAATTTTCCGGCTTATGTGCTGTTCTCAGATGAGGCCTGTTTCACACGTGAGGGTGTGTTTAACATGCGCAATTCTCACGTGTGGGCGCACGCAAATCCACATGCTACACGGGTGCATGCTCATCAAGAACGGTTCGCCGTCAATGTTTGGGCGGGTATCGTCCATGGCAAGTTGCTGCTCGTGCAACACTCTCCAGACCAGGTCGTGGTTCACACCGAGGATACGTGCAACACCTCGCGTGCTTGCGCTTGGATTGTCCTCAAATCGCCGTAGGATTTCTTCTTCCATGTCAGGAGTGCGCACGTTTCTCTCCCGACCAGTGTCATGCATGTTTGCATGGAATGTTCCAGTTTCTCGCAAATGCGCAAACGTTTGGTGGTTTGGCACACGTCTGTTTGGGAAGCGCTGTCGGTACAACCTCTCAGCAGCTCTTCCGTTTCCATTGGCAGCCCCATACACCATATGCATGTCAGCCATCTCAGCAGTCGTGAAGCGCTCCATGTTACGCGTACTACGTCCGATTTAAGAATGCTCGCGGCAAGCGCGAGTCTAGCCCACTTCACCTTTTAGCCAATTGCAGCGGCGCCCTCTCGCGTCGAATGGTGACGTCAGCGGACATACACTTATAGACGAAAAGGGTTTGTCTTGGTGTTGCCTATCCCCCATTACAATTTGTACAGAAAGTTTTCAAACACCATGTATATATATATATATATATATATATATATATATATATATAATATAAACTCAAAACTGCATTATGAAAATTGTCTTGTGGATATCTTTTATATTAACAGTATAAAGGTGTTGAAATAATTACTATTGTTAAATTCATAAAAAATGTTAAAAATAAAAAAAGCATAATTAAGCAGGTTTCCTCTAATTGATTTTTAAAATTTTATTTTGTTCTTAAAAGTTTTAAAATAGTGCTACAAGTGATGGCCATTTACTGTTAATTTAACGTAGTTTTTATGGGACAATATTACACTGTGGGTCAAATTAACATCCAAAAAATATCTGAATGGATCCCCGCGTAACATAAATTATTTAGCCGAGTATTTTTACTGTACAAATATGTTATTGGTCGTCTCTCTCGATTTTCAGAGTAATTTATCCCATTGGGATAATGAAAATAGTTTTCAGTCTGATCATTTAACATTAGGTGCAACCGCATCTCAGCAAGATTCCCAACAGCAGCAGCAGCAGCAGCAGCAGCTGGTGAGTGTTGGCCCTTTCATTTTAATACGGTGTCAGAGGTTGTCTTTATAAAAGCTATCATTGGATGCGTAACTCAAGTTGTGAAAAAAGTTTATTTTCAACTCGTGATTAGTTCTTTACCCTACCCATTTCCCAAATGATAGCTTTTATTTTATTTTTATTTTTTTATTTTTAACCTCGTCCTCAAATTACTCTAAAAGGTTGTATAGGCCTTAGTTGTTGGAGGAAGAATCTTAATCTCATCTTAATATTAATCGCTCTTATTATTGTATTTTAATAATAATAATAATAGTCTTATTAGCCTCTACATTCATATAAACTTGAACATTTCCAAATTTTTAAGCCTCGTTTTCGTGCCCGAGCAATTATCTTAATAAATTTGCGCCTGTAAAGAACTGGGGTCGACCGCGGGTTGATTCCGAACGACGTCGTTTGAAATCCTCACAAAGTAGCCGTTTCTAAATAAATAAGAGTTATTGAAGCGGTTAAGCGTTATTGATTCGTCGTCATACTTGGTACCTCTCTATAGATGTACGCTAGCGGGAAAAGTTTACCCGGCAAAAAAAAACCGAAATTATTTGTTGAGGGACCCGTTATTTTATTTTATTTTATTTATTTTTTTATTTATTTTTTTTTATTTATTTATTTTTTTATTTTTTTTTGTGTTTGTGCGGGGAACGGGCGGCAGAGTTTGAATTTTTCTGCCGTAAAATATCTTGAGTAATAATAAATCGGCCTTAAAAAAATGGTAGATAAAAATAGGTAGAAGTCTCAAGGGGGGGCGCAAGAATATTTTAATTTTTGATCGAGTTCTTAGTGACGAGAAAGCGATTTCGCGCGGTGATATAGAGAACGGCGTAATTTATTTACATTTATGACGATAGTATTCGTTAAAAAAGGAAATTATAGTCATTGAAATTATAATGCCTCGAGGATTTTAAGAGGCTCTCGTTTTCGTATAATAAGTGGTAAGGTAAGTAACTTTTTTAATTTAAATTTAAACCAACCTCTGACACCATTCAATTTACTTACAATAATGATTAAATTATCTTTGCTCTTGAAGTAATTGTTTTTTTTAATAACCTATTTGAAGCGAAATATATTTCCTTTTAAAATAGAAAAAACAAAATCCAAAATTTCCTACAACTTTTAACGGGTTATCGATGAAAAACTAAAGGAAATTGGATAGTGAAACGTATATAGCCTCTCGCGTAGTAGATAGATGTAACATATACGCAATAATAATAATGGTATATTAATCGAATCAAATTCAACCATTGATATTCGTGTTGGCCTAATGTTCGTATAGAGGGTGTCCATAAGTTCCAGCATCGTAGAATTAGACAAATTTTAGTCATTGAACTTTGCTGGTGTTGCTGTATTCTTCGGACACCCTGTATATGTGATATGCAGATTTAGATATAGTTATAAACTGATACATGAGCTTTCTTATTTTTTTATTGGTTGTTGTACATTTAATTTGTACATATTTTTGGATTCGTTTAGGGGTAACGAACTTTGAATATACCTACATATATATATATATATATATAGTTCAAATTAAATAATAGTTCAGATTATTCAATGGCCAACTTCTGTTTTATTTTACATTTGGTATCGATTTGATAAGTTAATTAGTTGGCAATCGTGAAAGGTTTATTTCGAGGCACAATACTCCACGTCTGCTTTAAAAAGGCTTTAATGAATCCATTCGGCAACACTATATAAAGATATTCCATGATATTTACATTGTATTTAACGTAACCATTGCGATAATTATTACTACAAATATTTGTTAAATTTTATTTCCGGTTTAAAATAGAGATGAGTGCGCGTTTCTCTTTACGAGTTTAAAATGGGCCATACTAGTTTCAGTTAATCCCAAATTGTTGGAAATTTGTCCGTAGGTTGTATTAGAGCGAAACTTTTAATTTAATAAAGTAAAAAACCCCCCCAAAAAAACCTTCATTGCGAAGTTAAAACGTTCGTCTGTGTACGTTTTTCTAACTTGGTGACAGTGATTTGTGTGTGGGTGAAAGACTCATACCAAATATGTTGTACGTTTCATATCTTGAAATTTATGCTCTTAATAATAAGATAAAGAGCAACCACATCAGAATAAAAGATTGAATTGTTCATTTGTTGCGCAATATGTAATATTTCTAAGCTTGGTTCAGACAAACCTCTCCATTCTGTAATCACGTTTAATGTAACTATTCAACTTTTGAGTTGCCCCAAGTTTATGGTGTACCTGCGAGAGGTTAAATCACTTTTTTTTTTTTTTTTTTTTTTTTTTTTTTTTTTTTTTAAATGAAATGTAAGTAAAATTTAATGAGCTTCAATGATATTCAAAACGAAAAGTTTTGAGTTGAGAGTTAATTTTATATTTTAATTTGATTGCGAAATGGTCATGGTTGAAGCACCACTTAAATTCATTTTATATATATTCCACTTTTTATAAAAAACTAAGTTCCTTGGTTTTCAAACGATTTATTTATTTTTTAATATATAGTATATAGTAATGTTTATTTCGTAAACTTCCTTCCAAATGGTTGATGATGGGTATTTTAATTTAAAAAGTAAAGGTAACATCCGTGTCCCATATCCTCCAAATAGGGGCCCCGAACCTAGGTTACCTTATGCCGAGTCGGTTAAAGAAAGGGTGTCCGGCCCGCCGCTTCGTCGTGACGTAAGATACTGAAAACCCGCGACTCAACGGAGTCTCGGCACAGTCGGGTGGCGCCCTAACCGATTGAGCCTCGAGACTCTATATTTTAATTTAAAAATTACTAAAACGTCTTCATTTTAGACCGACGGTTCTTAACCTTTTTAGGCTGCGATCCAAATTCTGGTCTCGGGGCTAGCTCGGCGACCAATGCCTTCAAACAGTTCACTCGTAATAGATAATAAAGTAAATAATAATGGTAAAATGATTAAGGATAACGTAAATAAATGATAAATGACAATTTAATGACCCGAGTTTGCGTCGCGACCCAGAGGTTAAGAAACCCCCGTTTTAGACCTTGGGGTCCCGGAAAGGAAGGTCTCTTACTTCATTCAGTCTCAGCTTGATTTGATAGTCAGTAATTAGTAGAGTAATTTTGAGAAAACAAACATTTGCACTCTTTTGCTTATAAACAACTTCCGTACATTATTATTAATTACTAACCCAAATTTTACGTAGGTCATTAATCCGTGAGTGAGTGAGTGAGTGAACAGTAACTATAGATTGATGCTAATACGAGACTGAAGCAAAATCTGCATTACTGAGGACTACCCGTCCCTGCCTTGTGTGGGTCACACGTCCCGAGCATACTTATATCTAACTATTGTATCATCGGGAAAATTTAATATACATTAATTTATTGAAACTACGGGGGGTTGGACAGAATAATGGAAACGCGCGCATTTTCGGTGCTGTATTTTCTGATATCATTAATGGCGTTATGTACTTTATTAAATTAATATGTAACCGTATAATATTGAGAGCATCTTCTATTTTAATATGTTCATATTGTTTTTTTGTTCTTTTAAACTAAATAAAAATATAGCGCTTGGAAAAGATGTTACTGCTTGTGAAAGGGGGGCATGATAGTGGGAGCCCGTTTGGTTGGTGTTTCAGTATTAAAAGTCGCATAATTGCTCCTGTATCTCGAGGAACAGTCCTCGAGGTTAAATAAATACACGCAAAAATAATAATAAAAAGAACAAATAAGGAATATAGTGAGCGTAAAGCAACACTGACAGAATGCGACAGAAGAACCTTATATGATAATTATGAGCTGTGAAGAATCAATCAAAGACTGTTGCATCAAACTTTTTCGTTCAAAATTTAACAATAGTTCGCAAAGACGAGTGTCAGTCATAACTATGTTATGGGAACTGTAGTAAAGCCTTTTTTAACACCAACCAGTACCAAAGTTCTAATGAATTTGGAGTTGGGGAGAAAACGGAAACAATTCTGCGTTTATGGTGTTTTTTTTTTTTTTTAATTTCTTTTTTAATTTCTTCCCATTTCTCCAAATGGGACTGGTCCTCAAGGTGCAGGGACAATCGCGCGACTTTTAATATTGAGACACCAACCAAACGAGCCCCTTCTATCATGCCCCTTTCACAGTCGGTAACATTTTTTCAAGCGCCATATTTTTATTTATTCTACAAGAACATGAAAAACCAATATGAACGTATTAAAATAGAAGATGTTCTCAATATTATATGCAGTTACATATTAATAAAAGTACATAATGCCATTAATGATACCAGAAAATATAGCATCGAAAATGCGAGTGTGCTTCCATGATTCTGTCTAAGCACTGTATATATTTTTTCTGTGTAAAATTTTTTTTCTATTGAATACAGTTCAAGGAAAGCAATATATATATATATATATATATATATATATATATATATATATATATATATATATAATATTAGGGTGGTTCTTATTTTTCGAAATTGCAAATTTCACGTGAACGTCTCACCCCGTCAGTATATTCCGTTTGACAAAGACACAAAATATGCAAAATCTCAAGTAATTATAAGTATTCTTATTGGTGCCGCCCAAGGACTCATTTAGTTAATTATTGAAACTAAATATACAAATTTTTTATTAGCGTACTTTGGTACACGTTTTATATTAATAGGAAAAAAAATGCGGGGGTGAAACCCCGAAATTTTATATATTTAATTTTTCCTATACATATAAGAACCACCCAATCATCCAAAATGTGTGTGTGGGGGGGGGGGGTGGGGGGGGTCTCACCCCCGCATTTTTTTCCTATTAATATAAAACGTGAACCAAAAATGTTTTATTGAAATCAATTAATGTTCAAGGGTGCCTCAAGGAACCATCCCTACTAGGCCAAATCTACTATGCTTTCAGTCATAAAATGCTTAGTTCAATTCAGTTTCTAATTAATCAGTAGTCAATGTCTATTTTAGTTTATGCTGTTCTTTAACTGCTGTTATTTGCCCCTATAGTGGAACGCTAATAAAAAATTCGTATATTTATGTTTCAATAATTAACTAAATTTGAGTCCTTGTGCGGCACCAATAAGAATATTTATAATTACTCGAGATTTTGCATATTTTGTTTCTTTGTCAAATGGAATATATTGACGGGGTGAGACGTTCACGTGAAATTTGCAATTTCGAAAAATAAGAACCACCCTAATATATATATATATATATATATATATATATATATATATATATATATATATATATTGAATAACTTACTTTATATGTTGTAAAAGGACATAAAACGTATTTAAAATACCTAAATACTCTTATATTCTTTTTTAAACCTACGAACTACGGCATACTCTTAATTTGTTTTCAGCTTTTGTATTTCAAACCAAAAATATAGATAATTATATTGACAATAAAATAATTGCTAAATGTTATAAAAACGAGGGAAAATATGTGGCATGCATGTAAATTTGTTAATTAATATTGGGTCTAGGCTCTAGAGTCGAGACCAATGTTTATCAACCTTTGTTTTTTTTTGTGCTGACCAACCCAGTTTGATATAAATCCCCCCCCCCTTCCCAAACTAATAATGCAGCGCACAATTCAACCGCAAAAATGGCTTCCGAACTTTTTCCACGTGACAATGGAAGGCTATGTAAAAGATGGATACTTAATCCATTCAGTGAAGGGGTGGTAGTGTCTGTCGAATGTTGAACTTGCGGGGAACCTACACGATAAATTGACTAAATGTTCTGACAAGGCCCCGCAGTTGTCATTCCCGTCAGAAGACTCGCGTACATTTTGGATAGTATGGAAAATTGAGCACCCAAAACTGGTGCCTGAAGCATCGAAAATTTTAATTCCATTTGCAACCTCATAATTATGCGAAGTGGGTTTCTCATCAATGCTTGCAGTTAAAACGAAGCAATGAAACTGACTTGTGTGTTATTTCGTTATCGAGTGTTAGAAGAGTAATGAATAGATAGATAGATAGATAGATAGATTTATCCTATATCAATATATATAGATATATCAATAGATATAGGCATAGATATATCATATAGGCATAGATATATCATTGAAAGACGGATTGATAGCTGACATTATTGTGACTGATAGAAAATAATTTCACTTCTAAAAATTACGAGAGCTTTTCACTTAAAAATAATTTCTGATTTCACATATTTATTTTCCACTGGAAAAATAAACTTCGATTTGCCATGTAGGCTTTTTTGCAAAGCATCGGGACCTCCAGATATCGTATTTTCAACTCCTCTTTTTAATAGTAGCAATGAGGGAGAGGAAAGTATTGATAGGCTATATTAACTTGCTTCTTAATATGCAATTGAAAAATATCTGTAGGGAAATTAGTTGTACATTATACTGTACATACGCACAATGTGCAGTAGTAATTACTGCACTTAGCTTTTTACTATTATCAAAGTACCTACTTAATTTTGTAGTACTGTACTAGATAATTAAAGTACAGGGTGTCCGCGAAACGTGTTTCAAAAAGTATTTTTTCTTAATATCTAGACTACGTTTCTTACACTTCTACATTTTCCGTATGACGACCATCAATTCATCGTTACAGTTTGTATTCGATGCTCAAAATTCATTAGAGCATTAACAAGATGCTCTTGTGGAATGGATCCAATAAATAACCTTTGATTCTTTGATGGAGTTCTGCCAGATACCTGGGTTTGTTATAATACACGGGTGTTTTAACACAACCCAATAGATGATAGTCCAAAGGGGTTAAGTCGCGTGATCGAGGTGGCCCAGAGGGGTTAAGTTGCGTGATCGACGTGGCCGATCCATCGCTGAAACACTTGAACGAGATTTGCCAAAAGTTGATGTTTGGTGTGCTAATAACGTAACTGCATAGTCACTGTATAATTATTTTTTTTTGGACGATTGTCCTGTGGTTGGAGCGAATTAACTTAATATACGGCAGATAGTGTTTCTTCTTCGACTAAGGGTTATTGGAATTGACCGACTTCACAAATTTCTAAGCAGACCCCCCAACCAACCTTGTGTGATAGGTTAAGAAGGCATTATTCTAAAATCTTTCAAGTCCCATATCTCCCAAGTTAGTTTTTTTTTTTAACTTCAATTTGTGTTGGGACATAAATTTATATAATTCTACGGGGAAAGATACCCTCGTAAAGTTTTCTGTCTCAGATGCGTTGTTTTCTTATTTTCCTTTTACTTAATTTTTTTCTTTTGCTACTGACGAAGATTTACTATGACGATAAGTTATGCTCGGTTAGGCGCTACGAGTTGTAAAATTGCGGTTTTGCCGTTGACAGGTTTTGGAGAGGTTAGGTTAACTCTGAGAATTTGATGGGTTTGAAAGGTCCATGATTTAGGGATTATCATTAACTAAAAAGTTATTCCTATTCTGTATTAGTTAGTGTAATATATCAGTTTCCCTAACGCGAACATGCGCTATTCGGAAGTTTTGATTGCCAACAGGTCCCTTCAAAGTTCTCCTCTGCCAGTGGTCTTTCAGTTAAGAACGTGAAACTTGAACGTCGATGTATGTAGTAATGCGTATAGGGTTAAGGGTTCCTTCAGCGAGGGTATTACTTAGTCGAGGATTTGGGGTTACCATGATTCCTTCAATCTTTTTGACCGACCTCGGCATATTGTTGGTAGCGCCAAATTCAGTTTCAATACTCTTAAATCTTAATGTTCCACGACATTGGCAGCGTGGTAAGAATTTTTTACCCCCTCCTCTCCATGCTCGTTAAAATTGCTTTTCAGTTATTCGAATATTTCCCGGTACTGTCGTTCCTCTTGATAAGTTGTTTCTGTGCTTGTTCCCCAGTTTCATCCTTTTCCGAGTGTTAGAGCCCCCCCCCCCCCCCCCCCCCCCCGCTTGACGACAAAAATTAATTGATGACAGAGATATTAGCTTTCAGATCCTCGGTGAAGATCTGTCAAGAATGTCTTCAATGCTTATTGAAAAAAAGATACACGATGTACTACTATTTTTGGATGAGTGGTATTAGAGTTGATTTGACATCGTCCATTCCCTGCACTGTATGCAAAATTTATTCCCAAGGACAAAGTTCACCTCGTTGTTGCTCCATTGTCGAGCCATATCCAGAGAGGTGACCCCGAAGACTCAGTTTTTGATTCACTTTCAGGGTCACACCACTATCTCTGGTAACTGGTATAGCTGCGAACGTATTTCTGCCCGTTCTATCAGTATCACACAGTTATAAATAGCAAGAGGCCCTTCTTCGCAGTTAGCACATTAAATATCACTTTGCTGCTTCTGTCATGCTGTTCATTCGTAGCTATACAGTAAGTGTACACTTGGGCATGGTTCCGATTAATCAGCTAATCAGTTAATCATTGTTTCGAATTTAATCATTAATTAATCAAAAAATTTTTTTATGGGAAATGATTGTTTCCTCATAATTTCAGCATCATTTTACCTTAAATTTTGTAATGTATTATTTGAATGTAGCACCTTTTCGCGTGTATAAACTGTCTAATCCGCCCATGCCTGATTTCTTGAACTAAAGCAAACAATATTTTCTTCGGTCTTATCTCACGCGACAGAAACAAAGCTTTTTTACTCGTTTCAGAAGTATTTAATGTTTAATCATTTTTAATCAGTTAATCATTGGTTAATTAGAAAATTTCATTACTTTTCCTAAAAATGATTGATTAACCATGCCCCAGTGTACACTGAACAGCCATTATCTGGAACTTATTTTAACACTTGCTTAATAATTTTGTCTTTGATATAAATTTAGTGATTACAAGTGTTGTATCTAAAAATTCATTAAAGAATTTAGACCGCAAAACTCTATACCTGTTAAATAATGAGCCGGTAACACAACCAGGTGAGCAGAAGTGCAAACACTTGTTTGGGAAACCAATTTCTAGTGAGGGCAAGGTGGTTGACCTTGTGACTGACCAGTTATAGGAATAGGATACTGGTATAATGTCCTATAATGTACACTCCCAAGATAAATATGTATACGTTACTTCAAAAAAAAAAAAAAAGGTTGGCAAGGTGCAGGGCCTATGGAAAATTGGGGGTTATATTACTGATTGTATACTGAAATTGTGTATTATTTATTCGTGAGCGTCAATTATCACTGGGCAACAAAAAAAATATAAATTCTTTTGCTACTGAAGAAAATGCACCTTTTTCGGGGTAATTTGACAGTGGTAATTCCAAAAATTTAGTTTAGAATCACTGATCGCCTCTAGGTTTGAGTTTGATAAAAGGTCATTCAAAATATTTTTATACATGGTTAAAAAAAATAACTTTTTCTGTAAAAACTTTTCACTCGTGCTTTGAAAATTGCATTGAAGAATGTCTTAAAACGATAAAAGACACGATAAAAAAAAGGCTATAATTATTACAAATAAGATATGGAAGAAATAAAAGGCCCAGCCAGGACCCATCCCTTTCCCACCTGGTCGTACCAAGCTCCTGATTACCATTTATTTCATCCATCTCCTAATTCTTTATTGATAACATACCACATACTACTACAACGATATACCAGTCAACTCGATGACCTACTAATAGTGTAATATATATGTACTACTAACAAGTAACATTAAATACATAATATACTGTAGATATTAATGGAAAAAAAAGGATCGAGTACATTAAGATTGCAATATTTACTGAAAATGCATTTAAGTAGTCAAAACACGAAGTACTATTTCTTAGGCTCCCCCCCCCCCTCAAAGTATTTGCCTGACTTATTGCGCCTTTTGTTAATGTTCCCAGCTTCACGCTGTAAGAACCAACAGTAATCTCCCATCGTCCTTGATAGCGCTGTTCCATTGTAGACATATCTTGGTGAAATCGTTCACCATGTTCATCGCTCACTGCACCTAAATCATTTGGGTAGAAACCTAAATGGGAGTGTAAGAAGTGCATCGTTTAATGACATCCTACACCCCATGTTTCGGTGGTTCTCGAGCATATCATTTATTATCCCAACATAGTTTTCATCTCTGTGATTTCCTAAGAAATTTATATATATATGAGAGAGAGAGTGAGTTACAAGGAATTACAAGGAAAAGAAGCGCCTCAAAAGGCCTTGCGGCCCACACCAAGGAGGTACCAATGGCAACGGGTGCCAGGGGAAAATTCATACACCCTCAAATAGTGTGCAAGATTCGGTCTAACCTTTTCTTGAACAGATCCACAGAAGAACTGTTCACAACTTCTGAAGGTAACCTGTTCCACGTGTCACAGATCTTATAGGTAACGTAATTCCCACACACACTAGTGCTAAACCGTTTCAAATCCAACTTCCAACCCTTGTTGCGAGTTAGGTTATCATTTAAACTAAACAAGCTTCAAAAATCGACATCGTTGAACCCGCGTAGGAGCTTGAAAACCTCGATGAGTTGACCGCGCAGCTTCCGAGTTTCCAGCGAAAACAAATTCAGTGCGCGTAAGCGTCGATTGTAGCCTATATGCCTAACGGAATGGATTAACTTTGTGACCCTCGCCTGGACTCGCTCCAGCCTCAATATCTTTCCATGTGCGGCCGAACCAATGAATTGTACATGTACAGGGAGCGCAATCTCCTTGTTCCGAAATCGAAATTGTCTCCTGATATAACCCAACAGCTTCTGGGCTTTCTTTTCCACCTCTACGCACTGTTTGGTAAACTTAAGGTCGCTGCTAATTAGCACACCCAAGTCCTTTTCCAAATCAGTCGCAGGAGTAGTCCCAACATGGAGTAGTCCGACTTGGGATTGGCGTAGCCAATGTGCATGACCTTGCATTTATCAAAGTTAAACGGCATTTGCTATTTTTCGGACCACTCTCCTATCCTACGTAGGTCCGCACGCAGTTGCTCGATCGCCTCGGGCGTCCCAACATTGGCCCCAAGCTTGGTGTCATCAGCGAATTTGGCGATTCTACTGACGATGCCAGCGTCGATATCATTTATGTAAATGATAAACAGTGGCCCCAAAACGGAACCCTGAGGAACCCCGTAGTGACCGAGGCCCAACCCGAGGTAGCCCCTTTAATTACAACCTTCTGCCGCCTATTCAGCCAGTTTTCAATCCACCTACCTACTTCCCCACTGATACTCAGCGCGTGGACTTTGGCCATTAGCCGGCGGTGAGGTATTTTATCAAAGGCTTTCTGAAAGTCGAGATAAAGTATATCAATCGCCCTACTCTTATCATACTGCACATGACGTGAAAAAACTCAAAGCAGGTTGGTGAGACACGACCTGTGCCGTCTAAATCCATGTTGGGAGTCCCCAAGCAGCTTGTAGGAATCCAAATGGTCAACGATTCTATCCGCTGTTATCCCCTCTAATAATTTACCTACAACCGGAGTGAGACTAATGGGACGATAGTTCCCTGGACTTTCGTGGCACCTGGCCCGTCTCCAACGATTTGTTAAAGACTGTAGCCAGGTGTGGAGCCACCTGGTCGCGCACTTCCCGCAACACTCTGGGGAGGAACTGGTCTGGCCCAGGAGCCTTAAACGCACTCAGTTTGTCTATTCTATCGGCAACGACTGTCGCGGTACACCGAGTACTATCCAGGCCAGCACCTTCGTGCCTGACGCCTGGCACGGGGATGACGCGGGTGTCCTCCCTGGTGAACATTCCCGCAAAGTACTCATTAAGCATATTAGCGATGTCCGCGTCGGAGGTCCGCAGCGCGCCGCTGGGGTCCTTTAACGGGCCTATCATGGTTCTAATGGGTTTTCTACTATTAACATAACTGAAGAATTCCTTAGGGTTCCCCTTGCAGAGGCTTGCCACCCGTAGTTCTTCGTTACGTTTCGCTAGCCTAACCTTCGCCTTCACTTCCCTACACAGGTGGACATACGCCTCAGTGTTCTCATGGGAACGATTGGCTTTCGCCCTCCTATACGCAGCTTTCCTATTTCGGATAGCCGAAGCGATATCACGACTGAACCACTTAAGCTGCGTTGAAGCAGGGGTAACCGGTTTTGAGGGTATGGCAGCACACTGCAGCACCATAAATTGGTTCCAGAATGCACTCCACACTCCCTTAACATCGCCGTCGACCTCTAACCCCATCTCACCTACGCTATCCCGGAGGCCAACAAAGTCCGCCCGCCGTAGATCGAGCTTTACTGCCTCTCCAGTTACTACGCTTCACCCGAGGGACGCAGACACAGAACCTAATCAGACCGTGATCACTCCCTCCCAACAATTCGTCAACGGTGAGGCCAGTGACGAAGTTGTCTTCGGTCGTGAATACTAAGTCTAGAACGCTTTCGCCTCGTGTAGGCTCATTGACCCACTGAGTGAGGAAGTTCTCATCAGCAAAGGCAACTAGCCTCCTCCCTTTAGCATCAGCAGTCCTGTCTTCCCAGTTTAAGCCGCGACAGTTGAAGTCTCCTAAAACTACACACACCCTGTCCCCTAGCAGGCTACGGAGTTCGGTGTTCAGGGCTGTATTCTCCTCAAGGAGGAGATGCGGAGGTCTGTACACCAAGATCAACCTATAGTTCGTCCCTACCAGGTTTAGATCGACGCCAAGCAGCTCCTGTTCTGATCGGAACTGGCAGTCAACCGGACTCAACGTGTCCCTCACGTATATTAGTACTCCTCCCCCCTCCCCCCTCCCCACGGGTGCAGTCCTTGTGAAATATTCTATACCCGGGAATCTCGAACTCCTCAACGTTGTCCCTACGATCAGTATGAATCCAGGACTCTGTGATAGCAACGATATCCTGGTATTCTGATGCTAAGAGCGCCCGTAGCTCGCAAAACTTATTCCTTATCGACCTAGCATTAAAAAGCACTGCACGGAGGGAACCTTCCATATTCTGACTGCCCCCTAGCTCCATCCGTTTCCCGAACAGCCAGGGCTGTCGGGAGTTGAAGAGCCCCTCACTAACGAGGGGGCAACTTCCGCAGGAGGCTGAGCCTCCTCCAACGGGGAAGGAGGGTCACCCACTTGTACATGGACGCACCCTTCAGTTGGGGAGAGAGAGAGAGCGCTGTCTGTAACATACATACAGGTACTGAGAACCTTTAAAAGATGGGACAAGAAAGTAATGATTCTCCTTCTGAAAACACTGATCATATCAAAACTTGAATATGTCGTCTTGATGTCCCCATATAAAAAAGAAGAAAAATTTGAAGAAATTTCACAGCCAAGATTGATGGCTGCAAAGAAATCAGCTACTGGGAAAGACTACGTAAACTAGATCTGTATTCCCTGGAAAGAGGAAGAAAAGAGGTACGGGGCATTCCAGGAAAGATTACCCAATGCATGTCACCACTCTGACTCGGATTTTGATGAAAATTGACATATGGGGTTTTTCCGGGTGCTGATTTCACTGGTCAAAATAAAAAAGTTCTATGACCCATAGTTTTTGAGATATGGGTCCCCAAAATCTTAGGGGCCCCACTTTACCACCTAACTTTAATGGCCAATAACTCCCAAACATCTTACCTAGACCTATAAAACTATACATTTTTAGAATCAGCATGAAGAGATCTATTAAATGATCTCACATTCAAATGTGTAGAACAATAATGAAAATTCCCCCCCTTTTTATTTTTATTTTTGACCCCCACCCCCCCTAGGCAGTGAAATCCAAAAAATTTTTTTTCATTTATTAAACTTCCATTAATTGTTAAAAGATACAAACAATAAAAAACGTGGGTATCAAGTTGCAAGATATTTTAAAAATTATTGAAAAAATATGTACATTGTGAAATTTTGATATTTTTACGCCTGCAGACTAAAATAGAGAACTACAAATGATATATTCACATGGATGAAAATAAACAGCAAAAATACAAATTGAACACTCATATTACATCAAGTTGATTCATAATTACACGAGTTTTTTCAACTCATTTTCTGGGAAAACATATCGAATACGCATTGTTCCTGGCTTTAAAGTTGGTGTGCTTAATAAACCTAAAATTTTATCTCTTAATATGTGTTATGTATCTCTAATTTGTGGAAAGTAATAGTAAACACTATACCCTGATGGGTACAAAAAGCTAACCTCAGTCATCAAATTCCTCATTATAGGAATGTACAAATCCTAACCATTTCTGATCATTGTAAGTACAAACTATGTACTCTCCTATTTTCGGATTAACTTCATCATCATCTTCACCCAGAAAAGCTTTGCTTATAATCCTCACCTCACCAACTTCATCAGAAGATAATTCAAATGTTTTTGTTATTTGCATTAATAGGTACAAATCTTTGGAATTTTTGTGTTCCTGTTAGCCGCATACTTTTTTCATATCTGTCACTTCAAAATTTTTCCATAGCCTCAATTTCTTCAGAATTTATTAAAAAAAAATTATGCTGTCACTTATATTGTTTGAACAAAATTCAAACATGTCTTCTGGTGTTAATATTTGATTTGCGAATGTTCTCTGCATACTCACTCTCGCTACAGATCTTTTCACTGTATCCCCAATCCCATCAGAAGCGCTCTTACCATGGCTTGTGGCAAAGAAATGCCACTCACATTCCAGCCCAAAATCTTCGTTTACAAATGTTAACAAAGTTGAAATGATTTTTATATTGTCCTGCACATCCATCAGTAAAATAATGTAATTTTTTGATATGAAGGTGGGTTTTTCTAATAATAGGTATGAGTGTATTTAAAAAAGTGTAAACCATTGTAGTGTTATGTTTTGTATTTGGAGATAAAAAACAATAACTTGAATGTTTTGTTTCATTACTTTCTGGTTCCTTATAATATAACACAAAGGAATGCAATGTGCATTGGGTATTTTCCCAATGAAAACCTTGGGCTGCATCCTGTACTACAAATGAGTAGTTTTCTGAAAAGTCACCAAGAACTACAGCTGTATGGCTATTTAAATTATTCTTCAAGTTTTTTAGAAATGCACTCTGATTCTTTGCTATAAAGTGATGATGTGTCAATTTGACAATTTTTGTGCTTAATGAATTTATAAAATCACCTACAGATTCTGTTTTTTCAACCATATTGCATCGATCTGTAGTAACCCATTGTTTATATTTTATTTCCTCACATTCAGGATCGTTAACACTTTGAAAAGTGAGCAAAAAATTCTTAATACCTTGTTCTTTTGGACAGAGATTACATATTTGCATCATGCAATTCTTGTTGTTGACATCACACACTGCTTTCTCCATAAGAGTTGTGTATTCCAACCCTTTGACACCCAAAGCTGAGAATTGTATTTTGGCATTCTGGTGGTATGTACATACACACACAGAATGGGTACCAGCAGCTCCAGCTAAAACACACAATGTCTGGGACGAAGGCTGGTAAAATTAGAGAAGCCAATTTGGGGACTATTTGGATTATTTTTATAGAGACTAAAAGCTTCTCTCGGATTCATTAACACCACTCTCTTCTGTACAGATTCTTTATGCCCACTTTCATTTCTGATACTCAGGCAGTCTTTTGTACCTGGGCACAAACGACTAATTTCATCTGATTCGAAAAATTTCTGAACAGAATCTTTAGTACCTTTAGTTATTACTTTTCCTTTTGACATGGGTTCAATTTCAGGAATAATTCTAAATCTTTGTTTTATATTTCTGATTTTCTTAACTAAATATTCAGTTGTCTGAAATAGATTTATAGTTTTTGATATGGTAAATGGAGATAATGTCAATATTTTGAGTTTCCTCTCATAACTGTCAGTAGAATGGAAAGCTTCAACCAGTTCATTCATGAGATGAAACATTGACCTGAAATAAATTCATGAATGTATAATAGCTATAAACAAAACATTACATGTGCATATTAAATTTTTTAGATTATGATACTGATTTCAAGTGTAACAAAATGAGCATTCTTTGAGATAGTTAAATTAAACCAAAAATTATTTTGTGACCAAATGAATTCCAAATGATTTAATGGGCTCATAGAACTTTTTATTTGAACCAGTGAAATCAGCACCTGGAAGAACCCCATATGTCAATTTTCATTAAAATCCCGGTCGGAGTGGTGACAATTTTTTAAATTTTTGGGTGATTTGTCCTGGAATGCCCCATACACCATAATTTACATTTGGAAAATTATCGAAAAACAGTTACCAAACCTCAAACTAAACCCACTTACCATCCAAACAACACTAGAAAATAGGGAAGGCAGAGTATGTGTAGTGTCGGGCTTTTAGTTTGGGAACAAGGAACACCCTCAACACTGAAGGAAAATAGTTTGGTTGTCAGGAGGCCAGGACTTTTTAACCAGCTTCTAAAGGACCTCAGGAATGTGACAGGAGTCAAAGTTGAAATCTTCAAAAGAAGACTAGATACCTGGCTAGGTGCAATGGAGAACGCGAGAGAGCAACTCGCTCCTCCACCAAGCCACTCCTAGAGGCGGGGTCATCAGCTTGACCTTCGTGTGAAGAGAAACCAACCCATGAAAGTGCTACGAGGTTTTATATATATAAAATATATTTATTTCCAAACGACGGTCGACCTCTTTGCAGCATCCCGTTTCATTTGTCGGATTTGATGGCGGAGAGAGAGTTGCTTTCCAATCATTCTGCCCTCGTAGCCAGCTACGCATGGCTAGTGAGGGACTTTACACGAGACATATCTAGTCGGTTCTTGAAATTATTCAGGTTGGTGTACTGGAGGTTCCTTAGTTCTTTCCGTAGCACGTTCGAGATTTTTGGGGCTCGTATTTTGAAAGTATTTTCCATCCTCGTTTTTATGTGCCCACCCCTTCCCCCCGTCCCATTGCAGCAAGAACAGTACAAAATCTACCGCTGTACTGTTGGACGAGGGCCACAGTTAGCTGGACGTGGTCATTCACCACCCTGAGGTTTTCCATAACCCTAAGCGCCGCCTAAAACTACTACATTTTTTCCCCCATTCATCCGGATCTTTGTTCAAGAAACCTGCAGACAATTGCAGTCGTTCGAAGAACCTCATCGAATTCTTCGTCACAAGGTTCTCCAAAGACGAACTGAGAGGCGGTTTGACACGCTTTGGAATCTGCTCTCGACCCTCTTTCTTGTATAGGGCTGCGACCATCCGAGTCACGCAAAGCTGGGCACTTGCGGTTTTTTTTGCGGTACTGCGGTACTACCGTGTTGGTCGGTACCGCGGAAAGTACCGCGGAAAATTTGAATGCGGTAGCGGTACTGCTGTACTTTCAGCGATCCTTTGCGGTACTGCGTTATGCGGTACCGGTTTGGTAGTGCGGTAGTAGTACCGCAGTACCGCAAAAAAACGCAAGTGCCCAGCTCTGCATGATGATGATCCGACGTTTCGTTGCAGATGGAACATCGGCATCGAAGAATGCCAATGGAATTATTTCCTCAGAGAGGTACCAAAGCTGTCCTGCCAGCTTCTGACTGGCTGCTTTGGAGATCTTCTGCTGTGAATACGACCTCAATGATTCCAAGAGGCAAAGGTCCTAGGCTGGGGCGGAAGCGGCCATTGGAGCAGTGAACCATGCCTTCAGGTAGACTGTCACAGCGAAGATGCTCATGTCTTGCAAGCGTGTTTTCTCTTTCGGTGAGAGATGTTGCAGTTACTCCCGGAACATCCACATCTTGATAGAATACAGGACCTTGCAAATCCAGCGAGCGTGATTCATCGTACCTGGGCGCTTGAATCGAATCGGCGATTCAAGATTTCCACCAAGGAAGACAAGGCGAGTTCCAAAAATTCCTTGTAATCGTCTCGGTACGTTTCGCGCTGGGTTTGGTCTTTGGCGAACTTCAGAAGTTCTTCTCTGACTGGTAATAGGGATGGACCAACGTGGGGTCGTCGACATCTGTTTGGAACTTGCTTTTGTCGATGTAGTTCCACTGTTGTTGGAATCTCTTGAATAACAACTCTAGGACCAGGAATTGCGTTATGACACGCCGTGAACGCGGCGGCGACAACTAGCTCCATGATATGATTCCTGCATGTAAAGTAGAGCAGCGCTTTCTGCAACTTCTGCTCTAGGAGCAAACAACATCCTGAGTGACGGCCAGTGTTAGCAGCGGCAGTGTCGAAACACATCCCCACCACTCTTTCACTTAGTCCCCAAAGTTGAAAGAGATCGAACACCGCTTGTGCCTGCTGTTGCCCACTTCCCGAAGCTATTTTTGGCACTCCCAAGAGCTGGCAGTTGCCATCTGAGGTGAACACTAAGACGGGATGCCGATCCACTTGCTCGTTGTTGGTAAGGTCAAACAGAAGCTTTCCGTCCCAGTGTACCACCACTGGTCCGGAATGGAATCCTTTTTTGGACCGATTCAGCCTGCTGCCTGCGATGATGCTCTCGGCTGCGCTTCACAGAGGATCGGCTGAGAGTCAGTTTCTCGAGGATTTGGCCAAGGCTGCGAGCTGTTTCCGATACAATGTAAAGCGCCATCCAGTCACTCACCCCGTCCTGTCTAAGGCTGAAGATAATTCTGAGTTGAAAATATTCTTGGTCTGGCGTGTTCCTTTTTGGGGAAGAGAAGGACAACCTCCAATGGCTCCCTCAAGAAACTCGTCATCGGCAGAGCTTGAAGAAGCAAGTTCGGCTGTTTGGAATGTCGAGGCTTGCTCTTCAACTGCTTTTCTCTTTCGGACGTCGTCCTCTGCTTTCCGCTTTGCAACCTTCTACTCCTTCTCCGCCAATTTTTTGTCGACGGAGCCCATTGTGCCACGCCGACCGGGCTCTCTGTGAGCGAGAAGGAAGTCGCAATCTTCTTGAAACTGGATCATTTGGAGAGCGTTTCCACGTGCAATGTCGAACAAATTGTTCAACTTTCTTTTGAAAGCCATCTCGTTTTGGACTTGTTTTGGATTTTGCCTTCCCTTGTTCTTTTTCAAAGCCTGCCACTCTTTGAATAAGACCAAAAGCTTCTCCAAACAGTGGTCCTTCCGGCGTATTGGTATGCGGGCTCTTTCCCAAAAATGAGGAAACTTCCTCCAGTACTTCTCCGGCGCTTTGTTTGGTGTCTTTCTTATTCATAACATGATGGTGCTAAAAAACACCTTGGACCCGGCCATTTGAAGGTTGTTCACTGCCTAAAATCTTTTAGTCCGGTTTGTTGAACAAGTAAAAACCACGTGTTTTTCACATGACCGTCACCGTAAGTAAATGTAACCAATATAAACCAATGTATGGTACACCAATATCTATTAAAATCTATTTCATATAGCTGTACTTAACACTCCAACCTGTGAAAGAGCAGAAAACTGCATTAATTACCACCCGTAATAGATCATAGTAACTAGGGTTGCCCTCCCGGGAATCCCGGGTCGGGAAATCCTGACAAAATCGCGAGCGGTTATTCCCGGGATTTCATAACATTTCCCGGGAATTCCCGTACTATTTTTTTTATGAATTTCATAATGATACATATAAAAAAATTAATAAATTGTATATAAATGCTTAAACCCGGTTAAAATATTTGCTTTCATTGTAGAAGAATTATCTTCTCGAGACAACTCATTTTCTCTTACCCTCAAAGATTCTGTCGTAAAAAGAATTGAACAGCGAAGAAATAAAAATCTAATTGGTTTACTGAAATATCTGAGTAGCCCTTTAAATTGGGAAGTTGCTGATCCTTATCTAACTTTGCCATCAAAAAGTTCTCTCCAGAATACTGCAAAGAAATTATTTGAAAGAATGTTCATTCCTTCTTCAGATGAATCTCCTGAGGAGCTATCCCATTTCGAATTAGATCTAAATCAAACGAAAACACCATCATCTACATGCAATGAACCAACAGAATCACATTCTCTCTCGGAAAGAATGAATGCAGCTATAAACAAGGCTGCAGGAAGTAACTCGCAAATTACTCACTATTACAATGTGAAAAACATTACAAAAGAACTCAACATTTTTTAAATTACTGGGGATCGAACAGAAAATCTAAATAAACTTTTCTTTGCTTTAAAAACTATTCCCCCTACTTCAGTAGAAGCAGAAAGAGCCTTTTCTGCTCTAGGACTCTTTGTTACCAAACTGAGATCGAGATTAAATGACGAAACCATCGACAACATTTGTTTCTTGAGGCAATATTATAAGTAGTTCTCTATTTTCTTTGTGAATTAAGTAAAAAAGTAATTTTTGTTAAATAAAAGAGATTAAAATTGTTTTTTTATGATTAAAAAGATTTTTTATTAGTAAAAGAGTTAATTTTAGTTTTTTGTTTTCTAGTAAAAGGAGCTATCTACCTAATTTTTTTTTATCCTTAACTCTGGCTCAAATATTAATTCTTAGCAAGGTAAAAGAATACAATTAACAGTCAAATTTAATATTGGACTGAGACAATTTTCAATGCTTTCCCGGGAATTTCCCGGGATCCCGGGATTCGTCGATTATGCTCCCGCTTTCCCGGGATTGGAGAGAGCCGGGAAATCGGGCAACCCTAATAGTAACGAGTGACTCAGAGAAGAACATGTAATCCATGAGCGACCAGATTAGGCGGGTGGGAGCTGGGGGGGGGGGGGGGGGATATATACATATACAGGGCGTCCCAAAAAAATGTATACACACTTTAACAGTTGATAGCTCAATTGATGTTTCTTTCCAAGTTAAACCCATTAGAATTAATAATGGCAGTCAGACTAAGCTTTGAACAAAGGAAATTCATTCTAAAATGCTACTGGAAGTGTGAAAACGCAGTTGAAGTGCAAAGACAGTTTAGGAGGGAGTTTCAAACAGATCCACCAACGCGACTTACCATCACTCGAATTAGAGATAAGTTTGAAGCCGATGGAACTGTTCAGAATGTCCACAAGAAGCGTTCCGGAAGACCACGGACATCGACAAGCCCCACAAAGCAAGAAAGAGTACTGGAAACGTATCACCAAAGTCCAAGAAAATCTGTGCGGCAAGCGAGTCGTGAGGTAGGAATTTCAGAATCGTCTGTCCAACGCATTTTGAAGTGCTGTCAATGGAAAAGTTACATTCCAAGATTAGTCCATGCTATTAATGAAGATGATGATCCGGACGAAGAGTGGAGTATTGCGAGTGGTACTTGGCACGATGTGGATGTGGATTGGACGAAGGGGTTTCGTAGAATACCCTCCGCGTTCACCAGACCTCACACCACTAGACTTTTTTTTATGGGGATACTTAAAAGACAAAGTCTACGCTATAAAACCTGCAACAGTCGCTGAATTGAGAGCAGCCATTGAACGAGAATGCACACAAATACCAAACGAAATGTTTCGTGATGTTTGCGATTCCATTGCTTCGCGTTATCAGCAGTGCCTGGACCAGAACGGACGTCAGTTTGAAAACAGGCGTTGACAAAACAATTAAATAATGTCTGTAGATTCTATTACATTTTGAAAATGAAATGTATTTTAATAAACACTGCCTTTATAATTATTTAAAGTGTGTATACATTTTTTTGGGACGCCCTATATATATATATATATATATATATATATATATATATATATATATATAATATAATATATATATATGAAAATTATTTCACGAAAGTAACACGTGAAAAATATTTATGATGAATAAAACCACGAAGGAAAGGAAACACAAAATGGTGCTCAAGCGCTTTCGTCTAATGACATCCTGAGGATGTCATTAGACGAAAGCGCTTGAGCACCATTTTGTGTTTCCTTTCCTTCGTGGTTTTATTCATCACATATATATATATATATATATTAGTGTGGAGAGAGAGAGAGAGGCGTGTTTTGGGTTCCGTTTTTGTTTTTAAAAAAACTTTTTGTAAAAATGTTGCTCGAAAGTTACATTTAAAATTTAAACGAAAAAGTGATGAAGCAAATGAAAACCCTTTTTCCGATCATATTAATTAAAACTGTTAATTAATAAAATAATTGATTATTTTTAAATATACATTATGAAGACCTCTCTAAAATTATATTAAAATGTGATTTCATTAAATACTTAATGATTGAGACTAAATTACGAGTTCACTTTACAACATATTAAATACGTCTGAAAATGTACTCTAATATTGCCTATGATGGTATGGCTGCGATTATTAATATTCCATTCTTTCTTGTCCTTGATCGCGCCTATCTCTTAAAACGGTGGAAGAAAGTTGAAAATATTAAATATTCTTTAGTCAGGGGCAATGTTCCCTCTAATTTTTTTTAGTCCGTGTGCGCAAGAAATTTTCGTTGTGCATACATTTAGATTCATGGTGAAAAATTGTGCAAACTTTTCTGAGTGCTATTATCTTGGAAAATTAAATATATATAAATATTAAATACTTAATAAATATTATTTCCATAAGGTCATAGCTTGATCATTACTGTACTATTAAATGGATATTAAAAAACTGTTCACAATATTATATGTTCTTAAAAAGAAAACATTTTATCCATTCTAAAAATATGAATAAAATAAAAAATAGTAAAATAAAATTCAACAAAATAAAGAAATAAAATAAAAATAACATTAATTGAAAATGACTATTTTAGTTATCATTTCTCAAGACAATTTTTAGCATTTAGCAATTTAAAATAGACTATCAAGATTAATACATGATTTTATCCATTCACAAAATAGGAATAAAATAAAAAATAATAAAATTCAATAAAATAAAGTATAATCAAAATAACATTAAATGAAAGTGCCTTTCATTTAAGTATGATTATGATTTCTCCCTACGATCTTTAGCATATGCCCATTCCAAATAAACTCTATGAAGATTAATACATCCGTCATCATTCAGGTAACTTTTAATTCGCATGAGCGTGTCCAAATGATTTTCTTTCAAGCGGTTTCTTAATTTGTTCTTTATAGAATTCATTAAACTGAAATTTTTTAAATTACTTCATTTACTGTCGTGACTCATGATACGCTTGAGCCTGTGCGCATTTTATTTTGCTGCGTGCGCGGTTTCATCTCGCGTGTGCGCGCGCACACGCGCACACCTTAGAGGGAACATTGGTCAGGGGGTTACCAATAGACGGACTGTCGTCCAGATGCAATCCGCCATTAGTAAACACGTACTCTAATTATAAGATTTACTTTAAAAAGAGGCGAACGTTGACATTTCGAAAGAGTCATAACCACAGTTTTTTCATTCTTTTTATTAAGTTTAAATTTAGTTTTTATTTAGGGGATTAAAAACGTTGATTTAAAGTTAATCGCGATAAAAGAATGTCGGGTCATATCACGTAAAAAACTCGCCCTCCCGCCCACCAAAAAAAAAAAAAAAAAAAAAAAAAAATCGGTAGGGGACCTTGGTAGAATTACCAAAACTGCCACAGTATAACTTTTACGTTTTTAGTCGTTTCGTTTAGGTCAAACTATACCTTTCGATTGCGTTATGTTTATTTTGGGTTCTATAAATTTAACAGAGTTCAATTAACCTAACCTAACCTTCACTAATATAGAAGTAAAAGGTTGTCTACTTCATTTGGCCCAAAGGAGGCTACATAAAACGAACACATTTTCTTCAGCAGTACCGTGCGCAGGAGGGGAGCTTTGTCTACTACTACTACTACTTTTTATACGTTTATAAGCGTAAGAAGTGTGTGAGTTTTCTGATTATTTCCCTTTACTAGTTTTATGTTTGGGCTAGCCAAGAGTGGATCTTAGGTTCTTTAGTGATCTGTCTGTCTGGACGCGCGCGTAAGTACTACTAACTACTACTACTACTACTACTACTACTAGAAAAGATCTGATCTTCGTCAATCTGTAAAATCTGTAGCAACGATTACAATTAATTACTCTCCTTCCATTTGTTCTTAAATATTTTCGATATACCTACCAGTATCAGGCTACTTAACAAACGTACGTACGTACATACATACATGCATACGTAGATGTATACATTTTTGCGAGACGACTGAAGATTTTACGTGGTCGTCGCGAACTTTTCGAAAGTTAAGCGTATTTAATATTGGCACTTTTTAATTTTTCAGCATTGGTAATCAAAACTAAGTAATCAAAGTTTTAAAACACTATTCTAATATCTACATTTAATGAAAGTATTGTGCGCGTTTTTTTTACACACACACGTACACACACGTACACGTACGTTTGTCCTAGAAATTTATGGTCTAGGACTAGGTGCATTGTTCGAAAGATATATCTCTGGTTCGAGTGGAGTGCGTCTCATTTTTGATATTGTTTGGACACGATATTTATTAAAATTTAGATTTATGAGAGGGGTGCATTTTTTAACCAGTTTTAGGAAGTAAAGAAATTTGTTCAGATATTTTCTAACACGATAATTTGTCTATAAACACTTTTAAATCTTATTTCTCAGGATTACACGCGATTGATTTCACATTCTATTCACGATAGCGGGTTATGTCGCGCTTAGGTTAGGTAAAGTTATTTTTTTGCGTCGATGTTAGTCTCGTCGATCCGATGGATATAAATACTAATTGGAAATCGATTGTGCGCAATGCAGTACTCGTAATGCCTTCTTTTTCCCGGTGAGAAACAGTTTGGCAACGGAACCTTTTTGATACGACTGTCCATTCGTAGAGTTATTTTACTATTCCTTAATCCTTTTAGTGTTAAAAATGGTGAACAATATTCTTATTTTCATCATCTTGAATTATGTACTGACTGAATTTTTTTTTTTATTTTAAAAGGAAATATATTCAGTGATTTGTATAATTATCAAGTTTTGCCATTATTGAATGGATGCTACCATCGTAAATGAACTTCTCACACAAAGATATCCGGATTAATCATTATTACGAGTAATAGATGATAGTTGTGATTTTTTTTATAGCTTTATGTTCAAGCCGCTGTTTTGACAGTGTCACTGGTCTTGATGTGTAAATATTGCGATTGGTAATTTCACGAGTGTGTTCACTGACTACAAGTGATTTTTTTAAATTTTTTTAAATTGTAATATTTGCCAGCACTATCATTGATGCAGTCGAATTTTGTCATTAACGTGTGTGTGTGGTGTATATATATATATATATATATATATATATACAGGGTGATTCAAAAGTCAGGTTACATAGGGAAATACTGTATTATGTAACAGGGGAATAGTCACATCACATGTTCGATATGGCCACCGTTAACGCCAATGCACTTGTGCAGCCAGCTAGGAATATCACATCAATGCGCTCCTCCTTCGATAACATCTCATAACTCATTTACCTGCAAAGAAACAGAAAAGCCCTATGTAACCTGACTTTTGAATCACCCTGTGTGTATATATATATATTATATATATATATATATATATAATATATATATTTTTCATTGTGTGACCACGTTGGTTCGTTTGCCTTTTGACTTGCGTTTATAGTTGAAAAATGTCTGTACTGTATTTTAAGTATGAAAGATCGGCACTTGTGAAAAATTATGAATATAATAATGAAAGGAAAAACCCTAGGTAGTCGTATTCTGTTTTCTGTAATATATATATATATATATATATATATATTATATAATATATATATATATATATATATATATATATATATATGTGTGTGTGTGTGAAAAAAATGTAATTCTTATTAGGCTTATGTGCACACTAGATATTAAGTTTTACACGTGCACTTAAGTCATTTATATATTTCCTTAATCATGTGTGTGACTTGTCATTCGAAGAAGTTATTTTGGCCACGTTACTCGTAAGTGAATTGAAATAATCGACTAAGTGACGGAGTTGTTCCACTGAAAGAAGGGTAATTAGCAGTCAGTGAGGATAACTCGCTCATCACCAAACGGAATTGAACTAAAGTTTTTCGTATGAAAACGGTTTCTCGAACGTGTAACAAAAGGTGAAGATTAAAAGTATGAAAGTGCGTAACGTTAATGAACTTAATGTTACGAAAGGCCTCCCTATAAACTCACGATGTCCATAAACGGTTGTTTCGTTAACGGTCAAAACCTTTTGCGCTTAATTCTCGCTCGTATGACTTCTTTCTCCCCTTCTTTCTCCCCTTCACCCCGTTCCTCCTCGCTTTAAGTGTGTTCCATTGCGTGTGTCCTTCCTCTTCGCTGCCTGGATGAACCCAGCAATGAACTCGATCATTTCTTTGCAGCTGGTCGGGTGGCGAAGAGGGAGGAGGGCCAAAACGCCTCCTGCGGGATCGGAGGACTTGAGGTGTTCTATCTGCGGCCGCTACAGCAGTCGGAAGGACCACTTGAGGAGACACATGAGCATCCACACGGGAGTGAAGCCTTTCAAGTGCATCTTTTGTCCCTTTAGAAGTCATTTCAAGTGGAATGTTAAATCTCACATGGACAGGATTCACATAATGGGCAATAGGCATTGATAGAATTATAACTTCCTTTAAGGTTACGCTACCATAAAAATATCGAGGCCTACATCATGCTCCGTTCTACTACCCTAAAGGAAATCAACGCGAAATGGATAAATGTGCAATCTCTCGAAATGAGAATTCTAATTTGATGCTTAAAATATTCTGTAAAATGCTTATTCACTGAAACTTAGATAATTAGTGTAATGTTCACAAACTGTTTGGAGGGTTGATATAAAAGAATCAGAAAATAGTTACTCTTAACTTATCTCACAAATTGAGGTAGTTTAGTGCACGTATTTTTAATGTCCTATTTTTGTTATCCAAAACGCATCTTAATTAAAAGTGTTAAATGTAATGTAGAAGAGGTTCATGATGTATCGCACGTTTCTTCTCTTGGCACTCTTAACTATATTAGTACGAAAAGCCTCAATAAGAATTGAAGATAGGCATTGAGAAGCGCGAGATTTCGGCCATTGGTATGACCATCTTGTACAGCTTTTGATTCGGAGTTTTGGGCACGACCTTGGGATTCGTAATGCATATTTTAACTCTTATTGCTGCTTTTTTAAGTTATCCAGATTAAGAAATTTAAAAAAAAAAAAATATATATATATATACACACACACACACATATATATATATATATATGAAAATTATTTCACGAAAGTAACACGTGAAAATATTTATGATGAATAAAACCACGAAGGAAAGGAAACACAAAATGGTGCTCAAGCGCTTTCGTCTAATGACATCCTCAGGAACACTTAGTGTTCCTGAGGATGTCATTAGACGAAAGCGCTTGAGCACCATTTTGTGTTTCCTTTCCTTCGTGGTTTTATTCATCATATATATATATATATTATATATATATATATATATATAAAACTTTCAACATTGTCGTTGATCACACTTGTTTGTATAAATGGTATAGTATGTTAAAAATTAATTTAAAAGGGACAATTTTATTTATAGAATACGTGTAAATATGTTTCCTTATTTTGTTGCGCTAAATAAAATACTGAATTAACTCGTCTACAATGTACAGTGAACACGTATGCTGCATCTGTTTGTCATGTCACCGGTATTTCGTTAACGGTATCTGTACTGTAAACATTGCAGTCAGTCATTATTGTTTTTTTAGTAGACCCTGTATCTAAAACCCGAATTTTCGTCCGCATTTTTTTTTTTAAATACTAGTTCCCTCGGAGGATTTAAAACTTTTTTATCAGGTTCATGAGGATTTTAAGTAAGACGGGATTAAGTTTCTCCATCCACAAAACCTTCATGACGTCACCAGTTGTGGTAATTTTATTTAATGTTGGGCAGATATTTATGCCTGACAAGGAAATATTCATTGTACAGTCGACGTCAAAATTTGAATATTTTTTTCTTTTAAAATAATAAACTACACTACACTAACGCGGTTATCCGTGAATCAAGTTAACCGTGATTTACTAATTGTGACCATAATGAATTTGGAGTGCACAAGGGGCAATCCAAAAATAAGAACTTAAATACTGTCCTGGCTAATAATATTCAGGGGCTAAAAACGAACCACTCGCTAAACAAAGTTTCATACCCGAAATGATTTATGGATGAAACAAGGGCTGACATCGCATGCCTCGCAGAAACGCATCTTGAAGATTGTCAGAGAGACTGAAAACTGCGAATACTGCATAGATAAGAAAGAAATGCATATCGATGGTTACAAGCTGATAGAACAGCAAGGTGTAAAAGTGGCTGTGCTATATTACGTATGGCAGAGACGATAATAAGTAAATCAAACAGCCTCGTGGAACTTTTAGCAGTAAAAATAGAAAAACTAAACTTGTTTATAGTCATTTACAAACCTCGAAACACTCCAAATTCAAAATTCTCTTATGCCATTGCTGATATCAGAAGCCTAATAAAGTCAAACTCCCAATCCCCCAATATGATACTCTGCGGAGATTTTAATTTCTCATTCATAAAATATGAAAAGGTGGGAAGAAGTAATATATATATATATATGAATAGAAACGACATAAGTATTAAGGAACGTTTCTGCACACGAGGAGGAGAGATAACGAAATAATGAAAATGAGGCGAACCGCCCGGGAAATCGACCCAGGGCCTTCCAATTGCCGGTCGGACGCTCTACCATTATGCTACGGACCTCACTCAATCACAAATCGAAATTCTCCCAAATAGGGCAGAAACCAATGCCCTCAGAGAGCACCCTCGCAAATCGTGAATATGCGCAAATAACTGCAATGACCGCGCAGTATATAATGATAGAAACGACATAAGTATTAAGGAACGTTTCTGCACACGAGGAGGAGAGATAACGAAATAATGAAAAATGAGGCGAACCGCCGGGAATCGAACCCAGGGCCTTCCAATTGCCGGTCGACGCTCTACCATTATGCTACGGACCTCACTCATCACACATCGAAATTCTCCCAAATAGGGCAGAACCAATGCCCTCGAGAGCACCCTCGCAAATCGTGAATATGCGCAAATAACTGCAATGACCGCGCAGTATATAAATGAATAGAAACGACATAAGTATTAAGGAACGTTTCTGCACACGAGGAGGAGAGATAACGAAATAATGAAAAATGAGGCGACCGCCCGGGAATCGAACCCAGGGCCTTCCAATTGCCGGTCGGACGCTCTACCATTATGCTACGGACCTCACTCAATCACAAATCGAAATTCTCCCAATAGGGCAGAAACGTTCCTTAATACTTATGTCGTTTCTATTATTTATATACTGCGCGGTCATTGCAGTTATTTCATATTATATATATATATATATATATATATATATATATATATATACGAGGGCCACTCAGTATATTTTGCACCCCCCCCAAGTTTCCTTTTAAGTTCCAGAAATTTTCTAAACGAGTAGTTACATACATTTGTTACAAGTTTTTTATTTTTTCACATAGTCTCCATCCTTTTCTCTGGCTTTCCTCCACCTCGAAACAAGGGCCTTTATTCTTTGCTGGTAAAAGTCCGCTGGAGTCGCCTCTTAACCTCCTCCACAACCTCATCATCATCATCACTGAAATTTTCTTCCACGAATAGCATCCTTCATTGGCCCAAACAAATGGAAGTCTGAAGGTGCCAGATCCGGGCTGTATGGAGGGTGGGGTAACACAGTGAAGCGCATTTTTGTGATGGCCCCTCTTGTTTGCAAACTGTTGTTTGGTCTTGCGTTATCGCGCAAAAGGACGACGACTTCCAGTTTTCTCCGGTCGAGCTCGCTTTATACGTCTCTGGAGTCTCTGTAGGGTAGCAATATATGCCTCCGAGTTGATTGTTTGTCCTTTCTTCATAATGTCCAGCAGAATCACCCCTTTCATGTCCCAGAAGATGGTGGCTATAACCTTTCCTGCAGAGGGAGTCATTTTGAACTTTTTCTTGCGTGGGGAGTCTGCGTAATGCCACTCCATGGATTGGCGTTTTGTTTCGGGTTGAAAGTGGTGTACCCAAATCTCATCCCCAGTCACAACTCGTGAAAAGAAGTCCATCCCCTTCTGTTTCGTATCGAACCAACGACTCGGAAGCAATTTCTTTTCTTTGGGCTTTGCGATCTTCAGTCAGTTCGCGAGGAACAAACTGTGCACACACTTTTGAGTATCCCAGTTGCTGAATTATCTTATTCACATTTCCTTCACTAATTCCTAGCTCCTTGTATGTGACGCGCCGATTTGATCGATTGATGCTGTTAGCACGTTGCACAGTGGGAGATGTCTCTCAGCCGATGCCGGGCGACCGCTGTGTGGCTCATTAGGGTGTTTCACATTTCAACTTTTTTTAAAAACTCATGGAGCATAGTTCTTAAATTGTGAGAGATACTGCATTGGTCATAAATATAGCAAAAAAAATAGATTGGCAATTATTTCGGGTCCTCGCACCCCTCAAAGACGGACCCTCCTTTTGTACTGCAAAAAATAACTGCCTAGATCTGGTATTCACAAACAACTTGATTGGTGATATAAAAATAACCCCAACTATATTATTTCATAATTGACATATCAACTAATATAGTAACAGCCTTAAGAGAAAATATTCATACTGAAGAATGAAACAAATTTAAGATTTTTTAACTTAAACTCCAGCTATAATTTGGGAAGAAGTCGGATCCCACATGGCCCAAATAAGAGTGGAAAGGTTTTCGAGAATAAAACAAACGAAGGAACAAAAGCGAACAATATTTCGCAAAAGAGAGAGAGTAGCTGCGAAGTTAAATAACTGTACAGACAACAGTACCAGAGAAGTAATACAAGAAAAACTGGACAGTATTGATGGGGAAATAAAATCCCTTATTAAGGGCCATACAGAGAGGGAAGAGGAAAATGCGGTAAGAAGAATAAAGGAAAACCCAAAATATTCCCATAGCTATGCGAAAAGGAAAACAAGAACTCGCACCACGATCGGGCCCTTAAGGAAAGGAAATAATGAACTAACCGACGAGAACCCAGTTCAAATCGGTTTTCAGTACCCCAAGAAGCTAGAAAGTGGTACCTGACACAGATGCATTCTTTGAAGAGAAATTACAAGTGTATGACAGATTTTGATTTTACTCCAGAAGATTTAGTGCGAGCTATAGGACAAATTAAGTCGCATTCAGCTGCTGGTCCTAACAAATGGAACGCCTTATTGATTAAAAACTGTAATAATGAAATAGCTACACCCCAGTACTGGATATGGAGAAGATCTCTGGGCATGGGGGGGTGGAATACCGATCATCCTGAAAAGAGTGAACATTGCCTATACAGGGTGGCGCAAAAGTCAGGAACCTTAGGCGCATTTTATTAAATTATAATAGTTTGAATAGGTGGCCTTCACTTTTTGACGCGTTGAATGCATGATGTTTGAACATTCCTTAACACATTGGTACTGATTTTGGCATACTCAGATGTGATTTTATCCTTTAGAGAACGTATAGTTCTGGATCGATCAGCATAGACTACCGACTTGAGATGGCCCCCACAAGAAAAAGTCAAGAGGCATGAGGTCTGGAGACCTAGGTAGCTATTCGACGGGCCCTTGCCGTCCGATCCACTTGCTTGGTAATGTTTCATCAAAAGAGCTCCGGACGATGGTTGCAAAATGTGGTGGTGCACCATCCTGCTGAAACCACATCTCCGCCCGTTCTACCAATGGAATGTCGTTCAGTATGGGCATTAGAAATGTTTGCAGCACATGCAGATATGTTTCACCTATTAAATTGCCATCGAAAAAGTACGGAGCAATTAACCGATCCCCCCAGAGCGCAGCCCACACCATAATTCATGGATCGAATTGCACGTGTCCTTCCTCCATCCAGTGGGGTTCTCATTGGCCCAATAGCGTGCATTATACCTATTGACACGACCGCTGAGGTGAAATATCGCTTCATTGCTGAACATGATCCTTCGTTGAAGCTGTCGATGAAACCACTGGCAGAACTCTACACGACGGTCTGTGTCGTCACCGTGCAGTTCCTGAACGAGTTGGACTTTGTAGGGGTGGAAACGATTTGCTGTAAGAATTCGTTGAATGGATCTGGAGACACCCCTTTCCTGAGATAACTTTCTTAAGGACATACGTGGGATGTTTTCAAGGTGATTGAGTACCATTAGTGATGTTGCTGTATTGGTTGGATCTTTGAAGCGAGTGAACAGTTTTCCAACTGATGCCTGAACAACTGGCGGCATTTCAGGGTGTTTGTCATTAAAAACAGTAGCAACTGATTGGTGTGTTTTACCACACCTTGCACACATTAAAACTATCTCCACCCGTTCATCTATTGTCAATTTTTGTGCCATAGGTTCAACAACAAATCTGAAAAGAAGAAAACGCATATTAAAACACAAATTATTTAAATGTGCCTACGGTTCCTGACTTTTGCGCCACCCTGTATATAATGGCGGGGAGAGATTTCAAGCAAAGAAATATAAACCTGTGTTACTGATATCCCATCTCGCGAAAATATTTGAAAGAAGAGTTAGAGAGAGAATCTATGACTTGGAGAGACTGGAAAGATTCAACGAGAACCAGCACGGATTCCGATCAGGAAGATCATGCCTATTACAACTAATAGAGCACTATAACGATATCATAGACGCACTTGAAAGCAATGAAAACTACGATGTCAGAAACACGGATTTTGCTAAAGCGTCGGCAAATGTGATCATGGTATAATAGCACAAAATGAAACATCGTAATAATCGGCAAAGTGGTAAAATGGATCTACAATTTCCTCAAAGAATGTCATCAAGTCTTAAAAGTCCAAGGTGTATATATATCATATCACCTCAATACCACAAGGAACAGTATTGGCCCCACTGCTATTCATTCATTAACAAACATAAAAAAATGAAGTAACCAACATCATCATTTGCAGACGATACATAAATCAACAGAAAAATCGGCAATGCAGAAGAGGTGGAGGTCCTACTGAGGGACGAACAGAATATGCCGTACAACTGGTCAGAAGACAATAATATGAAATTTTAGCTCTTGAGAGAGGGAAGAAATAAGGAGCTAAAACAGACGGCGTATTATGACCCAGATAGACTTAAAATTCAGAGAAGTAACAAAGCAATAGATTTAGGGGTTATAATGACCGACGATGCGAAATTTAAGAAAATCAGAAGCAATAGAAAAAAAAAGGTCGCGGGACAGATAGTGAGAACTTTTAAAAGAAGGCACAAGAAAGTACCTAATTAATTCCCCCAGTGAAAACACTAATAATGTCAAAACTTGAGTACAGCTTAGTGTTGATGTCCCCATATAAAAAAAAATAATTAATAAACAAGAAAAGAAAATCAAAGAAATTTCATAGCCAAGATTGGCTACAGAGAACTCGACTGGTTGGGAAAGACTTCGTAAATTAAATTTATATTCACTGGAAAGGAGAGACACCGAGACCATAATTTACACGTGGAAAATAATGGAAAAACTGGTATGGTACCTAACCTCAAGCTGAACTTCTACGATGTTACGAGGTATTGTGCACTTATCCGTAAACATGACGCCGAATTAACCGTTATTTGACGTGGTGTTGACATTCGCGGCTCTCCTCAGTCAGTGTTTCCACGCTTCATAGAGTACACATGCGTTTGTGCCTTCGCGTATCTTCGTCTTGCGAGTACAAACTACTAAATTATATATTATATGTAATAGAATAATAATGTGTGTAGTGGCGCGCGAGGTGGGAAGCCAGTCACTGGCGGCGGGGTATTCCAAGTTAACCGTGAAGTCAGATTATCATGGACAACAATATGAAGTTTAGCACTGAGAAATTTCAGTTGTTACGGTACGGAAAAAGAGGGGACCTAAAATCCATGGAATATTATACCCCAAATGGACAGGAAATTCTAGAGAAATTCTAGAGCAAAAGATTTAGGGGTTGTAATGACTGATGATGCGAAATTTGAAACGCAAAATAAAATGGCAGTAGACAAAGCAAAGAGAATAACTGGGAAGATACTGAGAACCTTTAAACGAAGGGATAGGAATATAATGATTCCTCTACTGAAAACACTGATCATGCCCAAATTGGAATACTGCTTGGTCTTAACATCCCCGTGTAAAAAAGAAGACATTAGACAGCTAGAAGGGATTCAGAGAAGTTTCACAGCCAAGATCAATGGGTGCAAAGAACTAAATTACTGGGAAAGGTTACGTGAATTTGACCTATATTCACTGGAAAGGAGAAGAGAGAGGAAAGTACGGTGGAAAGTAGAAAAGGAAGACTGTGTCGTGTTCCCAAATTAAAGGCTAGACAGGGACCATCCTTAACCCCGAAAGAAAATAGTTTCGTGAGAGGACAAGAACTGTTTAATCAGCTGCCCAAAGACCGAAGGAACGCGAGTGGTGTTGCGGGCAGTGGACATCTTGAAAAGAAGATTAGACGCCTGGCTCAGAACAATCCCCGATGAGTCGGGCGTACCTGGCTGTGTGAGGTGGAGAGTACAAGAAACCAACTCGCTACTTCACCAGGCCAACTCAAGAGGAGGGGCGACAAACTTTACCTTCGTGAAATGAGGAATCATCGCGCGGAACCTTTGAAAGATATATACTGTATATATACCAGTAGCAATACTGCGTAAATTCGGTATAAATACTAACAACTAAATTATGGAAAGACTTTTGACTTGTTTAAACTGTTTAGTCTTCGAGAGATTTTCTCTCAGTCGTGACTTTAATGAAGCTGCCCGTGAAAACTGACAAATTTGAAGTTTATTAGACAATTTGTTTTCACATTTCACAGTGATTTCCAGTCAGTGTGATAAAGTATAAAAGTTTGGGATGGTTTGTTTTGTTTCCCGTAACAAATTGTTCAAGTATTGATTGATTGATTGATGTTTGTGTTGACAACTCGTAAGTTATATTAGGTGTTAAGATGTAGTGAGAGAGGCTTGAATGTTAAGCCGTTCAATAATAATGCGAAAATGCTTATTTAGGTTTTAAGAGTAGTAAAGCTCTTAACTATATATTAACAGTATTTCACTGAGATTATGGCAGCAGCACCTTCACAATGCAGTAAAGATAAATCTTTTTCTCTCTCGAAATAGGAGAATCTCAGTTTGGGTATCTCAATTCCAGGTGACTTTGAAACGAGCTCATTACCAGTTTGCGGTTCCTTATTCACTGTATTGAGTCGAGTTAGGTTCAGTATTTTGATTGACGGTTTGGTTGCTGCAATTGCCGGGCAATGGGCGTTAGTTCCGGCAGATGTTATTGTTTTATAGACTTTTTTATAAAAACTTATAAGTCATTATTAGCTGGTGGGTATAGGTTTATTGATACGTAGGTTTGATTTGTTACGTTCTTGCTTATCAGATTTTCTTCGCAATATTTTTTATTTTTTTATTTCATTGAGTTCACGAATCATGGGACTCTCTTCCCACATGAGATGTTTTATTCAATAATTTTTACCCTGTCCGTGGTTGAATACGGAGACTGATATTGAAAGTGAAGTTAAAAACGCTTGAATGTAGTGAATAACAATTGGGGAATAGAGATTCGCCACTTGGGATTCTTCACTTAAGAATATTCTCATTTGTAAAGTTGTTGACAGTTTCTCTCCTGTTTTAAACTAGTTAATTTGTTTTTTATTTTTTGTTATATATATATATATATATACTGTAATATTTGTTTGCTGATTTATATTTGTTTTTGAATAGTTTGACTTGTATACATTATAAACATACAAGGTGGTTTAAATTCCCCGATATACACATAATACACATACGGTAGTATATTAATCTCGTGGACAAATGTTTTTGCCGTTAACTCGAATAGACACACCTTTGCTCGTGAGAATCTCAGTAGTAGTAGTAGTAGTAGTAGTAGTTCTGAAAATAATTGGTGTAGCATCCTCTGCCTCGGCAGCAGTTTGAGGTTCTTAACCAGACATTGGTTTATGCTCCAAAGAGCATTACGACATACTGTAACTGAAGTCATTGCTACTCGCGGGTCATATTACTGGGTCCAGTTTCGCAGTCTGATATCGGAGTCAGTGTTTATTTAACGCCGACCGTTACCTTAAATGGTAACATGAGCCTGACAATCGATTTTGAGCATTGCGATCTGAATATTAGAAGTTATTTTGGCTTGAACAGGAAAAAATTTTAAAGTGGAAATTTCATAATTCAGGCCTGAAAGGGTTAATAAATAATTTTGCTCCTAGATGTAATTTTTTTTATTTTGCGTATGTTTTATAATAAATGGTTAAGAAAGGATAGGCTTATCTGATTTGTCAAACTCATAATGGGGAGGTTACGGACATAATAATCTTTAACTAACGGCTTATAAGGTGATTTTACTGTTCTTAACTGGTTAGCCTAAACTTTATCGTAAATTTTAAACTTTCCTGTCCAGAAAGTAGTAAATATACTAAGGATGATATTGAATGTATATACACATTAGTTATATTTTTCATTTAAATACATTGGTATTGTAAAGTACGTTTTAGTTGCGTACAATGATGCCCACTCGCTTACCGTAATAAAATTCGGTTGCCAGTGTAATTTTTTTTAAATTAGTTGTTCGCTGCATACTCAGTTACATTGCATTTTTTTTTTTCTTCCTCTGGACGTAAACTGGAGATTTATTAACATTGTACTCGTATCGTTCGAGTTCGTCATTTCTTGCTGGGGGACCCAGTGATAGTTATTATTATTATTCCAAATTCCTTAAAAATATTCTTCGAAACTCTATGAACATGATCTGTGGAGACGATCTATTCAAATTTGCTAAAGGGAATGTGGCCGTCATTGGCTTCTCAAAATTGAAAGTCTTTCCAGAACTTATGGAAGCGTGCGCATAATCCCCCCCCACCCCCCCCACCCCCCACCCCATACTGCCAGTTGCGAACATTGAGTTCAATCCAATCCGTAATACTTACTTGAAACTCATTCAGTTTCGTAGCTAGGGACAAATTTTCGTATTGAAAACTATGGTAGTACCAAATAGTAGAAGCTAATTTCTCATTATCTCGCTCATTGAGATCTTACCCTGGAGAGCCCGGTTCACTCGTATGGAGGAGAGATGAACCTTCCTCTTTAGAAACGGGACTTTATACGACCTTTTGTAATTTATTTGACGCGAGTTTTTGTTCAAACCTTTTTCGAGGTTTTTTCATATTGAGAAAAATTTATATATATTGCAAATATTTTTTGACGATTTGAAGCAAGCAACATTTTTCAGCTTAAACGCGCACGCGATTATTAGATTATTGCGTGGTTGAGAGGTGAATCCTAATATATCGCGCTCACCTCAACTTTCCATGTATCATAGTTTCTTAAAAGGTTTACATGGTCTTTCAATTATCACACACACACACACACACACACACACACACACACACACACACACACACACACACACACACTTAATTAGTTTGTACTATAAATTTAATTTTAATGTTTGAGTTGAAAATTTTATATAGAACTACGTTTATGCTATGATCAGAAAATTTGAAAATTTATTGACTTACATTTGTGGATTGGGTTTTGAAGCCATTTATTTTGTATATGCATTTACATCTTGCTTTATTTAAGCGTGTTTTGCCTTCCCCCGAGTATTATTATGTTAACCGAAAGCCTTTTGAACGTTTCTCAAGCCTGATCGTGCGTTAAAATATATATGACTGTACGGCAGTTAAATTATAATTTTACGAAGCCCACGTACGCGATAAAGCGTCATTAGTAAGTGGTAAAGCAAAATGTGGTTAAAATTATTATGCGGCGCTTAGTTTGAGTGAATGGAATTTGATGCAGACCTTGTTTGGTTCAACAGGACAACTCTAATTGGCTCGGCTCTCCCGTACCCGTTGGGTCCGAAACTTCTTCGATGGTGAGGATGCGAAAGGCTCACTTTTGCCACCTGTGCCCTTATCAGTCGCCGCTGAAAGGGAACCTTAAACGCCACATGCGTACTCACACGGGTGAGCTGCCCTACTCCTGCCCTTGTTGCTCATTCCGCTCCAGGGATCAAACCACGATGAAGAGACACATTGAAAGGCATACACGACATATGCACCCCCAAAATATTGATCACTTTTAGTAAGAAATGACGAGGATATATATATATATTTATTGCTCCTTATCTTAATATTGATTGTTCATAGATTAGATTATTATTACTTTCAAATCCATTTCACTGCAACGTAAGTACGTTTGGTGTAATAAAAACGTTATACACATTTTCTTTTATTTGCCTTCGGTGGTTCTGTATGTTTAGGCCATAGAACATAAATAAGAACACAGAACCAAGTACTCGTTTCAAAAGAAGAAAATTGTTAAAAAGCTATTCGTTCATTTGAAAAAAAAATCACATTAGGAGAGGATCAACAATTTGATAACTTATCATGCGGATGAAGGGTTATGGGTCAAGTTTTATGAAGCGTAACGAGGTTTATACGTTACGGGGAATCTGCGTAACTAGGGATTTCATGAAATCCCTAAAATGTTTCGGGATTTCACGTAAGGTAAGTCGTCATATTTTCGTTAAACCTACGGGAAAATTATTGAATGCCCGGTTAGGCCAACTGTACGCCCTCGACGATTGGTTAGGCTAAGTAGTGATGTTTTCGTTAAAATTAACAAATATCACGACTCAACCTTACATGAAATCCCAAGTTACACAGATTCCCTGTAATATATATAAATACTGAACAACAAGTTCTGCAACAGCTGAGAAGTGCTCTGAATGTTTTAGGTATTGATGCGTAGCAGTTGTAAATCATTCATTATTTAGGCCTAGTTTCAAACAAGCTTTATTAAACACTGAAAAGAGGATTTTATTGGAATTTTTATCAACCTCCTCTACCAGCAGGACTGTTTCATAGATTTTTTCACAATCTTAGATGTGATGTTTGGTATATATATATATATATATATATATATATATATATATAAGCACACCGGACAAAAAATTAGTCACCCCTCTCAGAATGTACCTAATAACGTGTGACGGCGCCTCTGGCCTTGATAACCGCACGAATCCGGCGAGGCAGAGACTCTACGAGGTTGTGCATGTACTGAACATCGATTTGCTGCCACTCGTTCATCAGCCGGTCCCGAAGTTCCGCCAGAGTCCGTGGGTGTCTATTCCTGCGCTTCATTTTCTGTTTCCAGCCTGAACAACACCTTCGACGCATTCAGGATTAAAGGCTTCATTGGACCTGCGATGTACTCGTCGCCTCCCATCATTGGAGAACAAACAAAAACGGGACTCATCGGACCAAATTACACGTTTCCAATCTGCCGCAGTCCGGTTTTTGTGCCTCTGAGCCATTTATAACGTGCCAATTTGACTTGCTGTTAACAGCGGCCTCTTCCGTGGTACCCTGCTCCAGATGTCCATCGCATGCAGTTCTCGTCGCAATGTCCGTTTGGAAATTGGTCGCTGGAGAACCTCATTGGTTTCTTGGAGCAATTGTTCTCTGGTTTGAAAACGATTTGCAGTTACTAGACGAGAAACATGGCGGCGGCCCCTATTGTCGAGAATTGTTTTCCGGCCACAGTTACGCCGTCGATTGTCAGTTGATTGCGAACTACACCACTCTTTGTAAACTCGCTGGACAGTACGCGTTGACACACCAACAAATTGGGCTACTTCAGACATTTTGTGTCCGTGGGCTCTGCCAAACACGATGGCTCCTTTTTGCCACTGAGTAACGTCTGCCTCACGACCCATTTTGCAGACTATATCCAACACACACTTTGTTCTTCACCACCTCACGAAACAGATCTGATCCTGTGTGCTACGTCACCGCTACTTGTCACTTACCAATGCTACATCAGCGCCCTCTGTGTGACCTTGAACTTCCTACTATCGGTGCTATTAGGGGTGACTAATTTTTTGTCCGGTGTGCTTATATATATATATATATATATAAATAAAATATGAGGGGCGGTCAGAAAATAAGTTTACACGGCGTATAATTTCGTAACTAAAGGACCTACATTGATTGTTTGTATCAGGTGAATTCGTTAATCATTGTTGGCAACACTGCACGTCGATTCGGCTGCCATCTACCGTACATTGGTTATACGAGTCAGTTGAACATGGCGACTCGACTGGAACAGTGCCCTGTTATTTCTGCAACGATATTCCGAGTCTCAGTGGTCAAGAATTTCTCGAGCGCATTGTCACGGGAGACGAGACATGGTTTCATCACCGTACTCCGGAAACAAAACGTGCCAGCATGGTGGCAAAGTGATGGTTAACGTGTTTTGGGACCACAAAGGCGTTTTGCTCGCAGACTTCATGCAAAAAGGCACAACAATCAATGCAGCTGCATATTGCTTAACACTGGAACGTTTACGAGCGGTCATTAAACGTAAACGTCCTGGACTGCTCCGTAGGGCAGGGCACTGTTCCAGTCGAGCCACCATGTTCAACTGACTCGTATAACCAGTGTTGCCAGATGGAATTTTTAAAAATCTGATAAATCTGATTAAAAAATCTAGAAATCTGTAGATTTATAATATTTATCTAAATAATAATTTTGACATATTTTTATTTAATTTACTGTCTTAAGGTATTATCAATGATAAAATCTTGTATAATATTTTCTTTATTTTTATAAACTTATATAAATATGGCACTTTAACATAAAAAAAAGTAAAGTAAATGAAAGTAAACAAATTGAATTCCGTTACTTTGTGACAAAGGAAATACCTTTTGGTTATTGCTGTAATAACTATAAGAACACCGGAATACTTCTTTAATTCATACACATAAATGAAACCAAAAAAAATCCTTTTTAGATTTAAACAGATAAATATCATTTTTTTCAACAAAAACATTCCATGCTACCATGACGTAGAGGGAATATCAACCAATCAGCGCCGATTAAATGATTTAATCGGCATGTATATCGTAGTCAGAAGCGAGTCGACTCGACTTCTGAAACTGAATACCGAGAACATTTGTGTCCTATTGATTGAGACTGTAGGCCTAATATTTCCTTGTTGTAAATTTTGGAAGTAAATAATAATAATGATTGCTTGCTGGATTAAAAATCTGTAGATTATGCATAAATTATTGAAAAAATCTGAAAATCTGAATTGCTTCATAAAATCTGTAGATCTACAGATATATCTGTAGATCTGGCAACCCTGCGTATAACCAATGTACGGTAGATGGAAGCCGAATCGACGTGCAGTGTTGCCAACAATGATTAACGAATTCACCCTGATACAATCAATGAATGTAGATCCTTTAGTTACGAAATTATACCCCGTTTAAACTTATTTTCTGACCGCCCCTCGTAAATATAAATATGTCAAACGAGTTGGGGTGAGAAGGCAAACAGACGGCTCGGATATAAAATATAGGAGGTAATGAAGAAGAATAAAGGTAGAAACTAAAGCATACACACACACATTCACACCGGTATCCTGGTGGACCACCCCTCCACATGGCTTAATTGGAAACTTGCGGCGCTTCATGGTGTTTTCAGGCTTTGTCAAAAATAAGAGAGACAGACTCTTGAAGTTACGTATCTCTAACAAACCACCTTCATTCCAACCTACCTGTAGCCACTTCTCGTGCATTACACCCAGATGAAGTCCACTCTTCCTCACTCACTCATTCACTAAGGCCATCCACCTTCACGACCTTCCACTCCTCTTTTTACCTTCGCAAACACTCTTTTCACAACTCTGTTAAGAGGTGAAAGAGTGGACGACACAGTTTCCTCTTTTTGCATTTCCGCTGACTTCTGAACACCATATCTATCCAGAATAGTAATTTCTACGCTAGCAATCCGGCGCACGCCACACATACACTTCTGGGTTATCCGTCTCAGCTGCGCTTACTCTTTTCTCCTTCTTTTCATGCTATGTCAGTGTTTCACGCCCATAAAATAGCGTGATACTAACACATCTTCATGCAAACATCTCGCAGCATCATCTCTGCTGCCCAGTCTCCGCTTTCTCACAACCACTTTGAGCGTACCCACTACCTTTCTTCCTTCACTCTACTATTGACTTTATCCGCCCTCGTACCTCTTTTGTTCAGAACACATTCCAAATACTTAAGACTCTACCACCTCCAGTGTTTCACCATACCGTATAATATATAGCTATATTGTATCGGGTTGTAACATAAATTCTGCTCGATTGGAAAACGGACGATAGATAATAGAATAACCTCAAGATAATGTGAAATAGTTTTAGAAATGTTGCAAAATACACGCGGCGACAGGTTCGCACAGGTTTTATTACGTTACAGAATGATACAGAATGACTTAGGCTAGTGTAGGATTAGGCTAATGAATATTTTCTCTGGTGTTTTTCATACAGTTACAACGCCACCCCTACGATATCACAGTAATTGAAAAAACATGGATCCCACGAAAGAGCATATTCGACATGTGATGCTGTATGAGTTCCATAAAGGATCTAACTCTAGTGAATCCACAAAAAACATTCAGAGAGTTTATGGAAATGATGAGGTGAGCGAATGGATGTATAGATGTTTTGAGAAGTTCAGAAATGGAGATTTCATTCTGAAAGATTATCAACGAACAAGACGACCAAATGAGTTAGATGAAGAGTTGCTGAAAGTAACAGTGGAAGAAAACCCAACGGTAAATGTAAGAGAACTTGGCCTGCTACTCGGCGTTAGCCATATGACCATTCATCGTCATTTGAAGCTGTTAGGAAAAGTAGTGAAGGTTGGAAAATGGGTTCCGCATGATTTGTCACAAGCGAATTTTCAACATCGAATCGATATTTGCACATCACTGCATTCTCGGCAACTGCAGACACAGTTTTTGAATCGGATCGTCACTAGGGATGAAAAAATGGGTCCTCTACGTATAATAATAATAATAATAATAATAATAAGCGTCGACATCAGTGGCTTAGCCATGAAACAAAGCCTGAACCTCAGCCAAGGAATGGACCCCATCCAAAGAAAATTTTGCTATGCGTTTGGTGGGATATGCAAGGAATTATTCATTTTGAGCTTCTGCCAGATAACCAAACAATCACAGCTGTCTACTGCCAACAACTCCAACGATTGAAGATGGCATTACAAGAAAAATGTCCCGCATTAATTAATCGCAGAGGTGTTCTATTCCACCAGGATAACGCGCCCCCTCACACTGCTCGAATCACCACTGCCCAATTGGAGGCATTTGGTTGGGAAAAAAATGCCTCATCCACCTTATTCTCCGGACATCGCACCTTCAGACGACCATTTATTCAGAAGTCTGCAACACCACCTAGATGGACAAAAGGTGCAATCCAGGGAAGCTATCAAAAACGAAGTGATCGCTTTTTTTTTAACTCGAAACCAAGGGATTTCTTCGAACGTGGCATAAAAAACTTTTCTACAGGTGGGAGGAGGTTATAGAAAAAGAAGGGAATTATATTGATGATTAATTTGTCAGTCATTTAATTTTTGTTCTGAATGAACTGAAAAATCGAGCAGAATATATGTTAAAACCTTGTATATTATTTTTTTTAAGGGCTTTTTGACTTTTAGTATGAGCGCAGAACGTGCTCAGCCTGACTTAAGATAAGAGGCCATGTAAATGTTTGACGAAATAATTTTCGAGAAAAACTTCATTTTCTGGAACGAAATTATTAATTTCGTGGTTAGATTTTTATTAAACATTAAAGCTATTTTGTTGTTAAATTAACGTAGGAACGGACTAGTTGAAATAAGAGTTAGAACTCGCGCTAGGATAGTGATTTCCTACTTACTTCCTGTTCTGTTTAGAAAAGATGTATAAATGAATTAAAATGTTGACCCTCACTAACGCGAACTAATTGCGATCAAGGGATGGTTCGTGGTATTGAAAATTCTGAGCTACCGCAAGAAGGCCTGATAACACAAAGTGGAATGGGAAACGAGTGCATAATTTGAAGCGGATACGACTATTATGTCCAAATAACGCTCCTAAAATCTTGTCCTTATCACGTGTATATATGCATACCTTATAAAAATCTCCTTTCTCAAGGATTTGGGGTGAGATGGCAGAAATCAGCCCGGATGTAAAGTACAGAAGTTAGTGAAAAAGGCAGAAAGTAAAAAAAAAATATATATATATATATACTGTATATACACGCGCGCGCACGAGTTCTCTAAAATGAATATAAATTGGGAAATATTATTACATAATACTGCAAAATAAAAGCGTACAGTAATTTTTTAAAGTTTACCTTGAAAGTGTTTCTAATCGAAGGTACTCCATTGCTTCTGCAGTGTTATTGTAACCATACATACATACATACATACATACATACATACATACATACATACATACATACTATAACTAGATAACTAATTCAGTTTTATTTTCATTGTATACGAGTCCGAGGTAAGGTTGTTTCCGTCGAGCCAAATTTCAAACGAGAAACTTTTTTCTTTTTGCTGTTATGATTGTTGACCCGTTTTCGCGTGTAGTAATGCAGGATGCGACTATTAAACTTCATTCTGTCCATGCAAAACGCGTAAAGCAAATCGTCCACACTCGTCTGAAGGCCGAAGGAGCCGCTGCAATGTTTGAGAAATGTAATACTTAAAAGTAGAAGTTGCTACTACCGTTATTTGTTCGATATTGCGATTGATAATACGACATGTTACGCGAGAAGTAAGCCTTTCTTGAATCTCTAAAACCTTATTGAATATTTGATGCAATATTTTGAAATGAGAGATTAAGAAAAAAATTTACCATTAAAAAATACAATCGCTTTTTCGAGAAACAAGTTGTCATTGTTAGGTAAGACGTTTTTTAGGCAACGGAGATATCCGTTTTCTGTCATTGAAAACGGGTTATTAATTACCTTTTGAGAAAATAATACCGTTTTGTTGAGTTTTGCTAAACACGTGTTTATATGAAAAACGACTAATTTAAAATAATTTTGACAGAACCCTTTCCATCTGATTTATTAATGTATGAAACGTGTCCACAAACTAACTATTATTTTCATAATTTTTCGCCAATTATTATCATTTGACTTTGGGCCGCTTTTTTTTTTTTTTTTTTTTTTTTTTTTTTTTTTTTAAACAATGGTAACCTTCGTTATTGAGAAACGGCATTGTACCATTGTCATTAACATTGTACACTTATCTACTAAACATTAACCTGATATACAAAGTGGCGCAAAAGTCAGGAAACTTTTTTCTTTGCAAATATACATATTTGCATTAAAAAGTATAATTCCTACGTGTCCTGATTTTGCGCCTATATATATATATATATATATATATATATATATATATATATTATATATATATATATATTATTATATATTATATATATATAACGGGTGCGGCAAAAATAACGCCCTTTTTAGTTTATTCTCTTTTATTGAAGGAAATAAATCAGTTACAGCATTTTAAGAGAAATAATAAGGTTTTTAAGAAAAATACAGCATTTTAAGAAAAATAAGTACTTTCTTAGTAAAAACTAAAAAATAACAAAATGATACAATATAAAACTAAAAAATTATACTGTATAAAACTATGAAGATACAATTATTAAAAGGGCGTTACTTTTGCCGCACCCGTTTTATATATATAAAACCTTTTGGTTAGCTTCCGCCCGAATTATTCATTCTGACGAAGGTCAAGCTTTTCACTCCACCTTAGACCTACAATTTAACGTGAAATCTGAACCACGCCCCATCAGCAGCCCAGCGTCGTGACCACTAGGCCACCTAGGGTACCCATTTATCTACCAACCACTTCGTTTTATTGTGTGGAAGGATGAACCACTACACCACCGAGGCGCATATATATATATATATTATATATATATATATTATATATATATATATTATATATATATATATATACAGTAGACGTCAGATTTAGTGTCCCCGGATATTGTGTGTCACCGCTTATAGTGTCTCAAAACTAGGAAACAGTTACTTTTACATGGTAATTGCTATGGATAGTGTCTGATTACGCTTATAGGGTCTCTCAGCTAGTATAGTCTACTTGGCAGCTCTAGTTTACACTTGTATTTGTGATGTCGTGCTGTTTGCAGGCTTACTAGATGGCCATGGAAGGAAAATGTCTTGTTTTAATGTAAAATGAACATAGTTTTGATGTTTCAGTTGAATTGTAAAAACATTTTTAATGAGAAATTGCATAATAAGTGTTTTTTGTAAATATATTGATAAACAGTACATATTCACTATTTTTAACCTTGCAACCCTCGAGAGACCAAACTCTGGATATAGTGTCCTTTCGGTTTGGCACAGAGTGGGACACTATAAACGGCGTCTACTATATATATATAGATAGATAGATAGATAGATAGATAGATATATCGGGTCGGCAAAAAAAAGGGAGACCTCGAATTTTGGCTGTAAAATCCAGTTATGATCAGATTTCAATATTTTTTTCACATCCCACAACTAAGTAAATTTCCTATAGCGTCATTCTGTATCATTTCAAACACCTCTGGGAATGACCATCCCCGATTTCCTTGAAATTTTTTTTTGTATGGAGGGCTATGTGAGATATGTCCAGAAAATAATTTTCAGACCTGGCTGACCTCTGGCACTCATGTTCTGGTGTCACAAAATATTGGCACTCTGGCCCGAGTGCCATTTTTCAAGTGCATGTATCTCGGGAACCAATAAAGATAGAAAAGGGGTTTTGGTGTCACGTTAAAGAGAAAAGGAAGCTCTATCACTTTTATTAAACAAAACATCCTCTAAAATTAAAAAGTTTGAAGATGACCTTGACATTTGACCACTATAAAAAAATGCCCATCTCTGATTTTTAAATCAAAATTCTTTTTGGATGCCATCCCTTGTGGTTAACAACCTCTCAAAGTTTCATAATTGGCCAAAACATAATGAAAAATTTACATCCATTCCAATGAGACCATTTTTTGTTAAAAACACGTACCATGCCTCCGAGTGTCAATTTTCAGAAATTAAAATATCGGTCGCTATTGATCTTAGAATGATGTTTTTAACATTATCTCGTAGATGTCATGAATATCTATCATCTTTACTCTATAGAAATTCTTGTATAACCAAAAATAATAGTTATCAACTAATTATAGGAATTTAACCTCTAAAAATTGGTGATTTTTTTTTCAATTTTTAGAAAATATATATTTTTTTCTAGCTTGCAAATAAAATCTAGTCAATTTAATATTACACTATACCACATCGTTGTATCCAAAGTTTAATTGAAGTTTTGCACCATAAATATTCAAGTACTCACTACATTAACATTATGATGCATTCATTAAATGTTAGAAATAAATTTTATATATATGCAGTATTTTATTGATATGATAATTTAACTCGCCTATCTAAATTTTGAAGCGTTCCTTGAGGATATTTGCTGCTTTTCTTTGTTTCACATTTGTCAGAATGTAGGTTCTTCTAGTTTTTGTTGTTGGTTCCACCTTAGTTAAAACATCACATTGGCTCATTATTAGTATGTCTGGAGGTTGAGGGTAAACAAAAGATGGGTTAGGTCCATGTGGATGTAGAAAGCTCACTTCGACCTCTCCATCAGGTTGGCTTTCTGTATTTAAAATTACCGCCAACCACCAATATTCATCATATACAACAGTGACATAACTATTATATCCCTTGATGTTCAGCTTATCTCTTTCTTCAAAAGATAAAGTTTCTATTCTAGGGTGGTTTGAGAAATTGGCTTGAAGTAATGGAGTTTCTGAGTACCAGCAATTGTTTTACATTGTGAAAATCTCTCATCCAGAATTCTTTTCTCACCCTCATATTCTTGTACATTTGTATATTGACACTTTGTTTGGGATCATTTCATTTGCAAATTGGTAAAGCTGTAATGGGGTAAGAATATGGTCATCATATGGGCGCTGCAGACTTGCTTTGCGGGCTAATCGTTTTACAGTGCCTCCAACACTGTCACAAGGACCTTTTTCATGGCTAGTAGCAAAAAAGTGCCATTCGGCCTCAATATTAAAGTCTTTCTTATGACAAAGATTAATAAAAATTTTCCTATTTTTTTTACTGTCCAGCACATCCATCAGAGAATTATATGATTTTGCTGGTATTGGTGATGTTCTCTTTGATGTAGTTCATTAAGTATTTTGGAAACAGGTGTACTGCTACCATGTCATGAATATTGCATTCTGAAATGATCACGAAACTTTTGTGTGCAATGTTATCCCTTGTTCCATCCATGTAATACATCACAAAGGGATGTATGGTAGCCATCAAATTATTCCAGTGAAAGCTTTGCACTTCATCTTGCATTACAAAGGAATAGTTTCCTGCAAAGTTACCAATGACTAAAATTTCACATTGTTTAAGAGATTCCTTTAAGGTGCGATAGTGACAAGATTGCATTTTAGCGATAAAATCATGCCGTTGGTACAATTTCAATGCCGATGTGAAAGTTTTGATGAATTTGTTAACATTCAGTTGCATTGATTCGAGAGTTGAACGGTCAGTGGTTGTCCATTTCTTAAACTCGACAAAATCTATTTGATCATCATCATCAAATACCTTTTGAATGATACATCTAATTTCTGTGAAATCTCCACAGTTTTGGCAAGCACCTAGATGACAAGGTGCATTTGGTGGAGAACATTGGATCCAATTTATCCAATCCCTTGGATGATCAATTTTGTAGTCTGTATCTTCGAATAATTTGTTGAATCTAGCCCCAACATTCATCAATTTCATATTCTGATGAATGGTACAAACACACACCGAATGTGTTCCTGCAGAACCTGCCAACACACACTGTTTCGGTCGAAGTTCAGCAAATTTACTGAAGCCTACTTTAGCAGCAGGATTCCTTTCTTTGAACAGTTGGTAAGCTTCTTTCAAGTTGCACAGGATTAATTGTTTTTGGAAATGTTTCCGTTTTCCATCAACAACTAAGCTTATGCAGTCTTTCCTACCTGGCATAATTCTACTAACTTCTTCAGAAAGATAGAAGGAAATGATGTCAGTCACATTCTGTTCTAATCTTTTCCCAAGCTTTGGGTTAGAGTCAGACATAATGCCCTCTTCTTCAAATACCTTTCTAGCCACAGATGCCATATATATATATATATATATATATATACACGGTGAACCAAAAGTAGGTGGACAGTAGGTTGAATACGGTTTGTGTTATATTATATTATAACTATGGTGTTCATTATAACTATGGTGTTTGTGTTATATTAAATATTATAACTAAATTTATTTAAATTTTATTTTGTATTATAGTATACAAAAAAATTAAATATGTATTCTCAAAATAAACGTTATCATTTACTGTCCACCTACATTTGGTTCACCCTATATATATATATATATATATATATATATACGTACAGGGTGGGCGGAAAGTAGCTCCCTATTTTGGATTGGTAAAAAAATACGTATATTATCCATTTATTTCAGAAGAAATAATATGAAAAGGTAGGCATACATGGTAGGTTTTCTCTAAAATTCAATGTGGGCTCCAACTCTTTCCACCAGCTTCTGGAGCCGCCCAGGAATGGCGTCCACTGACTTTAGCAGGAACTCCGGCGGGATGGAGGACATGACTTCCCGAATTCGGTCCTCCAGTTCTTCCAATGTCCTCGGTTTGGTGCGGTAGACTTCTTCCTTTACCCACCCCCAAAGAAAGAAGTCGCACGGTTACCGCTGAAAAACGGCAGAATCGGTTCAGTGTAACGGTGTGGTTTGGTATGACCTCAGATCAGGTTGTGGGCCCGTTCCTTCTGCGCAACACCATGAATGCTGAGCGGTACCTTGCTATGTTGCGAAACGAGGTCTGGCCGGTTGTCAGCACATGGGAGAACATCGACGATTGATATTTATGCAAGATGGCGCCCCTCCGCACTTCGCTCTTGTTGTCCGTGAGTGGCTGGATGCCCACTTCCCTGGGCGTTGGATGGGTCGTCGTGGTCCACATCAATGGCCAGCCAGGAGCCCCGACTTGACACCGTGCGACTTCTTTCTTTGGGGGTGGGTAAAGGAAGAAGTCTACCGCACCAAACCGAGGACATTGGAAGAACTGGAGGACCGAATTCGGGAAGTCATGTCCTCCATCCCGCCGGAGTTCCTGCTAAAGTCAGTGGACACCATTCCTGGGCGGCTCCAGAAGCTGGTGGAAAGAGTTGGAGCCCACATTGAATTTTAGAGAAAACCTACCATGTATGCCTACCTTTTCATATTATTTCTTCTGAAATAAATGGATAATATACGTATTTTTTTACCAATCCAAAATAGGGAGCTACTTTCCGCCCACCCTGTATATATAGTTGTCAAATTTAGTGGCAATTTTTCGCAGGCTCCAGCTACTTTGTAATACAGTGAGTATTTTGATTTTTTTACTCCTTAAAGATACTGATTTAAACTTTTCTTTAAGTTGATCCATGATTTCATCAAAATCATTTTCTTTTGATTGAACTGAACTTGTGCTTGGTTCTTCTAAACTAATGGGTGAGCCTTTTAAATGTTCAAATTTTGCTTTCACACTTGATGTTAATCTGCTGATTTTTAAAGTTCAGGAAGAACCGATTCGCTTCTATTTAAAAGGGCATATCTCGGCAGAAAAACGAGGAAAAAGAAAGGGTGGAGGGGGACAGTCGAAGTGGAAAAAGACCAAGGACTGCAGGGTCGAGCCCCCATCATCCTTGGGTGCTAGGGCCGGGAGGGCGCACGTACAAACGAGCACAAAGAGCACTAAAGAGCACGACCTTAGAACCCTCTTGCGGGGGATTTTCTTGATTGTAGTTTGTCAACTTTTAGTGGGGATTCACCCACTGCTCGCAACGATTCATTGAGAAAACATGCTTCATGTTCTTTTGATTCAGCTGGTGATCAGCTGTGGACATCTCGATTTCAGATTGCGATGATGTAGGATCATCGCTAGTTGATGAGGTTTCAGGAGTCACATTATTCTTCGCCATTTGCTCTAATTCTCTCGGCATTGTTTGCAGAGTCTGTGGTCTTTGGAAAGATTCATAGATGGTAGCTTTTTAGAATTAAATTGGAGACAGTGCGTAGATCCTTCATTCTTCTACTTCCCTTGTGACATTCCAGTGGATCTGCGCATTTCAATTTCAACTTTCGGTGATCAAATCCATTACTGGCCTTCATTATGAGCCAATAAAATGAATATATATCTATAATTTAGTGCAGGCCTATGAATTTAATACGAAAATAGCATACTACCAATTTCAAAAATTATAAACAAGAATATAATAGTAGTTATATATATATATATATATATATATATATATATATATATATATATATATATATATTTATATATGTGTGTGTGTGTGTGTATATATAGGGTGAACCAAATGTAGGTGGACAGTAAATGATAACGTTTATTTTGAGAATACATATTTAATTTTTTTGTATACTATAATACAAAATAAAATTTAAATAAATTGTTATAATATTTAATATAATATAACACAAACACCATAGTTATAATGAACACCATAGTTATAATATAATATAACACAAACCGTATTCAACCTACTGTCCACCTACTTTTGGTTCACCGTGTATATATATAATATAATATAATATAATAGCTCTGAAAAAATATGGATTATTTTTTTGGGTCATTCCATGTGAAAGACACTTTTTGACCATTTTGGGCATGATCGTCACCGATTTCCTTAAAAAAATTTTGTATGGAGGGCTGTGTGAGATATGGCCAGAAAATAATTTTCAGAAATGGTCTCATTGAATGGATGTAACTTTTTTATTATGTATTGGCCGGTTATGAAGCTTTCAGAGGTTATTAACCACAATGGATGGCATCCAAAAAAATTTTGATTTAAAAATCAGAGATGGGCATTTTTTTATAAAGGTCAAATGTCAACTTGTCAAGGTCATCATCAAACTTTTTAATTTTAGAGGATGCTTTGTTTAATAAAAGTGATAGCTTTCTTTTCTCTTTAATTTGATACCAAAACCACTTTTCTATTTATTGATTCCCGAGATACATGCATTTGAAGATGGCACTCGGGCCAGAGTGCCAATATTTTGCGACCCCAGAACATGAGTGCCAGGGGTCAGCCAGGTCTGAAAATTATTTTCTAGACATATCTCAAATAGCCCTCCATACAAAACATAATTCAAGGAAATCGGTGACGGTCATGCCCAAAATGGTTAAAAAGTGTCTGATTTCACATTGAATGACCCTATACGGTGAGCGGATATCAAAGAAAACTAATGAAAATTATGGATTTATTAAACATTTCTTTGCCACTGGAAATTCTCCATTTACACTACTACTGCATTGTCGGGTTGGCCAAAATAAAAGGGAGACCCTTTAAATCAGGGCTGTGGAGTCGGCACATAAAAAACCGACTCCGACTCCGACTCCTCAATTTTTTGTCTATCCGACTCCGAAGGTATATTAATTCTAAATCTGCTATGATGATAATTACACAAGAGGCATTTCATCACCACCACGTGAAGCATCATCATCTGTGGTCATTGTTACGGTAACTTTGTCTGTAGTAAAGAATCTTGTAAGTGGTGCTTGTCGTTCAGTAGATTTCTGATCTTTTGTTAACTTTGAAGTAGTTGGAAGGTTTTTATTACTATCTTTCTCAATGACAACTTCTAAAATTTTGGGATGGAAACACTGCAAATGTGTCTTCAAATTTGATGCTCTGGTTGGTGCATTTTTATCAGAGCCAGTAAAACCACTGATTTTTGCTTCACATAATTTTTCATCATCATCATCATCTTCTATCATACACTGACACACGAAATGTTTCCCATCTGTGGTTATTGTAAAATATTAAAAAACTGCAGACTTTGTTGGAAGTGTCTTTGCCATTGTGAAAGGGGTTTTAGACTTGAAAGTTAAAAACTTATGAAATTTAGAAAGAACTCGAAATTAAATAAGCATTAAAAATAAAAAATATTATCTGAAAAGAAAAAATGAATTAATGGCATTAGTGTCTGAAATGGAAAACATTGTGTTTATGGTTTAACCACCATAGCTGCCAGTGATATCACACACAAAAACATATTTTATTAAAATTTATATTGAGGTCGGAGTCGGAGTCGGTACATTTTTACCGACTCCGACTCCGACTCCAGCACCACCAAAATTGCTTCCGACTCCGACTCCACGACTCCGACTCCACAGCCCTACTTTAAATCCTTCGTATCTCGGCAAATATGGTACATAGAACCACGAAATTTTAGTATGTTAGTACTAGGTAATTTTATGGTTTGTATGCCATCTGTTAGCATTTTAGGTGAGAAATTGGACTTATGACGAATATTCCAGAAAAACCTTGCTAATCATAGGTTCAAGTTGATAATTAAAGCGATTTTAATTAACGTAAGCCAACTGCAGGAGGTTTGGACAAGCTTCTCAAGAAAATCGATAAAACGGGAGCTATCGAAAGATTACCAGGTAGCGGTATTAAATTTGGCCGCCAAACAGTTCTGATTTGAATCCTGTCGATTACGGCCTTTGGGAAAATTTGTCATAGAATTTATCGGGTCAAAGTAAAAAATGTCGCTCATTTACGATAGCTTCTTCTGGAAAAATGGGATGAGCTACCACGAGAACAAATCAATAAAGCCATAGATGAGTTCCGTCCTAAACTGAAAAAGGTTGTAGAAGTTCGTGATAAACGTATTGAGCAGTTTTTTTAACATCAAGATAGCACCATATGCGAGTACTTTGTAACTTTTTAACCGCACATACAATGCAGTAGTAGTATAAATGGAGAATTTCCACTGGTATAAAGAAATGTTCAATAAATCTGTAATTTTCATTAGTTTTCTTTGAAATCCGTTCACCGTATAGGAAATTTACTTAGTTGTGGGGTGTGAAAAAAAATATTGAAATGTGACCATAACTTTGGAGATTTTACAGCCAAAGTTTTTTTTTTACACAGCGTTAATAGATTTTCTTTTAATGGAATTTTTTTTCCATCGTAAAAAAGCTCGAGGAAGGAAGTGTGACTTTGAGCATCCTTGTCCGTCTAGCCTCTAACAGTCTAACTGATAAAATTTTTCTCCGAATTTCATACCAGTAATAAAAACGTTTCTGCAATTTTCGCTCCCATACAAAGCAGTTGTGAAGATTTGTATCGTGAATATGAAATTAAATGATTCAAAAACATTACTTTGCTCTCCAGCCCGATGTCATTTCATAGTGAAAATAAATAAATAGCACTTAAGAGCTGTCCTTACTCGCCTAAAGTTTCTCACTAGTCGTATTTAAATTTAATTAAATATTTTGCGAGTATAGCTCTTGAAATGCTCATTAAATTCGTATGAACGTATATTTTGCTTTTTTGTTCAGAAATTTTTGTTACACGAAAATTAGTTTGGCGTATTCACAACCCTCGTTTAATCTAAAAACCTTAAACACTAGTTAGTAAATTTGATGTACTTTTTGAGCAAATACTTAAGTTATAAAGACCACAACTTTAAATCGGTACGTGATTCCCCCCCCCCCCATTTACGTCGAAATAAGTGGTTCTGCGTTAGATGCTTTATTAATAGAATTAGTGTTTTTTTTCGATTAGTTACTTATTACTTTCTCTTCCCACCCAAATTTTCATAATTATATTCGCGGTGATTTCCTTTATGGAAAGTCTTAACTCAAAGTTTCTTAAATAACTGAATCCCGTTGAAGAAAAATACGTTAGACCAGTTTCTTATTTACGGAAAGACTCAATTGGAAAGAGTATTTTTTTTTCCTTCATCGTTTCGAGCAATTTAATTTCGTTCGGGTATCGATGATTGATGGAGTAATGTCCGCATTTGTATAGTGTCGTGACGATCCTCAAATATCCTATATTTATAGGTGGTTGTCGCGAATCTATTTCCGTCACGAAACAAAAATTAGAGTAGTTATAATTATACAGGGTGGTCCAAAAGTCAGAACACCTAAGGAAAATAATGTTTCGCGCATTATGTTGGCTTATTCGTAATAAATGCTTAACCCATTAGATCCGACGGAGGATCTACCGAGCAAATTTTCAATATATTTTGATATATTGATGAAGAGAGGCCAGATAGATATATAATTGCGATGTCGTCTATTTATATTTTTTCATTACAAAATTGGTTTGTGAAGTACGTGATAAGAATTAACCTATGTATTAGGGTGGAATGAGCGGTACAGTACTAGGCCTAAAGAGATAATATAAACCATTAACAGTGTTGCTAAACATTCGACGTGTGCGGGAGTGCCAATTTTAAAGCTGTACTCGGGCGAGTACGATGGGAAAGAATGAGTTAAACTGAGACCCATCAACCTCTATTCAGTTCTTTAAATCGTTCAATCACTTTTCTGACAGTTCAGTTGAGAAATCAATGTTTTTTCTCCCTTGGCTTTGTTGATTAAATTCGTCTACGACACTTCGGTGCCCGCTTCCATATCTTACGTACGTGAAGACCAATCACTCGCTTGTCTTTCGTTAATTTCCCGTCCGTGTCTAACCTGGAACGAAAAACAAATCGTATTAATATAAATAGATTTCCCTCGTGTCCTGACTTTTGAGCCACCCTGTATAGTCTGTTTCTGTACTCCCGCTTCTGTTCATAATCAAGTTTTGTCAATTTGAATGAAAAATGAAGTGATGTAAATTACGCATTTTTGGCAAAAGTTTGATTGTTCACAACGTTGCAGTATATGGATTACAAAGTATTGTTTCATTACTACGATCTAATTTAACCGAGTTAAATCCATCGACTATTTGAAAATAGGATGAACGAAGGACGTGCCAAGGGAAAAGGTTATATAAATCGCGAGTTGATGGTAAGAGCGCTCGTAGTACATTCCTCGGCATTTCTGTGCCAAGTTCAGAAGGCGAAGGGAGATTAACCAGGAGTCGAGTGTTCGGTTTAATATGTGAGAAAAAAAAATACGGCCATGAATAATGGAGGTGGTTTACATAATGATTTGCTTTATACAGACTTTTAAATTATAAATTTGTTTTAAAGAAGTAAAAACGAAGTTTGTTCGGTGCCAGTGAGTGACCCGTTCCTTTTGGTTTCTTTTCAGTGGGGCTGGTGTGGCAAAGGTTTGCGGGGTACAGGTTGCCGATGCCCCATCTGTGGAAGAATTCTCTCACGTAGTGACCACCTGCGCACCCATCTGAGAATCCACACTGGGGAAAAGCCTTACGCTTGTTCCTTTTGTCCCTATCGATCGAATGATGTCAGCAACCTTAATAAACACCTTAAGAAGCACCAACTTCAAAAGACCAATGTGGACAGTGATCGATCATGAAATAGCGTTTCACGAAAGTGATTTTATTTATTGAAACAGAATGAATCCAATTAATTTTCGATACGAACTGCCTTAATATGAATAAATATTTATTTTCGTTTTGCATAATGGAATTTTACCCTTTTCGTTGTATTGCTGAAAAGAACCGAACCGAAGTGAACTTTTAGTGGGGTTTATTTACGTATGTTGTAAACAGTTACCGCGCACTTAAGCTAAGCTAAGCTAAGCAATGTATTTAGCAAAGTTATTGTAGACTGAATTGCCTCTCATTCAACCTGAAGTGGTAACTGTGGTTTGTTCTTTCAGTGGTCGTTGGGATGTGGCAAAGGAAACAAGACTTCTGCAGGGGTAGGAGGAGGAGGAGGAGGAGAAGGAGGAGGAGGTGGTGGAGGTTTGGAAGACTCCCTCAACCTCGGCTTTATAGGCCTTTTAGAAAGCTTCAATGATGGCTTCCCTCCAAATGCTTACGAAACTCGAAGAGGTTATTCTTCCTCTTCTAGTAAGGAGAACGTTGGGAGGGAGGAGAATCAAAGAATGAAGAGTTGGAAGGGCTCCTCTTTAGAAAACCCCATTGTTTGTACTAGGGTGAACTGCCCCATCTGTGGGAAGAGCATCAGTCGTAGGGATAACCTGAAGGTTCACCTTCGAACCCACACGGGCGAGAAACCCTATAACTGCCCTTTCTGTCTCCATAGGTCGGCTGATAGGGCCAATCTTAATAAGCATATCAGAGCGCTACACGCCGCCTCGTTGAACTCTGCTGTTTAATAAGGGCGATAAGTCTTTGTTTATGTTATGTTGATGTATAACGATTACTGGAGATGTTCTTGTACTGTTGTCACTGGTGGAGAAATTCATTTTTATTAACTGAAATCTCGTATTTAGGCTTCATCTTTTATATATAACTTATAGACGTAAGACTGTTAGCGTAGATAGTAGGTTTCTTTTTAGCTCGGAATCATTTGCTTTACATTCAAAATGTGGAGGAAACCTATATGATTAATTTTCTTAATGTGAAATGCATAATTACTGTTACTATAAGCTTATTATAGTCTTTAAATATTGGTAACCAATTACTTATTATATTGTAACTAATGGTTTATTCAGTAGCCAGTTATTTTAAAACCAAAGTTAATTTTTACCAATATTGATACATCCTATTCATACAGGGTGATCGTAAAGTCACGCAACCCAAAGGTGATTGCGTTATCATCATTGGGTGTTGTGACTTTACGAGCACCATGTTTGACATCGTACTCATGATTTGTTCTATAGGATTATAACATGTTCTTTTGATTTTTGTTCCTTATATATATATATATATATATATATATATATATATATATATATATATATATATATATATATATATATATATATATAATATTTCTAAATTGCCCCTTATTTGAGTGATAATAGGTAGACATTGACGTGTTCCATTTTTAAATGGTAGATAAACGTCAAATCACTATTACTGTTGAAATTGTACCGAAAAGAAAATATTTAAGTTGATCATTCCATAGTATGTACATTAAACAGACTGTATTTGATCAGTTTCCACGGAGAATGTGGGCTATGAATTACATCAACATAAAATTAAATCATAAAATATTTTTAAGATGTAACTTTATATACTTAATAATTATTTATGTCTCCAATCACCAACTGGGGAAGGAACCCCATTTTACGAAGGAGTTTACCTATTATTATTATTTATGATTATTATTATTTATGATTATTATTATTTATTATTATTTATTATTATTATTATTAACTGTTCAAAATTCCGTTAACGTAGAATGGAATGGCAAACGCATCAAGTTACTAAGTAATAGTGTGTGTAATATATATATATATATATATATATATATATATATATATATATATATATATATATTATAACAATAATTTTAATTTTATATGCAGAGAGGTGTCTGTTTTGAGATTTGATGTATTCTACAATGTAACTTCAAATGGAGATTTGAAGCATTCCTATGCCTATATTCCTATAATATATTTTTTTCACCCTCTCTATCCATAGCATGTATGAATCAGATACTCGCAAGTTTTGAATGTACGGCTTTTGGGTTTTGTTTTTAGTCCCATTACTTTTAAATCATTATTCTTATCACTTTTAAACTTTAAGAATTAAAGTCTCAACCATATTTCACACGTAGCTGTTTGCCTTCGAGAATGAAGAATTACCCTTTTGTTACGCGTAAGAGCGTGTTAGACGTTTAGTACCGGGTAATCTACTAAAATTGGTGACACCATTTAAACTCAACGTATTATTAATTTATTTATTTAACTTGGTTCAGAAGGCATTTTACTATTTACAAAGTTTGTTTAGTAATTAACCATTTTTAATTGTATTTAGTGCCGTTTTGCTCGCAAAGGTCCCGTATGTATTGGGGACGAGAGAGGCACGAAACGGCACTTGTGAATCGGTAATAAGTGAATATTAGCAAAGGGTGATTGAAACTCAATTTAAATGAGTATATTTTTAACTAATAGCAGTTAAGCGGTATGCGCAGGTGAGCTTAAATCAAATGAAAGTGATTAAACCTTTTGGAGCGAAGTGCGAGTCTCGCGTGCCTATTTTGTGCACTTATAAAAACGCCAACCGCGATTTTCTTGTAAAATTTACGAGTCCTTCCAAAGATTTTTTTTTCCTTTCCAGTGTTAAAAAAAAAAAAAATACTTAAGATGTAGCCAAAGACTATTTCAATAGCTTTACAATCATTTTCGTTCCTATCATGAGATCACAAATCAACTTACGACGCATCGAATAGCTTTTTATTTAATTATCACCCGTTTTATATTATTAGCACATATTTCCTTTTAAAATAGATTTAACCGTAATCTTTATTGCACATTTGAGGAGGTGGAAATGTTCATAATTTTATTTGTATATTTTTATTTTGTAAAGCAAACAATAGCCGCGATAGCGAGGAAGTGAAGAAAGGAAGTTTTGGGGGATTTGTGTAACCAGTGTGTGTGTGTATATATATATATACATACAGCTGGTAGGCCTCAGGGGCGGGGCGGGATAGGGTGGGTGTTTTATTTTTCCTTTCTCATAAATTCTAAATAAAGGGTGTTATTTTAACTAACCCAGGCCATTAAACGCTAGTAACGTTCTTCGCACTGCATTTGCCATGGTGAAACATTCCATGAACTAGCTCCAATGCGTACTTCACTTAAATCACAGTAAGTGCCGGAATTGACCCCTGTTGTACGCGGGCGGCACTGCATGTTGTCGAAGGTGCGCCACAATACGTACGCATGAATTATCCAGACGTTCGTCGCGTGGTACTGGTGCAGCTTTTTTGTGCGTGTGTTGGGAGGGGGTGGGAAGGTCGCAGTAAACTACTATCAGGTCATCCCATAAGTAATGTCGTTTTTTACGATAGATTAAGTTTAAACTAGTCCTACTCGGTTTAAGCATAAATTTTCTGAAGATTATATCTAAGAGGAGATCTATCGTGTTTCGCTACATACTTTACAGACCTTGACCAGTGAAGACGTGTGTTTTGCTTTATGTGAACCCCTCATAAACATGGCGGTATCAGAAGAGCATATCAAGCATATAATGCTTTACGAGTTCAAAAAAGGGAATAGTGCTACTGAAGCAACGCGAAACATTCAGGAAGTTTATAGCAACGATATTCTGCGTGTGAGGAAATGTCAAAGATGATTTCAAAAGTTTAGGAATGGTGACTGCTGTTTGACAGATGCAGCACGCTCTGGATGCCCTGCTGAGTTTGATGATGACCTGCTGTTAGCCGCACTTGAAGAAGGCTGTTCAACAACTGTCGAAGAATTGGCCCAGAAACTCAATTCATCCCCGTCCACCATCCATCGATATTTGCAACACTCGGGAAAGTGCCTAAGTTAGGAAAATGGGTGCCACATGAATTGTCGGTCGACAATCTGAAGGTGCGGGTAAACATTAGCACAGCTCTTCATTCCCGTGAACTCCAAGATCCGTTTTTGCACCGTTTAGTGACTGGTGATGAAAAGTGGATACTGTACCAGAATGTTAAGCGCCGTCGACAGTGGGTTTGTGCCGGAGAACCAGCGACACCACAGCCAAAACCAAATCTTCACCCTCGGAACGTGTTGCTTAGTGTTCGGTGGGATAAAGGTGGTGTAATACACTTTGAAACCTTACCACACAACCAAACAATCACCGCTGAAGTCTACTGTCAACAAGTGGATCGATTGAACACTGTACTAAAAGAAAAGAGACCTTCTTTGGTTAATCGGAAAGGAATCGTGTTCCACCACGACAACACACGTCCTCATACCGCTCGGATCACTTCTGCAAAAATTGAGGAGCTTGGGTGGGAAAAACTTCCACATCCTCCATATTCTCCAGACCTTGCGCCTTCAGATTATTATCTCTTCAGGAGTCTGCAAAAGTATCTTGACGAGAAACAGTATACTTCTTTAGATGACCTGCACACCAGTCTCTGTACGTTTTTTGCCTCAAAACCGCCTGAATTTTCTAAACATGGCATTGAAAAGCTTGTTGGACGTTGGCAGTGTGTTATTGATTCCGATGGAAAACATATACTAGTTTAAAAAGTTTCAGTTGAGTTTTTTTTTAGTCCTTCAAATTCCAATCTAAAAAACGACATTACTTATGGGATGACCTGATACTTTCAAACGTTTCTAAGGAAAGTAATCTGGTGGTAATAGATCAGGAGAGTTTGGCTCCCCCCCCCCCCCCCCAATGGAGGAAATGTATATGGGTCATGTTCCACTTTGATGTTGGGCATATTGCACCGTCTTCCGTGTTGGAAATAGCTCTTATGCGAGTTCATTGTTGCAATGATTCACGAATTCATTAAGTATGGCATTGTAGCACTACTTACTGTTCTGTTGCAGTAATGGATATTCAAACACATACGCGCGCCCGCGTGTGTCCGTACTTTTGGGTACCCTACCAAACCGTGACATTTTCACTTTCACATTGAATTGTGTATCGCGACATTTACCCAATCTAAAAACGTAATAAATTTAATAAAAGCTAGCAGTGTCGCGGTGGTTTAGCTTTATAAAGTGCTAATGTCGTGATACGCGCATTTGTGTCGCGGTGATCTCTGTATGTATCCTCAAGATTGTCACGATTCCGTAGAGAAGACGAGAAAACACCCCCCAACCCCCACGCACCTTTTTTATTTAAGGTCTTAGATTCTTTCTTTGAGAACATTTATCTCGCAAAATTTATAAACTTCCATTTCGTAGATCTCTAAATAGAATTTTCTATTCATACTCGGAGGAGAAGATTGTAGACATCAATCGACCAGGGAACTAACTACTCCCGGGGTGACGTTAGGCACGAGGCACGGAGTGTTGAAACTTCCGTTTCTCCTTTCACTGTCCTCTAGCTGATCATTTTCCGCTTCTCAACCTCGTGAGCAGTCCAGCATACTCTCAAAAACGCGCTTTACATTACGCAATCTTTTCAAAATAAAAAAAAAATGCCATCGTGAGCCTCCGAGACCTTGATTTCCGTTCTCCCCCTTCTTATATAGCTGGACATTTTTTACGGACGCTCGTCCATGGTCCCTCCTTCCAGCATTAAAAAAAAAAAAAACTTGCAAGGTGAATAGTGTATAGTTTTACTGTAAAAGTATACGAGAATTAAGTAATGTGAAATTATATAATTCTGAAGTATCCAACAATGATTATGATAATTCAAAATATTTTATTATTACATTAATATAATTACTGAAGTTAGGAAATTTTCTGTAGTCGTGAATTTGTATTGGAATGCAATAATTTTTTGAAATTGTTAACGATTTAAAACTCCCTTTTTTGGATTTGTGTAAAGGCAGAAATTTGATTTCTAAAGTTTTCATTTAAATATTTTTATCAGCCTTAATTTAGACTGATTTTATTTATACTTGTATTATCTAAACCATTGTAATATTATTAGCATCTGTATCGTAAATATATTTATTTAAAAAGCTTCCTGGCTTCATTATTTCCTTTTGAAAACCTCAATTACGTACGTTTTAATCGGTCGAAACTCAAATGATGAACGTTTGCGTTCAGAATCGTAATATCTTACGTTGGTTCTGAAGACTGAACGTGGAATGGAGCCAAATTAGTCATAAATCAATTAAGAAGGCTAATCTAATCCATTTACGTCTCAAGGATTAATGTTTATTGTTGTTATAAGTTCATATTTGTTTATTACGAACGAAGTTTTGATGACGGATTAACCTTCCATCTGTAGCGGCTGTTAGTGGTTGGTCACTGGAGTCGTCATATCCTACAGTTAACTCGAAATGGATCAGTTATTTGAAGTTTCTCTTTTCAGACCGGATGTTATATTTGTTATTGAATTCATTAACTTTGAGGAAAAAAGGAGTCTCTAACATATGATAAACTGTTTAAAGAAAATACTTCGATTATTCGTAAAAATTAATGTCCAGTATATGTCAAATGCGAAACTAATTTAATCAGAGCGTATTTTCAAGGTTTTATGTATTATTAGAAACGAGGAATAAGAAACTAACATGCATAGCAAGATATATGCTGGTGTGTGTCGTGATTCCAAATGTATTCAGAAATCACGCGACCGGCGGGTCAATTAAGCCCGTTACTGTATCGTAAGAGTTGGAGAGAATTAATGTATTCTGAAGAGATCTAGGGAGATAAAATTGTTTGAAGTCACTTTTTTTTTTTTTTTTTCCGACTCGAACATTTTGTATCTTAAATTATTTGAGCTTTTTAATGGAAATGGTTTAGATGAGGTTTAGTCAGTTATGAGAAATTGATTGAAACAAACTTGGCGAAGAATCGATGCGTAATCTTTAAACACGGAACAGTAAATGAGAATAAGATAAAAACTATGATCATTTAATATAACCAAATCCCAAAGCGAGAAACATCTGTATTAATTCCACGTTTTTCCCCATCTTCCTGCAGACTTATCGAACAAACATCTCTTCAACTTTGTCCAGTGGGATTAGCGAGACGTCTGAAGACAGTTTGTTAACTAGGGAAAATCTCGCGCTTTATTACAAAGACTCCGCTAATAATTACCAGTGTCATTTGTGTCCCTACAAATCTGTGCGGAGGTATAACTTAAAGCAACATTTTCGTATTCACACGGGAGAGAAACCACACGCTTGCTCCTTCTGCGATAAAAGGTTTGCCGCCATTAGCAACCTGAGAAATCATTTGAAGAATAAACATGGCGTCTTATAACTAACGGGGGAATAGGCCACTGCTATTCCTGGTCGTGTAGGAATAGATTCGAATCAGTCGAAGGTCCGAAAAACCTCATTTTCAAGAAAGTTTCATTGAATATACTTCGATTAATCGTGTTATTACTTTTTGGGGGAGAAGTGTTAGTGGTTCTGTTACATGTAGGTAAAGGGTTTTTGTATGTAGTGAATGTACCTATAAACTATTTCGCTGTGTACCATTCTTTAGCAGTTAGAAGGGGGAAGAAAATATATATATATATATATTATATTATATATATATATTATATATATATATATATATATATATATATATATAATATATATATATATATAATATATATATATATATAAAATATATATATATATATATAAAAATATATATATATAAATATATATATATATAAAATATATATATATATAAAAATATATATATATAAATATATATATATATATAATATATATATTATATATATATATATATATATATATATACTGTATATATATATATACTGTATATAAAATATACATACTGGAAGTGCAATTTTTGTGTAATACTTGTTTTATTAAAATGTGAAATATATTTATATAAAAACTGTTATATAGTGTTTAAATGAATTATAGGTGTGGTAAGGCTTCAGAACTATATAAAGAACTAATGTGTTTTGTTTTGCTTTTGACCTTGTTTGGCCACAATAACTATAGAGGCCATCCGATCACTGTACTTCTACAATTATATACTTATAACTACTACTACGATACTACTACTTGTGTAACTCGCAACTTTTTCCACGCGAATGTGGTATAAGGTCGTTTCGTATCGTTTGTTCGCTTTCATTTTTAATTTTAGGTCAGTTATAATTTATATTTTAAAATATATATTAACTTTATAGCTTTTGATTGTTTTTCTGTAAACTTGTATTGGCCCATTAATACATGGTTATTTTACTAGTTAGTTAGCATTTTTTTACACATATACACACAAAGAAATTCACAGTTAATCACGTGGATTTAATTACGTGCATCTAATTAATGAAATATCCGAAAGGAAAATGAAAAATAATTCCAAGAGCTTTGGTATATATTTATCTCATTCCCTGGCGACGAGGTAGAGAGAGCATGTAGCCTATACAAAAGCGCTTGGAATATTTTTTCAGTTTCCTTTTGGGTACTCTTTTACACACACACACACACACTTATTTAGGTAGCTATTAGTTTTTAATTTTATTTATAAATGAATATATGGCAAGGAGGTGGCTTTTAGATCGTAAAATTGCTATTTAGAGGTATAATTTATTAGCTATTCGTAAAATTGCTATTTCGAGGTATAATTTATTAGCTATTCAAATGTTAGATATGAGCTTGTAGGTAACCGCGTTCTCGCTTTCACACCATTAGTTTTTATTCAATTGCCCCGAAGCATGTTTGAAGCGAAGAGCCAACAAGAAATGCTTTCCCGTGACTGTTTCCAGCCTTTCATCGTTGGTGGGAAACTGTTCTTACATTTACTTTTTGCCTCGAGACACTAAAATTACTTGGTTATGCTGCGTGTCTATTTCGGGTCAGGCACTTCAAGGATTAGTTTCGCCACCTTATCGCGGTTGAGGAGATTTTTGGCTTGGCGGTGGTTACGTACATTATGGAGACGACACTCGGGGGGGGGGGGGGGGAGCGATGTTATATTTGAACCCGTTATAGATTCTAATATCGCTTGACGTTTCAGTCATTACGTATTAAAACACTTTACATTTAAGTTTCAAGCATATTTTTTTTTTTCTTTTGTGAGTTTAAATGAATGTCGATGGAAATGTTAACTTGTATTTAATAAACTGAAAACGTTTCTTTTCCTTACTGACCTTACACAAATAATATAATAAAAATGTTCACTCGTTGTCGACTTTACGCCGGAGCAGCGGACATGGTTATATATGAAAATAGCTCAAGGATTTATACCAAACCACAAATAAAAAAATAAGTCTTAATAGTTAAGTTACTACTAAATAAAAGAGGAGATTATTATTTTGTGTGATTTAACTTCCCTTAATAATGGTTTGGTTAATTAAAGGGAAATAGAATAATTTAAAAAGTTGAACCGTTCACAGCGTGGCACTAAAAAGGTCCGTCGTTTCTTTTCAGTGGAATAAAAGAAGAGATAGAGTCGTAGGAGAAGTTTTTGAAGATGGGCAAAAAGAGTCTAACGTAAGATTCGACCTTGCCCCTTTAATCTCACCCTCTGATACCTCGCTTCAAAGAAGTTGCCTCCCTTCTTTCTGTTCCGTAGCTTTGAGTTCTAGAAGCGAGCAACGGCCGTTCAAATGTTCTCTGTGTCCTTATTCCTCCAATTTTAAGGCCAATCTTATGAGACACCATTACAGACACACGGGAGAAAAGCCTCTATTTTGCTCGACTTGCGGCCATAGGTCGAGCGATAGAAGCAATATGAAAAGACACATGGAGAGGCATTTGCCGAAGAACGAAGAACATACGAGTCATTCCCTTTCCTCATAATGATTAAAGAAAATTAGTTTTGTGTTAAAAAATTATGTTGATTCTGCATCGTAATTCACTAGATACGAGTAACTGAAATTTTCATATTATTGTTTTTTGATTCACTCAAGATTCAACCTAACCTCAAAGTGTTTATCTTAAAATTTATGTACAAAATTAAACAAATTTTGGAAAAAGTTCACTTTCTACTCCAGTTTTTAGTTCGCTGTCAGTATTGTTGTGAAAAAAAATGGTTAAAACTTTAGGCATTCTAATACTAATTATATTGACTTGTTAATATATAGTTGCGGAAATAAATTCACAGAATGAAGAATACCCACAAATTAATAATTAGTATTTTTTTAAATATATTCCGCTGAGAAGAGTAACAAAGAAAATACTAATTAATAATTTTGCAGACTTTGTAAAATTTTAGGGGAAGCAAGTTTGTTTGAAATAAATACATTTTATATATATATATATACTATTAAATTAAATATAGTAAATAGGTTATTGTACGCACGAAACATTGAATGGACATCAAAGACGATGTTCTTAATGGAATAGATGTATTCATAAGTTTGATTTATATTCTCTGAAAGTTATGAGTTTCCGACCTGGTTGTCTTAAGCTGACAATAGTACTAAGTGTTCATTAATAGTGATTCCGTTTGGCCTTACCCCAAATATTTAAAAAAAAAAATACCAATCTTTTAGACACCTTCTTTCCTCTTACGAAGGAAGTTTAGCTCGATTTTTTTTTTCTCAACGCAGTTTTAGTAAATTTGGGGACTATAGCGAGTTTCTCCCCAATAAATTTTGCGAAATATTTAAAAATTATTATCAGGACACCTGAAGCGAGAAACGATTGCCCGAAACTCCGCGTACATAGCTCGTGTATTCGGTCGCTACGTTAACGAATGTGTCCGGCTGTCGTCGACCAATGAAAACCGAGGCAATGCTTATTATAGACGACGACAAGTTGGAAACCCGTTTTCGTTGCTCGCAATTATATTCCACTATATTTTCCTTCGACAGTCCCTTTGGATCTGACGTATCTATAACTTACTTCATACGTATCGATTAAAAGGGAGTGTCTCTTTTTTTAATTAGTTCTTCGTTTAGGGATACGGCTTACGAATAAAAGCTAATCGTGTTTTTGTTGATGCTTGTTGTTCATAAGGCCCTCGTATACGAACGCTAGAAACTTTATCGTTTTTGATACCGTGCAAAGTAATCGGTTAATACAGATACGATAAACCCTGAAACCGCGAATCGAAGAAAATTGGAAAAAATGGTATTCCCTTCCATGATCATCTCATTCGAAGTACATTTGAAGCAATAATGCGAGATACCCAAGAAGGGTTCGAGCGTAAGACAATGACATTTTTCTGTGGTAATCTATTAGTTAGGCTAGGTTAACATAGGTCGTATTTGGCATCAATGAATTAAGTTGGTAGAAGAAAAAAAAATGAGTGTATGCCAAAAGTACGTATATCCAATCTAATAACGGATAACTTGATAAATATAAACTTCGTAAGTACCTCTTATCGCATATTATACTTGACACTTAGTAAACTAAGTACAGTATAGGCTACCATTACAACTTGGTATTTGGTTGTTTGCATTGCATTTCTTAAGGGGTCCGTATTATTTACAAATTTAGAAGTTGTTCAATATGAGTAGATAATTTTTATTAGAACAAAATGCTTAGGACGAGGTTACTCTCACTCAGTGATACTGTTTTGGAGAAATAGGGATGAATGGAAGATATACGTAACACGATACGAACTCGCGGCTGTCTTACGAGTTTCTTCGTAACCCCAATGATATTTTCTGTTACGGTATTTTTGTCTGATTTCTCGTTCTTGTGATCTGGCAATTGATATACATAAAAAATTATATATTCTAAACCTTGAAGTTAACCCTAGTTTTATTATCCTCCTTTACAAGGTTACTTTATTGAACGCCAATATCATTTGGTTTCATTATTGCTTCCAAATTTATACCCTGCATCCTTGCGTGTTTATTGAAAATTTGAATAGTCTGAAATAATGCATATATGTTAAGGTAACCGATATTTCATGCCATTGTGTGCCCCCCCCCCCCCCCCCCCCCCAGTCCCCCCACATTGCTCACAAGTGAAGTAGCGACTTTTTTCAATTCTATATTCCTAAAAAACTAACCTAACCTTAGTGACATTGAACCGAGAGGGGCGTGATAAATGTATGAAGCAATTGAGGGCTCGAAGGGTGTTTTGTGTTAGGTCCCTAAATAGTGAGGTACAAGCTAGCTTAACCTAACCCAACTAAACTTTAACTAAGTAAACGTAGCCTAATTTAATCGGAAGTAACCTCTTTTTTCCGACACTAAAAATGTTTCTAGATTTTTTATACAAATTTTTTAATGTTCTGAAGTACCATAAGTGTTACCTCGCAAACAAAATTACCCTACTACATCCGTGAATTATCACGCGCGCACTCACTTTTGCCATTTGCCAACGCCTCGCGCGCGCGCACACACACGTATATTCACAATTAAACGCGTGAAATGAATGAATGATGTAAACCCACATGGAAAAAGAAAAATGATTCCAAGGCCTTTCGTATATTCAGAAGTACACCTCGTCAGGGAATGAAGGGAGAAGGCGAGATGATGACAAATCCTGTTGTGCGTATGTATAGATTTTCATCATCTCGCCTTCCTTCATTCCCTAACGAGGTGTACTTCTGTATGCATGAAAGGCCTTGGAATCATTTTTCTTTTTCCATGTGGGTTTGCATCATATATATATATATTATTTATTTATTTATTTATTTAATTATTTAAGCGCCTCGGTGGTGTAGTGGTTAGCGTCGCTGACTACGAATCCATCGGTCCCGGGATCGAGACCCGGTGACGGCAGCCGGCGCGCAGCAAAGCCCAGCTGTTCATCCTTCCACACAATAAACAAAGTGGTTGTTAGATAAATAAATGGGTACCTGGTGGGGATGTGGTTCGGATTTCGTGTTAAACTGTAGGTCTAAGGTGGAGTGAAAACCTTGACCTTCGTCAGAATAAACAATTCGGGCGGAAGCTAACCAAAGGTTGTGTGTGTGTGTGTGTGTGTGTGTGTGTGTGTGTGTATAAATTGACATTAATATTTACTTCCGTAAATTCTCATTCGATGACTCGCATTTTGAGATTAAAGTATGACCTTGTATAAGTAATATTATTTGAATAAAACGTTTATTTATGTCGCTGTATATCATAGTTGAGAAATGGAAATAAGCCTAGATATTTTACTACCGCAAAAATATATTGAACGTTTAAAAAAAAAAAAAATTATGATCGACTTAACAAGAAAGATATGCTTTTGTGATTTGCTTATCGCGATAGACACGAGCATATTCCTAAAAATATTCGTTGTTTGAAGGATTGAATTTCTTTTTTGCAGCAAATTCGGCATCCAACCCTAAACGAAAATATGAAAAACTCAACAACGGATATGGATTCGGAAAGAAGCTATCTTGAGCATACTTTACGGCCAATGAAAACGCGAGACATCACGCTTAACCATCGATGTCCATATTGCCCTTACGCTACTAACAAGAAATTTAACTTAACAAAACATATTAGAAAGCACACGGGAGAAACGCCTTATCATTGCTCCTTTTGTTCTTACTGCACGAGCGATAAAAGCAATTTGAAAACTCATATCCTCGCGAGGCATGAGGAAACCATAACGAAGAACAACGCTTCACTCACGACATTCTATAAGTATCCATGATACGCGGAGTTATATCATCAGTGGGATCCTTAAATACTGAGCATTTGCTGTAGTGAAGTTTTAGTTCATTGTGAACTTTTGTAACATTTGAAGAAAAAAAAGCATTTTGACCAAATGTGAATCGTAATACTCGACATATGAATGTTTACTGTCAAATTTCATGTTTCCGATTCTGATTCTTAAACGTTATTTCTTCCCTTGAATTGAGTGGTCTTTGATTGATGCGAGTGACGCTAATGTATTTTTGTGCCAAATTAAAACATTAAAAAAAAATTACGTAATGAAAATGTGAAAAAATAGACTATGTGTAACACTTTTAAAACGGTATCATAAACCATTTTTGTTGATGTTTGTAATGGCGCATGGTGTGGTTTAAATAACTGTACTATACTGCAAAACAAGAAATACCATTCTCTCTAATCTATATCATCACAATAAAATAGTGTTTTTCAAAAAATGCATTCTTGTGCGTTTAATGAAGATACTCAAATTCATGAAAATGATTATTTTTTAATTGAAACTAAAATGATGTTAAGACGTAATTATCTCCGACCCGAGTCCACTTAGGCCGAATAGTCAAATTCAAGCCGAATGAATGTTCCAGGGACTTTAGCAACACTGAATCCGCAGAACTGAATGCTTTGGGCGGAATGAGAAGTAAATTTTATGGCATATTTTTCGAGTGTATTTATCTACGGACACTGTTCGCTAATAAAATAGCTTTACATTAAAATACAGGCTCCGTTTTCTTTGTTCAGGGCCTTTAATTTTATCTAGGTACCGATAAGACTTTTGATAGCTAATAGCTTTGGGATTAAATACTCGTTCCTTAATCCTTATAATTCAGGTTTATGACATTAACTTGAGCGCAATTAGGGTATGAAGATGAATCTTCTGTAGGTCCTAACTTAGATCCTGATTGGCTACTGGTATTTGGTAATGCTTTGTTGGGGAGGGGGACACACACACACACACACACACACACACACACACACACACACACACACACACACACACTCTTACTTTGGTTCCAGCATAGCCCATTTTCTAATGTACGTCTATCCAGTCTGTCCAAAATGTTAAATCTGGTGCACCTCTACCTGAAACTAAGTTTCAGTAACTGAAAGAGGGCTTTCATATTGTCATCATATCTTGTTGGTTTCAAATAGAGAAAATATACAAAATTACGAATGTCTACCTTGTTTGGTGTTGGTGCCTTACGATTGTCATATATCTATATTTTTAACTTTTGTTAATGAATATTCATAATTATTATCTATATTTACATGGAAAAGCTAATTTGAAAATTTTTTTGAAGTAAATTAACTTTAGGCAGAGATATTTTATGGCAAAAATATTCCAAACTTGAAGAGAGAAGAATACAGTTTTGGAGGGTCTTTATATTTTTATATATTATATATATTATATATATATATATATATATATATATATATATATATATATATATATATATATTTTTTTATATATATTTTTTATATATATATTTTTATATATATATATATATATATATATATATATATACACGTGTATATATATATATATATATATATATATATATACACGTGTATATATATATATATATATATATATATACATACACGTGTATATATATATATATATATATATATATTATATATATATATATACGAAACTTCGAAGAATATGCTATGTATTACCAATTTCATATTCGTTCATTTGGAAGGAGAATTCATTTATTTATTTATTTATATGAAATGTATTTAGGAATTATGTCGCGTTTTAAATGATAAATTTGGTTATTTTTTTTATTGATATGGGAATGAATTATGACTTAAAAGTGGAAAACGAGGAAAATTTATACTTTGCATATCACTCGCACATTTTTGGCGTTCATCTTCACTTTTATTTTTAAATGCGTTTTATGCTCTTATAGATGAATTAAAAAAAAAAAAAAAAGAATTTAAGATCCGAGTTGTAACAGAGGTCATCCTCTCTTTGCAGCTACGAAACACGAGCTACCTGGATTCCGAATCGCCCAGATCTCGCCACAGAAAAGGTTCCCGCAGTCGCCAGACGAGACCTGACCGTTCTTCTTTCGATATTTCTTCGATTCAAATCACGTCTGTTTCGTCACGAAGTAAAAGATATTCCGCCACTCTCGCCTCTCCTCAAGGTCGACTTAATCGCACCCAACAGCGCTTCAAGTGCGAGTATTGCCCTTATCTAGCCGTCTGGCTCAGAGATCTCATTAAACACGAGAGAACCCATACGGGGGAGAAGCCATACCAGTGCCCTCACTGCGATTATTGCTGCTCCGATTCGAGTTCAATTACGAAACACGTTCGAAAACACACGGCAATGGAGAATCACCATTTGTGCCCGCATTGTGATTTCAGCTCGCATTCCATATCTTCAGTAACGGCACACATTCGCACGAATCACTGAAAACGATGATGTTATTAAATTCTGAATGTTATTACGAAAGAAAATTAAAAATACCACGTATGTAATTAGATCGTTGTAATAAACAGAGTTTCAGTAAAACCGAAATATTGTGTAATGTTCTCACCTGGCCATTAATGAAAGAAAATATGTAAATTCATTGAAAAGAAAATTCGCACACAAACATACACGCAGTACACACACACAATTCACGAACTTTACATACAGCCTTACCAGTATGAAGTCTCAAATGGAGAAAGTAAATGTGTTTTTCTAAATGATATTCTTTTTATTAAGTATTAGAAGTGTACTTAGTATTTATTTTAAAAAATGGGAGATTTATTGAAGGTAAATAATAATGTAAACTAAGATTCATCAGTCTGATCTTTTCGAAATGAGTAACTGAGTGCACCATTTCTTTACAGCACGAATTCGCGGACTCTTTTGAAGAACCTTGTCCAGTTAAACAGTGTTTCGTTCGGCTCTCGGCTCTGTTACCCAAGAACGCCTCAAACGCTTTGCCAAAAAAGAGAAAAAGAGGACGGCCAAGAAAGACATTTACTGCCCCTACTACGTCTTTGGAAAATAATCCCGTAGAGAGAGAGACAACAGAGGTCAAGGCTGAAAAAGAGAAGGAACTTGTTGAGAATAAATCAGAGGCGAGAAGCAGCGGCGGCAGCAGCAGCAGCAGCAGCAGCAGCAGCAACACAGAAATCGGAATGAAAATAAAATTAAAGTCTGAGAAAGATGGCAACGATGAGTCTTCCAATGATTTCGGAAGTCAGATTCATTATTGCGAAGTTTGTTCTTACTCTTCGTACTCCAAATCAAAAATCGTGAAACATAAATTCAAACACTCGGTCATTGCATCGCGGTTTCCATGTTCTCAATGCAGTTTCATAACTGATCGAAAGCAAGCTTTGTCTTTTCATATGAAAAACAATCATTTGGACATAAAACCGTTTGCTTGCTCCAAATGCACTTTCAGATCGGGAAGTAAAACTAGCTTGACCTCTCATATCTACTATACACACAACCAAACTGGCGTTGAGAAGCGATATAAATGCACAATGTGTAACTATTCGAGTAATAGACCGTACAATCTGAAATCTCACCAACGATGCAGACATATGGAGGAGAGGTCATTCTCTTGTTCTAAATGTAACTACCGCAGTTTTTTATCCGCTACTTTGAAAAAACACGAGCAGCGTGTGCATGCCGAGGAGAATCCTCACGCGTGCGATGGGTGCAATTATCGGTTTCCGTCTTTCGCGCATCTAAATAATCACAGATTTCGTAAACATGGCGAGAATAAAATCTTCAAATGCAGAAAATGTTCATTCGAAACCGAATCATCATCGGCTTTGAAAGAACACAAACAAGTAGAGCACACGAAAAGCCTCAAAATTAAGAAAGTCTATTCGATAAAACAGGAGAGATTTTATTCATTAAGAGGGAATAGACTCGCCAATTATGAGTGAAAAGATCAGTTTTACGTATACAGATTTTTAAGTGGATTTACGAATAAGTGTCAGACTGTCAACACAAATAATTCATACTGTGAATATGCATTCCGAAATTGATCGTACTAAGATATGATTCATGCTGTAAAGCAACTCCTTGTCGGGTAAACAACCCATAATGCGCGTTTAGTTTAAAATGCGTTGATCATGTACACTGAAAATAAGTACCTCCCTTCGGGCAACATTTCCTTATTAATTGAACATTAGCTGATAGGTCAAATACAAAATTTCCGCGTCTCTCGGTAATTGAGGAGATAATTATTGTTTAAAAGGAAAAAGTGATGAAAAAGTGATGAAAAACTGTCTACCTAATTTTTCCATTACTTTTTATAATATTTTATGGTTAATCGTAATTTTCGTGATAGTTTATTTAAAAGGTTTATGAAGATTTAGTTCGTGTATTTACTCTAGTAAGTCGTTACTAATTATTAAGAGGCGATACCCAGTGCAAATTTACGGACCTGTATAAACTTATTAGAATAGAAATAAGTAAAATACAATATATTTATTTTTCAAAAATGCAAAAGATGGCGCGGAATAAATGGGACAAATATTCGTATGTAAAGCCTCCGGTAGCTACTTGTGCAGCAATATGTGTTAGCGTATCAGAAATAGAATTTGGAATTTGTGATGGTAAAAAATGATTTTAGAATTGCAAATTGACCAATGAAAATAATCCATTTTCATAGAAAAATGCGCCCTTATTTTTGTCATCACCCGTGAACTGTAAATATTTGTGAATTTTGTGCGCAAACTTTGGTCAGATCAAAATATTCCAAATCAATAAATGTTGAATATGCTAAGAGACCATTCGTTCCAGTCACACTAAATGTATATTTTTATCTGCAAAGGTTGTATGTAATGCACGATAATTATAGACCTCTCATGAAAACTGCTTAAGGGTATGAGATGACCATACCCAGTAAAAGTGTTTTTTTTTTATTATTAAAGTGTGGATTTTTATTTTTTAATGTAAAGTTAAACTGATGGAACTTAGTAATACTATCTGTTCTTTTGTATAGACTAAGGATTCCAACTTCTGTTTATAAAAATCCATTCCTAATTTTATAGATTTATGCATTAGGTGTAAAGAACGTTATATGATGTATAATCAGTGTTTTTACACATTTTCCCCCATAGCATGTGTTACGTTTCACTGTCAGTGTAGCTGCGTGTTGTATTTCAAAATCTCTCTTCATGTTTCGAAGTCGGGAGCGTAGAAACAAAGTTAAAAGCTATTTTGAGTGTCGTGCGTATGCAAACTGTTTCTTCATGAAGTAATGGAAGACATCATCTCTTTGCAGCTGCTGAAGAAGAGCTTAAAGGAATCGAAATCCTTCGAACCATCTCGGTGTTCTCAGCTCGATTCCAAAAACGAAACGTCAGTGGATTCCAATGAGCCACCAGACTCCGCTTTCGTCCTCTGTCGATCAGTAGAAAGGTCTTCTCTCTCCGATATTTTACTACCAGTCATTGAATCTCAACTCCAGAATTCGTCTGACATGACCGAGTTGTCAGCTTCGTTAATAACATCTAATACCAATTTGGTGCCAGTTACTTTGACTGTGAATAATAATCGGCCGCTTCCAGTTCATAGTTGCCAGTTTTGTAGTTACTCTTGTCACGCAGTTGGTGATTTTCGAAAGCATATGCGAACTCATACTGGAGAGAGACCTTACAAATGTCCTCACTGTAACACTAAGTTCTCCGACAGCAGCAACCTCAAGCGACATGTTCGGAAAATCCACACTGGAGAAAAGCCTCACGAATGTCCGAACTGTAATTTCAAAACATTTTTATTTTCGACGTTTCAAACTCATGTCATGACTAACCATCGATAAAAGAAACTACCATTTGGAATGTAGTTTTTTTTTTTTTTTGTGTGTGTGTGTGTGTGTGTGTGTGTGTGTGTGTGTGTGTGTGTGTGTCTCTTAATGGAGATGAGTTTTATTCGATTTTAATGCGATAAATCAATCATCAAAAGCGTAAGACTTTTGTCGTCGTTTGATCTTTATTAGATTGTGTTATATACGTCCTTATACCCTCCTCCGTATTACATATAAATCTCAACTGTATGATATACAAAACTAATGTATGTATGGATGTAGTGAAAAATTAGTAGAACTTTAAAATATTATGTCAAGGAGTCTTGAATCTTCTTGGAGATTGGTTTTGTAATTATTTAAAAGATTTATAATAGGTCCAAATGCATAATGGTATATGTAAATATTTATACTTAATATTATGACCGAAATTCACAGGAGAAAAAGAGAGATTCCTGCGAAATATTTTAATGTCTCTTGTAGTAGAAATAGTGATCGGGATCATTAATTGTAAGTTTATTCAATTCAATTTTTTTTTTTATAGTGATGATATGGTTTGGAAAAATGAGACTGTGGTACATTTTTAATTCGAATTTTAAGTTATTAATTGAACTGTTACGATGCATTATCTTCACGCTTTTGGTTTAAGGCGAGAGTAGGTTTTCGTCCTAAAATTTATTTCAGATCTCAAAAACTGTTTCACTTTTTTTTTCCAAACCTGGAACAGAGCATCTAGAATTAATAAGAATATGGTAGATTCTAAATGTTATTTTTTGATAGTTAAGCCTTCGAGAAAATGCTATACCCGTTGCTTTCATCTATTAACCCGGTTGTAATTCTGGTCAAATGTTATCTTTGTCTGCTATAACGTAAATTTAAATTTTAAAGGGTCAAGAATGAAAATAGACTCGTAATAATAACAACAACTCGTGTCTATTTTAGGGATTCGCAGTGCTTTACTTTCTAGAACTCTGAAAACTAAAAACAATAATAGGAAATCATTTTAATTTTTTAAATTATTTCAAATTATATTGCGTACAAAAATAGTGTGAAAATTTTACCTGAATTTTGTGGTTTACCTGAAAATGAGTGATGCACCGTTTTAATTTTGAAATTCATTTAAGTAGCAGCTAGTACAAATAGTTTTATTTATTTTTTATACTTTGAATTCAAAACGCAAAACGCAATTAGAAAACTGAAAAAACAATTGCTTCAACAATTATGTTTTTACTGTGTTGTCACACTTTCTCTGTCGCATATAATAAAACTTTAGCCACTTTCTAATTTTATTGTAACTCCACTTTTTATGTCGATTACTTATTTGACAATCTATTTATAGATTTTTGTTTTCTCTTAACACGATTAGGTCAGGAAACTTTTTGAATTTTAATATTGCAAAATGTTAAACTTCTGTGACAAGATAGCAGTTCAAATAGGCCTGATTAGTTACCCTTAGTTGTACCTTAGAAGGGTAGATATATTAGTGATATATTCTGTTGATATTCATCAACTTTTAGTTGATGAATGCAGTATCAAATGAGAATTAGGCCAGAGTAGTCACTCGTAAACAGCTTCATCATCAAAGGATTTTGTTTGAGTGGGTGGTTTAACCTCGTATGACGGAGACCTATAGCTTTACGTGGGATTCGAACCACGGGTCGCTACATAATCTGGACGCGGAGAATTCTCCCATACAACTACGCTCCCAACCTAATGTCGCTTAACTTCGCTGATCGATGGGAAGCGGTGTTACGATATCGGCCAGGACGTAGCCCTCTTCAAATGATACTACTGCAAAAAATAAAAAATAACCGCAGTGGAACCCTTTAGACATAAATTAATATGAACTGAAGGAAGGCATTATTGTGGTTGCCTTTCTAATTTTCTTATTTAGTAAATACCAAACCAAAACTTTGATTTTATACAGTATAATAATTCATTCGCAAAATTGAATGTTTACAAAATGTTTTTTGGCACCAATATTTAAAGCGAAAGAGTGTGTTAAATATTTTCATGTAAAACTGTAAACATTTTGGTTTCATTCTCTATTCATTTCATATACTACTGTTCACCATTATCATTAAATGAATCCATTAACTTATTTTTTTCTTTGGGGTTTAGACTGAGTACTTTACCGAGTCGTTCTTTCTCTCATAATTTTCTCTCTGTAGAAGAAACAAATGCACATTTCTTCTTCACTCGCATTAATATAATCCAGTCGCAAATTTGACATCTAGCGACTGTTTTTAAATAAACACGACATTCCACCACCTCAGATCCATGCACTATCGCCTCTTATTTGTATATTAGATATAATTGGTTCAGTTTTTATAATAAAAAAAAAAAAATCCTCCTCCAGTGTTTAATACTTCATGAAAGTAACTGAAAATGGACAGGGAGAGAGAGAGGAAAAGTCTGAAGTTTAAGTCCAATAAAATGGGTTTTACAGTGTACAATAAGACTAATGATCATTCTTAATAATAAAAACTAATAATTTCCTTAAATTCATTCCTTAAGAAACTAAGAAGTCCATAAAAATACATATTTTGACGAAATCTATCAGTGTATGTCGTAAAATATTTGATCGCTTCATAGACTAATTACAGTGATTTCAGCAGTTTTCAAGACTATTAAATTTGATAGCGTTTGTTCGAACTATACCTGACTGTCTGTATTCGGGGAGAATTTAGAAATCCAGAAAATACTTTCAAAATTTTTGAATTGGCACTTTTTCTTTTCTTACTCTTTAAGGTGACAGTGGGTGCAATTTAAGTCGAACACAAAGCGAAGTGTGTGTAAATAATAGAATAGGATTCAACTTGGAGTGTTAATCTTGTCTAACGGATAACTGTCGCAATTGTCAAATCAGTCATCTCAAATGTCTAAAAATTAAATGGTAAGCTACCACTGAAAATATATTATTGAATCCCATTTGTATCTGTGTACACGATACGAGTGTATATTTTCTTTTTTAAATGAGATATGGTTGAAAATTTTTTGAATTCAGTGAAAAAGCTGAAATGCATTGAATGATAATACAATGAGAGAGTAAACGATCGTGTAAGAACGTTTATAATTTTAAGAAATTATCATACCTTAAATAGTAATTTGTTTGTTTTCCAACTCTTCATTACCATTTGTCTTGTTGAAAATTTAAAATAATGTCCAACAAGGACTCAAATTTGATACCTTTATTAAAATTAGGTTAATCGTATCCGCATTTAAACGTCCCTTGACTTCAGCGTTTTAAATTTATCTTTGCTTGTCCCAGCTTAATGTCCATAAAAGGCGTGAGCCTATCGCAAAAACATCACAATGAGCGGTTATTTTCAATGGGAAGCCTCGGCGATTGTTTGCTTAAGTACGGTATGTATTGAATTGCATCAGGTTATAAAGAACTTCCCTCTCTAATTCAATTTTTTTCACTTTTGCAGCTACGCCAGTGGCTCGATCAGCTGGCTCTAGTTAGTGGATGGAATAAACTGAAATGTCCAATTTGTGGAAAAGTATGTAGCAGAAGCGATAAATTGAAACTCCATTTGCGAATTCATACGGGAGAAAGGCCTTATTGCTGCACGTACTGCCACCATCGATCACGAACCAGTGACGACCTCAAAAGACACATCCGAACGCATACGGGTGAACGTCCTTATCCGTGTCCGTTCTGCCCGTACCGAGCGTCTGATCCGTCCACCATCCGGTCCCATAAGAAACATCGCCACGGAGACCAGATGAACGCCGCCGCAGCGGCTACTGCAGCTGCGGCTGCTGCTGCTGCTGCCGCTGCCGCCGCCGCCGGAGCTTCCTCCACAACTACTAGTTTTCCTTCGACCAGAGCTTTAGTCCCGTCCCCTGCCTCATCTTTGACCGCAGATTTTACCAGTGATAATGAAGAAGGACAAGGAGGAAAAATGCCCAAAGGAAGAGGAAAGGGAAGGAAAATTGAGACTAACCTTTAGGTATACCAGGAAATGAGTTATTTACTGCCATTAACTCTCCAATCTAGATTATCATCAGAATAAGCGACTTCTGTATTCCTTCTAAAACCTTTAAAAAGAAAAATTATATTGTAGTACAAGTCGTGATTTAGTCCCAACTCCCCTTCTCTAAAATTTGTTCAGATAATTATTTTCTGCCCCCCCAACACCCTTAAATAGATAGATAGTTTATTCTCCTGACGTTGAACATGAGCAAAATTATACGTTCAAGAACGATTTTATTGTATCCAAGTTAGAACGAATAATTCTCGATCTTGGGTATGTATGAATGTTGGGTAGAAGCAAATATATTTATAATACAGTAATTTATATTCTGCGCACGTTTGTATGCTGCTATGTACATAATAGGGCTAAAGCAAATTGTCAAGGGGTGTATGGGTTTTTTCTTTGAATTGTTTATGGTTAAAGTTTTCTACTAAATTCCATTTGGGAAAGTCGAAGTATAAATATAGTCGTTCCTTTCTGTTATAAGACGTCTTTACGCGTGTAGATTTGAGTTAATCAGTTGTATTTAATCCCTTAATGTTTTAAAATATAATCGAATAAAGAAGCTTACACGATCGTAAGATCCTGGACAATTGCAAACATTTATTCTTATGATTTATAGCCTCCACAATATGTACATTTAACCATTTTAATAGACCTCCAAAATCAATTCACTATAATTAAGTAGTAATTTGCATTTAAGTTGTTTGTATGGTATATTTGAATTTTATATATTGGTTCATTAATTTTTAATAGTCGTACTTATTTACGTTTCCGTTGTAGTTTTACTAAATTTAAATGATATTTTACGACTTTGAAGACCTTGTAAATTCCTTTGTCGTATCTGACAAAAACAGCTTCATTTCTCCTTACAACAATTCAAAAGGGAACGCTGAATCTGTAATTTGGATCTCTTTTTAGGAATGGAAAAGTTATTCTCCTGTCACGTGGATTGAAACGCATTCCCGACGTATTGTAGACTTTATTTTCTAAGCTCTTGGTTGCATACGCAATATATTTAAAAATTCTATATATTATTTCGGAGGAATAAAATAAATTATTTTTAATTGTATCATCGATAGCGGGTAACATCCGGAACTTTTATTTGCCCGCATAGAGAGTTGGTGGGCATGAATTACGAGAGTTATACGAACCCAAGCAGTCGCAGAATAAGTGACCAGCCTCGCTATTTGTATAAAAAAGTTTTAATTTCTTCCGAAAGCTTTTCTTCATTGTTGCTGAGAATTTTAATTCAACAGCGACATATTCTTAGAATAGCGGTAATGAATGTTAAAAAAAAAAAAAAAAAAAAAATGATGTTATTTCTTGGAAAGGATATATTAGTTGAAACTTAAACTTTTAAGTAAATTCAACTGTTATATATTTATATATATTATAATAAAAAAGTTACCATTGCAGAGACGATGTTGTATTGTCACAAATTCTTGATAATCGAAACTGATTTTACTAATGCAAAAAATGTACAGTTAATATTAAAATATAAAGATTTCTCGTTAAATGTTTTTAGCTTTTAAGTTAAACAAAAGTTCATTGATAAAAATTTTTGTTTAATGTACTTAAGGATTTAGACTGATACGTATGTTTGCTTATAATATATTGTTGAGGCTTTGAATAATCCCAAGAAATTTCGTTCATTTGTTGTTTTAAATGGGGTTTCACTTTTTCTTTACCTTTTTATAAGTCAACTAAAATGACTGAATAGCATTTTCATAGAATATATATATATATTTTTATTAATAATATATAAGTATATGTACGTACCTAAGCATTTTAACCTCTGCGGTTGACAAAACGAGTAAAGTCAGATATTAGCACTGATTGTAACTCGTCAACTTTTCACTGTATATCCACAATCTTTCATTTATGGTACGATTACATTATTATTATTACTATTATTTAGACCCGCTTGTTTCTTAGAATTTAATAGCAGATTATATTTACTGTCCCTTTATTCTAGATATATTAATAAACGGAGGTTGCACCGCCGAACTTCATACTTGTTTTGGATGATACCGCTTCGTTCATCATCATGGTACAATTATGCAAAAAAGGCTCTTCACTGATTGACTTTCCGCAGATTCGTTTTAAATAGTCTTTCCTGAATTTAGCAGTTATGTATTTAGCTTTGTTGAATAAAATTTCAGACATTTTCTCGATTTGTTAATGCTAAAAATACACGGGGTAGAACCACGTAAAAGCGCATCTACCTCCAAATGTAAGCTTATCGTGCGCACACACACAGGGTGTCCATAAATCAAGCATCATAGGAACATAAGCAATGTCTATTTATTTGTCTCAATCAGGCCAAATATGTTGAGGATCATTCAAAGAAACCTGCTTTTTCGTTTAAAACATGTTTTGAGATTGGTGGGAATCATTTCGAACAAATAAATAAATAAAACAAAAATAAATAAATAAACAAAAATGTATTTTCCTATGATGCGTAACAAACACTAGACTATTTTTTATATATATATATATATATAATATATAAACTTTCTCGATTAGATACAGCTTTGTGGTAGACTTATATTTTGAAAATAGTCGTTTATTATATATTAGTATTGCTATTACCAACTCCTTATATACTTTGCTTCCATGCTTTTAAATTCATTTAATATATATTAATTTATTTTAAGGATCCAGTACATAAGTCATTTAGTGCCATATTTAAACCTCAGGTTTACTACTGTTATTATTATTTATTATTACTACTACTACTAAATGTTAATGATGATGATGATGATAATAAGGGATCTAATTCGAAATGCAGCATGAAGCAGTGGATAACTGCTGAACAGCAGTACACAGTACTGTGCAAAAATGTAGATGAAAAGTAGTGTTGCTCAGGTGTGTAATATATGACAAAATCATTAAAAAAAATAAATAAATAAATAAAAAAAAATAGTGGTTTCGGGAGTGGGGTTCGCACCATCTTTTTGTTGCAATATATTGCTGAAAAATAGATTAATGTAGTTTCATTGTTTTGATACGAAAAACTTTGAACATTTGGTCGTGGCGTCCACTGTACTGTCTTATTCCCAAATATGGTGTAGTTATAGTCAGTCAGGGATAGAATTATAAGTTATGGTAGGGAGAGACTAGATTACAGCTACCCAGTCGAAAACTAATTTCACAGTTATAAAAGTAGGTGATAAAAATTCACATTGACAAGCGTTTTATAAATATAAGACCAACTTTTCCTGTTGCTCCTTTTGCGAGAAGTTACCTATTTTAGCCTCATAAAACGCTACAAATGGTAAGACGCACCCTATATTTAGCAAAGAATATTTAGGAAAAAAATAGTTCGAAGATTTATTAGCGTGACAAAAAATATATATTCTCAACTTTATTAAAAGAACATTAAATAACATACGAGCCCTGAAGTGATTTTTGGAGACGTTTTTCAGGAAAAAAGTAGCGTCTTATGAGGCGTAAAATACGGTAGTTAAAATTTTCGTTTTTGTGCCCATTTATAAAATCATCATTAAACTTTAATTATGAAGAAATTAAATTATTAATTATGCCCAGCTTCAAAATGAAGCCCTTTTATGTGGTTTAGGTTTATGAACTTGGTTATTATTAATTGATACGTACGTAAATGAGAAAATGCTTAGATTAAAATTTATGGTATATTCACTCTGTTATAAATCTGATTGCTATATTTATATTTACAATGATTTCGGGTCTGTCAGGTTTATGAAAGGATAATTTGATTTTTATTTGGTTTATGTTATCCTATTTTGTAGCAAAAGAAAAAGTTTGTAATCATGTGAGAACCATACAGTTTGATATGTAATTTATTAACTTTAGAGGAGATAGGTTAAACTGAGGAAATTTGAGGTACATCTAAAATTATGAGTATATAACATCCCTCAGAAGGATTGCTGTTATTATTCTTATTATTGTTTAAAAGTCTTCTTTCGAGAAGTTACCATACCTCAGTGTTGAGGAGACAAAAGTTCATTGTTCATTTGAAATTCGAAATAATGTAGTAGTAACGTATATAATTTTTGAGGCCTAATAAAATAATTATGAACGCCTAGAATATGTTACATTTTAAATCTATGTATATAGTTGTTTTATATTAAGTACAGCAGTGTTCACTCTGGATGTGAAAACTTTGATCCTTCACGAGTTTAATTTCTTGAAATTGAAAGTTACCAAAGAACGTAATGAATGCCTTTTAGATAATTTCTAAAAATTCATTTCTCAAGAACCCATTGCTCGAACTTTCAGTGGCGTAAAAACAATCCTTATAATATTTTTCAAAATCAATTCACTTTAATCACCTTTTAAAAAATTACAAAGGTAGTTCGGATTTAGTATATTTACAGATTATAACTACCGTCTCATTAATATTGCATGGGAATGTAAACAGAATATAGTCAGACTCCAAAGTTCGCTAATGATTTGAGTCGTTTCAGGAAATTTTGAACCACTCTGTAGATGTAGTATGAAATTTAGTTTTAGAATATTTTAATGAATAATATACATACACGATATAATATATTAAAAAGTTTATATTTATATTATAAGTTTATAGACTTAGTAATCAGTATCTTTCATTATGTTGTTTATGTTAATCACACAAATAAAGCATGTATCCGGTAGCTTTTTAATTTCTTTTCGAAACCTTAATCAAGTTACCTGTCCAGTGAAAACGGAAAATGAATACTTGTACCACTTCATATATATATTCTTACGGAATAAGATCTGGTCACGTTTGTTACTTTTACGGAAGCCTCCACCTACGTGTATTCAAATCATGATGGGTTTCAAATTATGAATTATCCAGTCGGGACCATGTTTCATTTCTTCCACGGACTAATCAGGCAGAAGAAAAACACATATATATATATTTTAAATCTGATACTATTTCGTTACCATACGTATACACACTTGTACTCCGTGTTGATTTTAGAATTATTATTTGCTATTAAGTTTATTTGTTGTCTCAACAGATTTGTTGCACACAGTTTGTGTGTGTGTGATTTACAAAACCACAATGAGATTTTTCGCTCTTGCAAACATTGGGCTATTCTTAATTAAACTTTCTCTTTGAAAACATATCTCTGTTTGTAATGTATGACTTAATAATAGGATTCCCTCACCCCTAATATTCCTATATCAAATACTAAAATAGACAAAAGGCTTAAAAGAAAGATGCCGTTGGAATACGAATTAGACGTGGAAGAGAGTAATGAATATAGCAACATTGCAATAGAAATTTAATTACTTCCAGAATCTACAACCATTATGGAAATCACTTGCCGGTAATCATTTTCTATGCTGTTAAATGAAGTGTTGTTTTCAGAATTTCATATGTATTTATATCTACAACGACAGTAATAACAGGAACACGCACATTTACCTAATAACCAGTATAAACAGAAAAGCACGCTTTGATCTATCTAGCAAATATATTTTAATACATATGTATTTAACGATTAAATTTATTTAAATAATTTTTATGAGGCTTCATATTAATATTTAATAACAATAAACGACTACAATTTGTAATAAAAGACTAAATTTAATTTTCTGTCTATTCGCAGACCGAATCCCTTTCAAATCCTCTATCCGAAGACGGCCACCGGTGCTACATTTGCGGCACAGAATGCGAATCAGTCGATCAGTTCAACAACCACTTCATTCGTGAACACGCAGGTTCATCAATGCTCCAGTGCCCTCACTGCCCTGCGCAAGTGTATTCGAGAGCTTCCCTCAGAGAACATATGCTCGTCCACGTAGATGAAAGACCGTACAAGTGTGACAGATGTAACTACACAACAAAAGCGCGTAAAGATCTCATGAAACATATCCGTACTCACACCGGCGAAAGACCATTCGCTTGTCAACTTTGCCCATATAAAGCCGCTGATCCATCAAATTACAGAGCACACATACGAATGCGCCATCGGCTAGAACCAATTTTAAGAAGAAAAGGCCGAGGGAAAACTACTGAAGTGATGCAGTGATGAATATTTATGATAGATCTTCAGTGAAGCATGTTTCTAGTTTATAATTTATAACTTTGTATCATTTGTATATTAAGTCTTTAAAATGAGTAAATAATGGAACACTGCTGTTTGTTCATTGACATTTTTATGTTTTCCTGTTTGATGATAACTGTTGCAAAATTAGGAACAAATTAAAGGTTAAATCACTACCCATTTAATTTCTTGAATGTTTCAATTATGTATTCGTAATCATTATGAACACGAAAATTCAAAATTCCTTTAACTGTGTCCAGGTACATAAATGTTAATATCTAAATTTTACATTAATAGTTCTGTGGCAATGTGTTAGGGAGAATCTTTAATATTTATTATACCCACTAAAAGCTTAGCTAAACTTTTTAATCAAATTAGAAATTATAAAATTTAAATTTTATAAATATTACGATTTTTTATTGTAAAAGTCTTCAATAAATTTTTTCTAAATCTTGGGTCTTAACTTTATTAAACATATATTTTTGTGTGTCGCTCTTATTTAAAGCTCAGGTAATGTGAAACTATGATGTCCTTTTGAATCAACTGCCCATCAAGTTCTATTTATCGAATCAAATTAGTTTTAATAAGTTTAAATTTTTCCCTTATGTAACTAAAATTCACTGTAAATTAAATCATAAAACTTAAAATGAACTTCATTGTGTTCCTGTGTATACCTTTTATGAAACATTAGTACAGGTTAAGTTGTAGTTCACAGTGGTCTTATCTTAGCTCACTTTTAATCTACGGAGCACATATTTCTGCGACTAGTGACCCAATGGAGGGATGCTTCTGTTATTCTATACATGTTCTTCCTTGGAATGTAGTATGCAACAGATACACGCACTCCTATTTAGCAAGGCTAAATCAACTCCATTGAGAACCACTAATTACTTTGAAAAGAAAATAATCATCTAACACAATTTATCCAACTATACATGAAAAGAATTCAGGGTTCATAGCGACCTGGAAAGTCTGAATTTAAAAATGGTTAGGAGGAGTCGCGTCAAATCGAGTTTTGTTGCGAATTTTCAGGGAAAACAGAAAAAATTGGATGGTGGTCAGGGAATTAACACGACTGTAAAGAACCATAAGCGACGGCAGACTGTATAATTTTCTTCACCAAAGATTCTGAAGTAAGTTTTATGGTAGAAGTCTGTGGAATCATCAACAGTCTATAAGGAAATGGCACTTAATAATAAAAGGAAAACAAGGTGTGTGTGTGTGTGTGTAAGGGAATGGAGGAAGATTTAAAATACACAAAAAATAAAATTTGGTCAGGGAAATGCTTACAAAATTGACAGAGAAATCACTTGGAACGATTAGCTATGAACCCTGGAATCGCAACTATAGCTTCTACAAAAATAGATTTAATTTTAGTATCGAAACATGCAAAGTGCTGCCTGATAAAGTTTTCGTGGCTCAATTGGTTAAGGATTGGACTCGGGCTGTGAAAGGCCGAGTTCGACTCCTACCGCCGTAGCAGTTGGTGCAAATAGTTTGCGTATGGACGTAATAAATTGAGACACTTGATTTATATGAAATTTCATTAACTACTATCTTTTAAATTTTCGATTACAGTAGAACCTGCCATTGTGACCACCCGACAAAACTGACAATTTTTCTGTGGTTACGGCAAAATTCATAATTACATTGCAAACTTTTTTCAGTATAGTCACCAAATGCATATTGTTGAAAGTGACCGGTTTTACCCAACTAAAACTATTTTTATTCAGAATTTAATCTTAAATTAACCATACGATTTTAATAAAACAAAATAGTCTTACGACTTAATTCTGTGATGACTCGTACCTATAATTTCTGGGAAATTGTTTCTACAGTTAATTAAATAGTAAACACGAGTGCGTTTCAGCACAATAATGCACTATTTTTTTTTTTTTAAATTAGTGGACTATTCTTTAGAGTTCAAACTAAGTGTTGGTGGAAAAAAATCCGGTCAGTTTATTAGCTTTCTTCGGAGAAATACGAATTTTTTCTAAAATGATCACTTTTGTTTGGTTCCGATAAATAATGGTTACCGAGCTGGTTTCACTGTGCTTATTTTTGCAATTTTCATGGAATTTTGCGAGACGCCGGTTGGCAAATACTGCTCTAAACCCAACAGAAAGGGCGGCTTGGAATTCCTGCATAATACAGAGACCAGATAAAGGCGAAGGCCTAGTTACCATGAGTAAAGCGGAATATCAGCTACAGAATGTTATAAATGATAAGAACAAATTCTAAAAGAAAAATAAATTACAAACGAAAGCATTATAAATTTCTACATAACCTTCCAGTGGATCCCATTAAAAGTAACTAGAATTGGCCAATAAAACTGCATAAAAAATTATTTAATACCCATTTTTAACAAACTAAGCCTCCTATATCATTGACAGGACCATCAATCACGCACGATCTAGCACATCATACAAGTGATTCAATCAGACTTCACTTAAACCATATAATTAAGTCACCGGATGGATTTCAGACCTCAAAATAGAAAACCACCAAACTTTAGCTTCTTTTTCACAAACAACTTAACAATATATGGGGCCATCGATATTAGGGTGCAACAAGCATATGAACCCAAAATTCTCAAATCACCAATCTCACCCAAATACTACAGGAAGAACTCTGTACTATAAAAATATTTTAATTTAATCAAACGTGTCTACAAACAAAGTATCCCAATTAGGATTCTACTTGGGCAGATATTCGGGGATTCTTATACGCGCTTGTAAAACGAGATTCTAAACAAACATAACCTATACAATAGGGTGGATCGATTTTACATTTTTTTCGATTTCCATATTCTAATAGAGACAAAAACTTGCGCATGCATGAGAAAATAGCCTCTGCAAAATCTTAGCTTAATAGGTAATCATCTTCTGCCCCCGGCAGAGCGATGAAAATCATATTTTAGTAGTCAAAAACGTATTTTTAAACCCTAGCCTAGAGTCATAAAATTTTGCGTGTGTGTTATTTCATGCCTAAGCAACGATATAAAGGCTATGGGAAATATATAAATGCATTATTTAAGACAAAGAGCCGATCTGAAAATATGTATATTATACATATTTTCAGATCGGCTCTTTGTCTTAAATAATGCATTTATATATTTCCCATAGCATTTATATCGTTGCTTAGGCATGAAATAACACACACGCAAAATTTTATGACTCTAGGCTAGGGTTTAAAAATACGTTTTTGACTACTAAAATATGATTTTCATCGCTCTGCCGGGGGCAGAAGATGATTACCTATTAAGCTAAGATTTTGCAGAGGCTATTTTCTCATGCATGCGCAAGTTTTTGTCTCTATTAGAATATGGAAATCGAAAAAAATGTAAAATCGATCCACCCTACTATACAAGCTCCCATTCTACTCAAGACAGGTCGATGACGCCGGCACAATTTTCAAAACTGGAGAACACGAACGTAGGTTCATTACCATAGCAAGATAAAACACTAAAACTTACAATAACTTAAAAATTAATTTTTCAATTAAACGTTGTGTTAGAAAAGTATAATACCTTAATGAGTACAAGCATACTCGTAAAATCAAAATTCACAACTATTATATACCAAAAAATACAAATTCCTAATTAAAACAGCAATTCATGACTAAAAATCAAGGGAGAAAGTCACAATCTTGATGCGAGCGTTCCCACACCAAATCCCAGATTACCTCTCGTTCGAAACGAGCGGTTCAGAGCCATTTTGATTATATAATTATAAAGCCGGAAGGAATGATCTTTTATTAATACGATGGTGACACCTTCATCTACAATAGAATGATGACTGGGACTTGGGAGATTTTCAAGTTCTTTCATAATTACACAAATTTTATCGCAAGTATAAAATGGGAACAAGACCATTTTTGGATGAAATGATGAGTGATAATGAATTTCACTTATTAAAGAAAACCTACCCATACCTTTCCTTTCAACCTTTCAAATGTTCCGTGCGATGATTCCTCATTTCACGAGGGTCAAGCTTGTCGCCCCTCCTCTCGAGTTGGCCTGGTGAAGTAGGGAGTTGGTTTCTTGTATTCTCCACCTCACATAGCTAGTGATGTGAGTCGTTTTTTATTGTGTCGTTTTGTTTTTTTTGTCGTTGTTTTTGTTTAAAACGAAGATAGTCTGTTTTTTTTGTTTTTTATTGTTTTAAACTTATTCCATATTTTTCTTCCTTTAATCTAATAAGTATATTAGTATTACCTATAATTTACTATACTACCTACCATGCTTATACGGTTATACCTAGTATGTATAGTCATCTTTTAGAAAAAATGTATCACGCAAAAAGTATATAATAGAAAGGAAAAACAAACCCTCATTTTTTATGTATATATATATTTTTTAACTAGAACATAAAACATTCTTCCTCGTTTCAAACAATATACATAATTGTGATTGGCAAGAGTACCAGTATATATATTCCAGATAGAAAAAAAAAACTATTCACCTTTTTTTGAACCTTTTTGTTAACCTAATGTTGTTTAACCTTCATTTCCATGGAAGAATCATCACTAGATTGGGTAGAGCATATATGCTAGTTTCAATATCACAGGCACTGGTATAATATACATAATAAAAAATACATAATACTGGTATAAAACAATATATATAATTGTGATTGGCAAGAATACCAGTGTGTATATATATATACTGTATATTCCAAATAGAAAAATAAAAAAATTAAAAATATTCATCTCTTTCTTTAACCTTTGTGTTAACCTAATGCTGTTTAACTTTCATTATCTGATTCTATTTCCATTGAAGAATCATTACACTGGGGAACAAATTTCAACTTTTTGTCTATTGAATTAGATTTGACAGTTAGTTCTAGGTAATTTAGGTGCGCTGAGCACGAATTTTTACTCGGTTTTGCTCTATCAGGTCCTGATTTTGCTCAACACCCCTCCTCTCGTCGTATTCATAAAAAGGTTTTTTTCTCAATACTCGCTAAGTGTTTTTGCAGTTACACATTATGCAACTAGGTTTTTATCTAGGTATTTGTACCTATTGTTATGGTATTGTTGTATTATGTATATTTTTATATGTAACACCCTAAAAATATTTTTAATTTTGTCATTTTTAACCCATTTTAATATTAGTAAATTAAGCTAAAAATATCATAGAATTCTAAAATTTCTCGAGCGTTCCTGTTCTCTGTAGAGTATTCTAGAGGGACAACTAAAATATATAAAAGCGACTCGTTTCCAGAGTTAATCAGTCAATTCAATCAGTCAGTCAGTCAGTTGAGTTAGTTAATTAAGTTTGGGCATTAACATAATTTTGAATTGGCATATGATTTAGTGAGTAATTTTGTCATCGTGATTTAATATAGTTGATTTAATTAGACGTAATTTATATTGTACCTACTCATCCGTGTTTCTAGTTTAATTTCATAGATTGTAAGTACCTATTTCATAATAAGTACCTATTTAAACTAATTTTTGTGTTTATATTTCAGATTTTCTTAAATTTATATGAATTAAGGGCTTTAAATACCTTTACAAATTGGCAGAACAATCAAGCAATATGTCATCAAGCACTAGAAAGTTCAAATGCAAAACAACCCTGATTCCTTCTGTTATATATGTGGAAATTTTACACTTCCACATCAACGAGCAAATATAACTGACTTCGTAAAAAGAGCTTACTTAGCTTATTTTGGCATAAAACTGGGGGACCAAGATAAATCGTGGGCTCCACATAAAGCCTGCACTATATGCATTGAAAGACTGCGACATTGGACGAAGGGTTCGGATTCAAAAATACCTTTTGGAGTTCCGATGGTAAGTTTATGATTTCATAAAACTACGTAATTTAATCACTAGTATACTGTAACTTACCTAAATGTAATTGTAACTTAGGTACATAAACAAAAATTTACAGAAAATGTTTATAAGAATCTCAAATATTGCGTAAGGTTGAAACACATAGAAATGTTAAATGTTTGGGTGATAACTTTTGATAAAATTCATAAAAACAAGTCTCTCGTCGCTTTTGTTAACGCTTTACAATTTTTTTTCCATATCAGGTGTGGCGAGAGCCTACTAACCACGAGACCGATTGCTACCTTTGCTTTGTCAAGACTTCGGGCTTCACTAAGAAAAATAAACATTGTATCGAGTACCCAAATTTCGACACCGCGATACGACCTGTGCTACATTCAAATGAGATCCCCATTCCAAAATTTAAGGGTCTGCCAACTCAAGAATTAGTTGAAGATGTTCCTGAAAATATTGTTATGCACTTTGAGGAGTCAGACACCGATTTTGACCCCAGCGTATTTGAAAGTCAAAACGATCCGCAAAAGTTTAACCAGGCCGAGTTGATCTTGTAAGGGATCTAAATTTGCCAAAAAAGGCTGCGGAAATTTTAGCTTCAAGACTTAGAGAGAAAACTTGCTTACTTCAAACACATACATTTCATTTTACAGAAAAGAGAAGAAGAACTTGTTAAATATTTTAGAACAGAGGATAGTTTAGTATATTGCTGCGACATAGTTGGTTTGTTAAAGAAGATGGGGGTTGAGTCTTACGATGCAAATGATTGGCGCTTGTTTTTAGACAGTTCGAAAAGAAGTCTTAAGTGTGTGTTGTTGCATAATGGCAATCTATACGGCTCGATACCGATTGGGCACTCAACAAAATTAAAAGAAAAGTATGAACATATAGAAAAGGTTTTAAATCTTATCAAATATAGGGAGCACGAGTGGATCATATGTGTTGACTTAAAAATGGTTAATTTTCTGCTAGGACAACAAGGAGGGTATACTAAATATCCCTGCTTCCTTTGCTTATGGGACAGCAGAGCCAAGGAAGAACATTATTTCAAACAAATCTGGCCAGCACGAACATCACTTACTGTCGGAGAAAAAACGTAATTAATCCACCTTTAGTGAGCAGAGATAAATCATATTTCCTCCTCTGCATATAAAACTAGGCCTCATTAAACAATATGTAAAAGCTTTAGATACGAACGGCGAGTGTTTCAAATACATAACTTCAAAATTTCCAAGTTTAAGTTATGAAAAAATCAAGGCGGGAATTTTCGACGGTCCACAAATAAGAACAATGATTAAAGACAGCAATTTTCCTAATGTCATGAATGAACGCGAAAAAAATGGCTGGTTCTCATTCGTGGACTTGATAGAAAACTTTTTAGGCAATTATAGGGCAGATAACTACGAAGAAATCGTAAAAAAAACTTTAAGGGACTACAAAGAGTTAGGTTGCAATATGAGCATAAAAATGCATTTTTTGAATAGTCATCTTGACCAATTTCCAAGTAATTTAGGTGATGTAAGTGACGAACAAGGGGAGAGATTCCACCAAGATATCAAAATTATGGAGGAACGGTACCAAGGCCGCTGGGATTCCCACATGATGGCTGATTACTGCTGGTGCTTGAAAAGAGACCTGCCATCAACAAGCAAATACGCTAGAAAGTCTTACAAAAGAAAAATTTTGCCACAGTGAAAGCTTCATATCTGTTTGTTTTTTTATTTTAAGTCATTTCTATCGTTATAATGTAATTTTACTGTAGTTTGAACTGCTTGTATTCATGAAACTTGAAAAAAAAATTTAACACATGACTTAATTTTTTAGTCCTAATTTGAAAAATCTGGAAAATGGCACATAGGCTGTCGACAAGAATCAGGACCTGATAGAGCCAAACCGAGTTGAAATTCGTATTCAGCGCACACAAATTACCTAGAATCAAGTGTCAGATATCATTCAATAAAATACGTGTTGCCCAGTGTTATCACTAGATTGATTAGAGCATATAGTTTCAATATCACAGGTACTGGTACTTATTGCAGATTTGGATGTTGACGAAGCCAATGTAGCACCATGTTTTACTTCACTTTCTTGGAATTTTGCATTTTGGGATATAAATACTAGCTTTGCTGCTCTGTCTGTGCTTAACCGGTTTCTTTTGGCTGTATGGATATTACTGTATGTGCTAAATGATCTCGGAGGTAATGAAAGGGCGAAATAGAGGTGTATGAGTTTGTGTAGGTATATATGTGAGTATGCGTGCGTATGTATCTGGAATTCTGGATGTATGCGTGTGTATGGGGTATATAATAGATATAAATATGTGTATATAAGTATTTATGTATATATTGGTATATATGTATATGGGTGTATGTGTATGTATATATATATATATATGGATGGTCTCGGGGGAAAATATGTCATCGCGGCAGGGCCGGATTAAGACCTTTAGAGGCCCTAAGCACTTAAAAGATTTTGGTGCCCCATATATATGTAATTCAAAATATAAACAAAAATAAGCCATAAAATAAACATCACTTGATACAACAGCAATATAGAGAGTTTATAGTTTCTTTTATTTTAATATTAATTTATATTACAATTCTATAAACCTAAATCTTTCTGTAAAACAATACCAAATGATTATGTAAAATATATATTTAATATTATATGCACAAATCACACGTTCAGAATAACTTCCTATAGCACACGAAAATATTTAATCTATATGTATTTTTAATATGGCGCTCAAAGATTTGATATAAACAGAATAATAACGCAAAGCGTAAAGTGTGTGATTACAACGAAATATATTTATTCTCTCAAAAGGGTTGTTGTTCACTACAAATTCAAACAATGAAAAAAAATAAATACTATATATGAATATATATAATTCAGTTTTCAACAGCTTATAGGCTATAAGCCGCGATTATAATAGTATAATAAATCCATGGTAAATCCGACAATGGAAAATTTCTGTGGTGCCCCCCTTCCCTTGATGCCCTAAGCACGGGCTTATTTTGCTTAATGGTTAATCCGGCCCTGCATCGCGGGTCTAAAGGATAGTTAAGTGGGAGATTCAAAATCCGAGGCATGGATGGGAGAGTCCTGGAAAGGTTGGACAATGGGCAGTCAGCTACCAGCCAGTGTTCTCGCAAGTTTAACGGATCTCAAGATACAAGACTTTCAGTGCAAGAAAGAGGCCAGTTTTTTTCTGTAAATAGGCTGAAAAGGACATTCTATACTGGTACCATATGGCCTATTTTATTATTTATTTATTTATTGGATCAAATGTAGAATTCGGACCCCAGCCTTCTTTAGTTAGCTTTATAAGGCTAACTAACGAAAATATCACGACCTAACCTAACCAATCGTTAGGTTAACTGTACGCCCTTGACGATTGGTTAGGTTAGGTCATGATATTTTCGTTAGTTAGCCTTATAAAGCTAACTAAAGAAGGCTGGGGTCCGAATTCTACATTTGATCCTATTTATTTTTATAATATATATCATTGCAAAAGTATACCTTAGGACAAAAAAAAACCGTTTTTTAACATCACTACACATAGCCAGGTAACACCCGGCTCATCGGGGATTGTTCTGAGCCAGGCGTCTAATCTTCTTTTGAAGATGTCCACCGCAACACCACTCGTGTTCCTTAGGTCTTTGGGCAGCTGATTAAACAGTCTTGGTCCTCTCACAACAAAACTATTTTCTTTCAGGGTTAAAGATGTTCCCTGTCTAGCCTTTAATTTGGGAACACGACACAGTCTTCCTTTTCTACTTTCCACCGTTGTTTGCGGAGTTACAGGGTTCAGAGTAAGATTAGGGACTAGTTTCTCCATTATTTTCCAAGTGTAAATAATGGTTCTCTCTCTCTCTCTCTCTCTCTTCTCCTTTCCAGTGAATATAGGTTTAATTCACGCAACCTTTCCCAGTAATTTAGTTCTTTGCACCCATTGATCTTGGCTGTGAAGCTTCTCTGAATCCCTTCTAGCTATCTAATGTCTTCTTTTTTAGATGGAGATGTTAGGACCGAGCAGTATTCCAATTTGGGTATGATCAGTGTTTCCAGTAGAGGAATCATTATATTCCTATCCCTTCGTTTAAAGGTTCTCTGTATCTGCCCAGTTATTCTGCTATCTTATTTTGTGTTTCAAATTTCGCATCGTCAATCATTACAACTCTTAAATCTTTTGCTTTAGAATTTCTCTGAATTTCCTGTCAATTTGGGGTATAATATTCCATGACTTTAGGTCCTCCCTTTTTCCGTACCGTTGAAATTTTTCTGTTAAACTTCACATTGTTGTCTTTCATCTACTTGTAGATTCTGTTAATGTCTGTTTGTAGATATCCTATATCGTCTGGGTTTCTTATTTTTCTACTGATCTTTGTCATCGGCAAAGGATGTTACTGTGCTATCTCTGGTAACGTCCTCATCTATGTCAATTAGCATGATTATGAAGAGTAGTGGAGATAATACTGTTCCTTGTGGTACTGAGCTGAGGACCTCTGATTCTGATGAAGATACTCCTTGTCCTGTAACGACTTGCTGCCGCTCATTAAGAAAATTATATATCCATTGCCCTACTTTTCCTGTTATTCCCATATATTTCATTTTATTATGATTCCGTGGTCACACTTGTCGAACGGTTTGGCAAAGTCTATGTATATTACATCATAGTTTTCATTACTTTCAAGTGCATCAATAATGTTGTTGTAGTGTTCCATTAGTTGTGATAGGCATGATCTGCCTGACCGAAACCCATGTTGGTTATCATTGAATTTTTTCTGAGTTCCCAAAAAGTAATAGATTTTCTGTCTAACTATTCTTTCAAATATTTCAGTGCGATGAGATGTAAGCGACACTGGCCTATAGTTCTTGGCCTCGGATCGATCTCCTCCTTTATATATTGGGACTATGTTCGCGCTCTTCAGGATGCCCGGTATTTCTCCCGTGTCTAGTGATCGTCTCTGAGGTGACGTGTATGTATATATATATATATATATGTATATAGTCTAAAAGTCACTAAAGAGTAAATATCACTAAATCTAAGCTGAATGGCAAGAGCAAGTCATAAACGAACCAACGCGGCTGTTCGTATTGCTTTGGTCTGGCCTAGACATGTTTTTTCCTATCTGACCTAATCTTTGGTGCTGAGTAAAATTAGGTGATGAATCTAAGGTGACAAATCGGGTAGGAAGTTGTTCGTACTTAAGTATAGTTAGGGGTAATGTCTATAGCTTCTAAATTGGTAATGTAAGAGAGAGTTAGGTAGGCTGTTTGTGGGACACAGGAATAAAACGGTAGGCTTCAAGGAATACCTAATTCAACGCACCGGTAAGTGCTTTTGATTGTTTGCTAGAACCTAAGTACCTAACTGGGGTGTCTACCCCACGCTATCACATTTGGCGACGAGGATGGGATTTGGCTCATTTGGTTAAATTTTGTTCATTGGGTTAAATTTGGCTCATTGGGTTAATTTGGCTTATTGGGTTCAAGTGGTTGTTTGGAAAATTGGATGTAGCCTAGTGGGTCGTCCGATTTGGTTTGTTTGTGTGGGTAAGCTACCGTACTATAGCGTAGGTCCCGCCGCCCTAACTCTAAAAACTAATTCCTACTCAGCCCTAACTCTAAAACTAATTCCTACTCAGCCCTAACTCTAAAACTAATTCCTACTCAGCCCTAACTCTAAAACTAATTCCTACTCAGCCCTAACTCTAAAACTAATTCCTACTCAGCCCTAACTCTAAAACTAATTCCTACTCAGCCCTAACTCTAAAACTAATTCCTACTCAGCCCTAACTCTAAAACTAATTCCTACTCAGCCCTAACTCTAACTCTAAAACTAATTACTACTCAGCCCTAACTCTAACTCTAAAACTAATTACTACTCAGCCCTAACTCTAATAAAATTCACTATTCAGCCCTAACTGGGGAGTAACTAGACCAAATTTAAACCTAACCTAACCTACTTCACGTGATTTGGCCTAATTCGGTTTTGCTCTAGCATGTCGGTGATTGGCCATATAAGCCCCTACGAAGACAATGGGGAGGACTTCGAAGCTTATGCCACTAGGGTGAGGTTGTTTTTCGAGGCAAATTCCATTCCGGATGCTAAGAAAGTACCTACCTTTTTAACTATAATAGGCCCTAAAACGTTTGGTTTAGTTATGGACCTAGTTTCTCCTAAAGCACCGGAAACTTGCACCTATAATGAATTGGTACAGGCCCTAACCGATCACTACAAACCCCGAGTAGTTCTCATCTATGAACGTTTCAAATTTTATTCAAGGCATCAGACGGGAAATGAAAGCATTGCAGAGTTTGTTGCAGGAATAAAAAGCCACAGCCGTACGTGTAAATTTGGGGACAAATTAGATGAAATGCTAAGAGATAGGTTTGTAATGGGTCTCAAAGAGGAGTCTACCCAGAGAGCCCTATTAGCCATACAGGACCTAACTTTTAGTCAGGCTGTAGAAATAGCTACGGCTAGAGAAGCAGCTGCTAAAGATGTTAGAGCTTTTGGAAATCATAGTAGTAAAGCCAAACACGTAAATAGCTTTAAATCTTCTAGGCCTGGCAGACCTAACGAGCCTACTAGACAGGCAAATAAAAGGTATGAGGCGAATACGACTAAGCCTACTAATTCTACTAAGCCTTCCAAGCCATGTACAGGGTGTGGAAAACACCATTGGAAGAAAGATTGCCCTTTTAAAGAAGCAGTTTGCCGAAACTGTAGTAAAATAGGCCACATAGCTAAAGTGTGTTTTTCAAAGAAAACAAAGGGTGAAAATTCTAATTTTAACATTTCTAGTATAAATCCTCAAAAGGGAAATACTTCGAACATTGGAGTGGAGTACCTATTCTATGAGCAGCAAAGTGGGAAAAATACAGGCCCATATATTGTAGAGGTAGGCCTAAATGGGATTACAGTTCCTCTAGAATTGGATACGGGTGCTGCCCGGACAGTCATGTCCAAGGTAGTTTTTCATAAGATTTTCAAAAACACACCTAAACTACATGCATCTAAAACGATTTTGAAGAAGTACGGGAACATACAAATACCTATTTGTGGAGAAGCATACGTCACAGTTACACTCAACCAGAAAACTTTGTCTCATCCTTTAATCCTTTTAGTGGTGGATGAGCAAGGGCCTACTATACTAGGCCGTGATTGGATTGATGCTTTGAAAATGCCAATTGACAAAATCTTGCCAAGGGGTCAGGCAGATGTGCATACACTCTCATATCCATCTGACATAGACTCATTGTTAAGGGAGTTTTCTTCTATTTTTGGGCCTGAAGTAGGCAACCTAAAAGGCCATCAGGTCTGCATAGAAGTAGATCCTAATGTAACTCCGAAATTTTGTAAGGCTCGTTCAATTGCGCATGCACTGCGGGAGAAGGTAGATTTAGAAATTGACAGGCTGCTAAAAGATGAAATTATTGAACCAGTCACACACGCTAAGTGGGCTGCCCCAGTAGTTCCTGTACTAAAACCGGACAAGTCCGTGCGGTTATGCGGGGATTACCGTTTAACAGCAAATAGAGCCGTCCTTCTAGATTGCTATCCTATACCCAAGCCTGATGAATTATTTAGCTCTCTTGCTGAGGGTAAATATTTCACAAAACTCGATATGTCCCAAGCCTATGCTCAACTAAGTTTAGATGAAAACTCTAAAGAATTAACTATCATAAATACGCACCGAGGCCTATATAAGTACAATAGGCTATGCTATGGAATAGCATCGGCTCCAGGTATTTTTCAGAGGACAATGGACCAAGTTCTAGGTCACATTCCAGGGGTACTTTGCTTTCTAGATGATGTCCTCATTTCAGGTTCGACTAAAAAAGAACACCTAACTAGATTAACCACGGTTCTAAAAAGACTCCGGGATGCCGGACTTAAGCTAAAGAGAGAAAAGTGTTCATGGGTCACTAATGAGGTTTCATATTTAGGGTTCCGCATAGATGCCTCAGGCATTCATCCAACGGTGGATAAACTAGAAGCAATAGAAAAGGCACCACCTCCACAAAACATCACACAGTTACAAGCTTATTTAGGTCTCCTAAACTTTTATAGGAAATTTTTGCCGAATGCATCGACTTTCCTTGAACCCCTAAATAAGCTATTACGATCTGGGGAACAGTGGAGATGGGAGAAAACTCAAAAGGAAGCATTTGAGGCTTCCAAGGACGTACTACTAAAGTCCACTCTCCTAGTGCATTATGATCCTAAACTTCCTCTCGTAGTTTCAGCAGACAACAGTTCTTATGGAATTGGGGCAGTGTTATCTCACCACATTGATGGTGTAGATAGGCCTATCTGTTTTGCTTCTAGAACACTAACTGAGACGGAAAGACGATATGCACAAGTGGAACGTGAAGCATTAGCCTTAGTATTTGCAGTAAAAAAAATTTCATTTCTATCTATGGGGTCATGAATTTAAACTAATTACTGACCATAAGCCTCTTTTAGGTTTATTTTCACCTAATAAAAATATTCCAGTATGGCCTCAGGTAGGATTCAACGATGGGCACTGATTCTACAAGCCTATAAATTTGACTTAGTACATCGGTCAGGTAAACTTCTAGGTACGGCTGATGCGCTAAGTAGGTTGCCCTTAGAAAATCCAAATGATTGTGTACCTATACCTACAGAATGGGTTCACTTGGTGGAGTTTTTGGAATCCACTCCAGTATCTGCAGTACAAATAGAGCAGTGGACAAAATCAGACCCTATTCTGTCTAGGGTCATCCATTTCTGCTCAGTTGGTTGGCCTACTAAGGTTGAGAGTGAATTACAGCCTTTTATTCAGCGTCAGTCTGGCCTCTCTATTCAAAATGGCTGTCTCTTATGGAGCCACAGTGTGATTATTCCAAATAAAGGCAGGTTGAATTTAGTGAAGGAACTTCACGCTGAACACATGGGCGCAACAAAAATGAAAGAGCTGGCGAGAGCTTATTTCTGGTGGCCTGGTTTAGATGGAGAACTCGAATCATTGGTTCGTTCCTGTCAAAGCTGCCTAGAGAACAGAGATCTCCCAAGGAAAAGTCCACTTCATCCTTGGGAATGGCCTACTATACCGTGGCATAGGATCCATGTTGACTATGCAGGTCCTATAAATAATACTTATTTCCTAGTCATTGTGGACGCCTACTCTAAGTGGGTGGAAATTTTTCCAACCACTTCCACGACTTCGGGTGTTACTATTCGCTTACTCCGTTCAGTTTTCGCTCGATGGGGTTTACCCGTAGTCCTGGTTTCCGACAATGGTACTTGTTTTACCAGTGAGGAATTTCGTTCCTTCGTCCACCTAAATGGCATTAGACATGTCCGGTCTAGTGTTTTCCACCCGTCTACTAACGGTCTCGCGGAAAACATGGTCCGTACTTTCAAGTCGGCCTTGCGTCATTCTCGTGGGGAGGAAATGCAAGTGGTGTTGGATAAATTTTTGTTTAAATATCGAATAACACCACACACCACGACGGGGGTGTCTCCCTCTAAACTTCTGATTGGCCGGGGAATTCGTTCAGTTTTTGATTTGTTACGTCCAAACGAAATGTTACAACAACGAGTTTTACGCCATCAGGAAAAACAGAAGTTGTACCACGACACTAAAAGAGGGAGAGTTCTAGAAGCGAAACCTAATGATCCAGTTGTGATTCGCAACTATGGGGCTGGACCAAAATGGGTTCCTGCAACTGTGCAGGAGAGAACGGGCCCTGTTTCCTTCAAGTGCCAACTAGAAGATGGTCGTTCTATTAAACGCCATCAGGACCAGATATGGGAACGGGAAGTGCAGAAGGACCAGAGTCTTCCGGAAGAGAGAACTGATCCTCCGGAAAATGGTTCAACTTGCCCGCCTATACAGGTTGCACCTAATCCTACTACATCAACCCCGCTCCGCAGGTCGTCTAGGGTCCCTCATCCCCCTAACAGACTAAACTTGTAGGGGAGGAGTGAGGTGACGTGTATGTATATATATATGTATATAGTCTAAAAGTCACTAAAGAGTAAATATCACTAAATCTAAGCTGAATGGCAAGAGCAAGTCATAAACGAACCAACGCGGCTGTTCGTATTGCTTTGGTCTGGCCTAGACATGTTTTTTCCTATCTGACCTAATCTTTGGTGCTGAGTAAAATTAGGTGATGAATCTAAGGTGACAAATCGGGTAGGAAGTTGTTCGTACTTAAGTATAGTTAGGGGTAATGTCTATAGCTTCTAAATTGGTAATGTAAGAGAGAGTTAGGTAGGCTGTTTGTGGGACACAGGAATAAAACGGTAGGCTTCAAGGAATACCTAATTCAACGCACCGGTAAGTGCTTTTGATTGTTTGCTAGAACCTAAGTAACCTAACTGGGGTGTCTACCCCACGCTATCACAGTCTCTATATCTAATATAGGGACTCATCGATTGCATTCTTACAGTTTTTGATCAGTGTGGCATTCCATTTGTCCGGTCCTGCAGCTGAGTGTGCTTTTAGTTCCCCTATAGCTTGTGTAATATCATCTGTCGTAAAGTCGAAGTCCGTTATACTTTCCCCTTGTAGTTCTTCAAAGAACGCGTTTCTATCGCATATAAGTTTGTCAGTTTTGGGGATACTGAAGGATGATTCGTACTGAGCTCTTAATATTTCAGATGCTTCTGTTAGATCATCAGATAAAGCAGTCTTTGTTTTACAAAGGTCCGATAGGAGGTTAAGCTCATTATTACATTTTGTACAACCTGCAAGCCATATCTTATTATTATGGATAAACAGGCCACAGCTTGAAGGGTGAAAATGAATTAATATAAACGGGCAATTAAATGCAGTGGGGAGAACTCCGCAACTTTTAATCACGTCAGAAACGAGAATGACTCCTTGAACAAGGAGGAGATTGTAGACACCACTCGATCAGGAGAGTACTCCCGGGGAGACGTGAGACAGGGAGTACTAGAACTCCCGTTTCTCGTGCCACTGTCCTCCTTAGCTAATCTTTTCCGTGTTTCATCTACCTTGTGGGCAGTCCAGCACGCTCTCAAACACACCTTTCTCCTTCTATTCTTCACTACACATGCATGCATTTTACACACTACACAATCTTTTCAAAATTTATTTAAGAAAAAAAAAAAAAAATATTGTGGGTCTCCGAGATCTTGATTTTGGCTCTCTCCTTACACAAGGAAGGGGGAGCATTTTTGCGGATGTTTGCCCTTGCCCCGTCCTTACTACATAAAAAAGTAAAAATCATTTTAAATTTTGATTGCATTAAGAAAGAAGGGATTAGAATCATTTCACTGATAAATACACAAACATGTTGAGGGAAGAAGGATTATATCACTAAATTGGTGTAGCCCTATACCACACTTTTCGAGAGAGAATCTGACCTTGAAATTGACGTGGGAACACTCATGTGGAGACTGTGATCTCTTCTTTCGACTTTACTTCGGCCCCAGACTTCAAATTTCAAATGAAGTGTGTCCCCGATGGATGTGAACAGAAAGGTCGTCTTTCTTAAACTTTTTTCTCAGCGTAGCTTTTTTATCTCGTTTATTAAGAAATTAATTTACCTTTCAAAATAGCAAATACACGAACCTACAAAATATATTTGGAAACCGTTCGATGCAGAAATGCACAAAAGTAAACAACCTTACAATATGAAAGAAGAGATTCAAAAAACGCTTACAATTATATGAAAACAAAGAATTACGAAAATTCAGACACTCAAAATAACTGACAGACAACACAAACTCTATTCCGATCAAATAATTTTTAATAACGGCCAGAACAAGTCTAAAACCAGCCGTAGTGTCACGAAAATAAAAGTCAACAAATTAAAAAAAATTATGTACTATATGGTCCTACTTGAAGCCCATCAAACTTTCCGGATGTTTCCCAACAAGATCATCAATACAGTCCAAGGAAAACAATGTTGAAATACCTTTCCATATTCTCAGAACACTGTTTTCGTACGTTACACCTTTTATATCAATACTGCTTAATCAATGAAAGTAAAATCAAAGAAAAATATGTAATCTAATGATTTGTGTTCAGGATAATTTAATTGAAATATCGGTTAAAATTTAATAAAAATTGGAGTACATATATATACAGTATACAGGGTGTTTCATAACATGTGGGACACACTTTCAAGATGGATTCAGGACCTGAAAACAATGAAAAAAGTTTATATAAACATATGCCCGAAAATCTCTGTTTCCGAGTTACAGCCCGTTGTGTGGTCCAGGCAACTTCCAGCAAGTATCCGCCTTACCTTTAAAGGAAGTGCTCAAAATGACCGCCTTGCGCTTGAATACACGCCTGAACATGCCTCATCATAGACTGCCTGACCCGTTCAAATATTCCAGGTATTGCTCGTATTTTCTGGCATCCTTGTTCTATACGTTGGCGAAGCATTTCAACGTTGTCAATGGGTGTCACGTAAACGATGGATTTCAGATGACCCCCACAAGTAAAAATAGAGTGGATTCAGGTCCGGGGAGCGAGCAGGCCACGCAATGGGTCCTCCACGGCCTATCCATTTATCAGGAAAATGGTCATCCAAATGGTCTCTGGCTACTCGACTAAAATGACATACGACGTCAGAAACCAAGAGGAACTTCATCTAGTAAATCGCTTAAATCATTCCTTATAAAATTGGAATAGGATTCTCCTGTTAATCTTCCAAGCAAAACAAAAGGACCGATTAAGTTGTCGGCAATAAGTCCTGCCCATACATTAATACTAAACTCTTGTTGGTGCCTTGACTGGATGATGGCATGCCGATTCTCTTCGGCCCAGTAATGAATGTTGTGAAAATTGAGCACGCCATTTATTGTGAAGCCAGCCTCATCAGAAAACAACACTGAGGATAGAAAAAGAGGATCGCGAGCACACTGTTGAAGGAACCAAGTACAAAAAGCCTTTCGTGGTGGGAAATCAGCTTCAGTAAGGCCTTGTACTCTCTGAATGTAATATGGGTAAAGCTGTTGTTCCCATAAAATTCTCCACAGTTGTGTATCTTACACCCTCTGCTGCTGCTATCCTTCGGGTGCTGATACCAGGATGTTCCTCCACACGCTTCAGGACCCGCTCCTCCAACTTAACAGTTCTGGCGCTGATTGGTCTACCACCATCTGAAACTTGCTTGTTGAATATCCTGTATCACCAAGACGCTCGTCTATTCTCTGAAAGGTCTTATCTGGCAGACGGCGATTCGGAAACCTTTCCGCATACAGACGTCTTCCTGCGGCCGCATTACACTTGGCAAGTTCATACACGAGATGCATGTCTGCCATTTCTCTGTTTGAATAAGCCTCCGTTCTCACTTCAAATGCACACTATCACTGAATAGCACAAAAACTTTTAAGTTTTTTTTTTCACTGGACTGCACTGAATCACGGTAAGAAATTATGAATACCAACAGCGAAACACCGCGATGCACCTTTGACTGACTGATGGCTCTCCACTCAACGATATTGAAACATGAAATAGTGTGTACGAAACATTACTGATTTGAGATTCTCTCAGTTGATTTTCCGAGTGCATCATTCTCTTCATTTAGTCTTTTTATTTCTTCATTCAAGATTGATAACTGTCTGTTCATCAATTTCTCTCGAAATTCTTAGGTTATTTATTCTCTTCTGGTTGTTGGGTCGTGAATTCTTATATCCGCATATTTGGGGAACAGCTTTATTTATTTATTTATTTATTTATTTATTTAATTTATATATAAATAAATAAATACTATTTCTCCAGTTTTATGGCTAATAGCGTATTATAAAATTGGTGTTCTGTATACATTTATAAGAATTTTCTCTATTCTACCGAAGCCATGAGTAGTCGAAACTTAGCAGAATATTGTCCTCAGAAAGCAGTTGATTATTTATTGTGCAGTTTGGCAGAATAAAATGACCACCCAGCAAAATAAATAAATAAATAAATAAATAAATAAATAAATAAATAATATATATATACAGGGTGTCCGAGAATTATCTATACAATTTTTGGCTGTTATTAAAAGTCAACCATGACGTGTAGAAATTCCAGTGTTGTCCCATTTTACAGAGAATCTCATTAAGTTTTTTCTGATACCAAGTTGTGACAAGTTTTTTAGAAATTCCAGTGTGTCCGACCATTATCTGTACAATTTCATCTTTTAATAAAATTCTTGATAATACACGTAAAATTCTTAAACAAGATTATTTAGAATCTGTATTTTCAAAAGTTTCTTTTATTAAAGTAACGTTGTTACAAACATTCGATATGTGCACCATTAGTGATTCGCAAAACATCCAATCGATACTCCAAATGTTGCCATGTACGCTGCAGCATATCCACATCAATTCGCTCAATAGCAGCTGTGATTCTTGCTTTTAAATCATCAATGTCTGTCACCCACGTACATTTCTAAAAAACTTGTCAAAACGTGGTATCAGAAAAAACTTAATGAGATTCTCTGTAAAATGGGACAACACTGGAATTTCTACACTTCATGGTTGACTTTTAATAACAGCCAAACATTGTACAGATAATTCTCGGACACCCGGTATATATATTTTGCTGGGTGGTCATTTTATTCTGCCAAACTGCACAATAAATAATCAACTGCTTTTTGAGGACAATATTCTGCTAAGTTTCGACTACTCATGGCTTCGGTAGAATAGAGAAAATTCTTATAAATGTATACACAATACCGATTTTATAATACGCTATTAGCCATAAAACTGGAGAAGTAGTATGACACTAAAAATTACGGCATACATTACTTATTCTATTCCTGCGACATACAGGGTGTTTCACAACCGGTCTGCCATACTTTAGGGGGGTGATGTCGAGTAAAAAACTTAATACAACATAGGTGCTATTTCCAACCGTTGCAGAGCTACGGACGTTTTAAGATGTTTTAAAGATGTGCAAACAACAAATCCCTACTTGTGTGTAATTCGATAGATGGTAGCACTGGTGGTAGTTTCGGTTAACGAAGTTACCACTACTAATCCTCAGTTTTTTCTTTTAGTTGCTACGTTGTAGTCAATGTCGTAACATCGTTTCCCATTTGATCAGCGAAGTTAAGAGACGTTTTCCGAACCGCCGAGTACCGAACAGGCAAGTGTTTAGCGACACACACACACCAGAGATTAAGGGAAACAGAGACAATTGTTCCACGTAACCAAGAACATGTAGCACGACGGCCCATTGCTGTGGAGGAGCGCATACTGGACCAAGTACAACGTAGCCCAACTACCAGTGTTCGAAGGACTTCTAGACGAATTGGTGAATCCGCATCGTGTGTATGGCGAACCATACATGATGAGGGTTTGTATCCCTATCATTTGTAACGTGCGAGCTCTTCAACCGAATGATTACGATAAACTTGTTCAATTTTGCCAGTGGATGGTTATGCAACGCCAAATTCTTAACCGCATACTGTTTAGTGATGATGCACAATTCATTCAGGATGGAATTAACAATAGACGAAATTCCCACTTGTGGTCCGCCGATAATCCCCACGGTATCGTTGAAGGAAACTTTCAACATACATCGATTCTCGGTGAATGTTTGGTGTGGTGTAATTGGAGATCAACTGATTGGACCGTTTGTCCAAAAAAAAAGCCCGAAAATCCTGTACTAAATATAATGTCATTTAAATTAACGAAGTCACTAAATTTCTAGTTTAGCAGACGCATCATCTTTGAAGACCAGTGGTCTGCTGAAATTGAATAAAATTGTCTGGAGTCATCCAAAATAGCGTGGCAATGTGGTACTCAGAAGGTTAGTCAAGGATTACTAGGCATATATGCTACAGAATTTTACTGTAACTGGTTAGTTCTAGTTGACATTTATAGCGCATTTACCGAAGTTAAAAAAACCTTAGCTATCAAAGGTGCCAAGCTTATTAATCGTCACACAAACAAGTCTTTCGTATTAATACTGAGCCATGGCACGCTTACAGCTTACAAATACTTCTTCTAGGCCTAAATTACGTCACTTAATAGAGATTATTGAAGTAAACATTAACTCAGACTATACATTATGAAGAAACATCATTGAAAAATTAATTTCGATCGCCTCAGCGCAGCTGTTTCGGTAGTACTGAGAAAACTTAGTCGCCAACATCAGGTGCCGTTTTGTGGTGAATTTACTCGTGCGCGGAAATTTGTACGACTGGAAATTTGTACGACTGGAAATTTGTACGACTGGAAATTTGTACGACTGGAAATTTGTACGACGGTAATTTAAGTATGCGCTCTACCGGACTTTTTTGACTTAAGTATGCGATCTACCCATGATAATAACCGTGACTTTATTTTTTTATATAAACATAAGCACAGGTGCCAAAAAAAAAAGAATAAATAAAAGTAAACATTATTTAAATATTTATTTCAATTTGAAGAATTTTAAATTTTATCATGTATCACAGCGCATTAAAGGATTAACAGGTAGGTAAATGGTTATTGAATAGGTACAGGTGGTTAGGTTAGGTTAGGAGATTAATGAAAAAAAACTCGCAATATTTGCTCTACGATTTTTTAAATGACATTCGTTCTGTATATCGCTAGTTACATTTTCTCTTAAATTGGTAAGCTGAAATCTAGTTTCAATTATGCATTTAATTATTGTAATACATAATTTGTGATAATTTGTATTTTAACTTACCTAGTTTCAAATTCAATTTTATTAACTGATCATGAATTTCTTGCGTATGACGTATAAATTACCGCCGTACAAATGCTTGGCGTATAAATTTCCAGTCGTATAAATGTTCTGACGTATAAATGCTGGTGTACAAATTGCTGGCGTACAAATTTCCGTCGTACAAATTTCCGGGTTTTGAATTTACTTAATTCTGAGCAGTGGTTTTCCCAGATACGAAACTGCTCCCATCGAGGAGGGAAACATTTTCAAATCCTTTGCGAATCTTACTCTGAAAATGTCAAGCTGTTGAGTTTTGTTTTTAGATTTAAAAAATCACCTATACTAATGCCAGATTTATCCCGAGACAGACGCAAATCTCAGACACACGAAAGAAGAGCGTTATATAGTCTCTTTTCAAAGGTATAAAGTAATGCTGCATTTCATTTGCAACGCAAGAACGACAAAAGTTGACCTGGGTCGTTCGAAGGAACGGTCAAATTGTGTACAGTATATACTGTAGTTTAAGAAATGATTACTAACATTTGTGGTTGTAACTCCAGAATTTTCAATGGCAGTGATATTTACAAATATATTGTCCATTGTAAGCCCTGTTATTACACTGATTGAAGACGCGGGTGGGTTTTGTAACAAATTAAGTTTAAGATTTCTGACTGAGAAGCTAATGTACGATTCACTTCATTTCCAAGATTGATATTAAAGTCGCCCGCAACTATGGTATTTGATGAAAATGTTACATACCGAGTTATCTAAATGTCTTTGCAAGCCATTTACAGTAAATTAGTTTCGTGGTCTACATATTACACGAAAGAATAATTTTTTTCTTTTCTTTTACGTTAACATTAAGTTTTCCATATCGGTATTAGATAAAGAAAATACTTCATTGAATTCGTTAACCTTATTTACATAAACAGAAATACAACCATCCCTTGTAGAATGACCAGGGGTGTAGTGGCAAATTTTAAGGTGCAGGAGCTCTAAGGAAATACCGGCATGTTGGTACATAATTTTAAATTCTGCTATTATTCCATTGTACCGGTACGTCAGTTAATCAGGTTATCCCCAGAATGTGCGAAAAGTTGAATACATGAATTTTACGGTAGTACACCGAGGCGTAATAATTATCATCCAATCTTTGCAATTACAAACCATATTTAAGGGGAAAATTTGGCTCCCTGTTTCAATAAAAATACGCCTTTTAACTAAGTAAACCAAATTGGATTGGAAATCACAATTAGAAGCCAGTGCTTTCATCTCAGTCTGTTTGTTCCCAACTTCCAAGTATCAACTAAAAAAAATAAATAAAATTTTGATGAATGGAGGTACGGGAGCGGCGCTCCCGTAGCACTACCCCCCCCCCCCCCCCGAGAATGACATGCACTGCAATTTCTAGTTTATATATTGTAGTGTATTGGGTTTTTTAAAGAAGATAATGTTTAATAAGAAATTTAATTATGGTTTATATGTAAATAAGAAATTTATAATGTTTTGTTTGAAATTAAAAATATACAAAATACAAATTGACAACATCCGAGATGTGCCGAAGCGGGAGGCTGAGTAAAATGCCCAATTTTGGCAATTCGGTCTTTGGACGGGGTTTGCCCCCAATAAGGTGTTTTTCGTATTATAATGTTATAGTTTATTTAAAATATTAATTATGTCTCTCTCCGCGATTAAATGTCAACGCTAATTCCGCCCTCGCATTACCCCGTTCGTCTAAAGTATTTTGGCATAAATAAAAAGTCAGTAAATAAAAGTGTGTAATTTATCCTCGGTCCTCCTTTACTTTGTTCGAAAGTTAATGGCGGCTCACGGCCGCGTCTACCCATCTGCCATGGTTATAAAGTACAATGAAGCGAGTGTAAAGAGAAGAAAGAGCAGTGATAAAATAAATTGAATAAAGTAAAGTAAATAATGAATTGTGAATGAGGGGAATCACTACAATATCCAAACTTTTAATAATGTTTAAACAAATTTCGGTGAGAACTATAACCCTAAATTTGTCCTCAGAAACTTTTAAAAGGACTAATAATAATAATGAGGATGGGGTTGTTTAACCTCGTTCGCAACATCTAAGGTCATTAACAGAGGGGACCTACACTTAACGTGGAACTCAAATCACGGGTCGCTACATAATCTGGATGCAGAGGATGGTCTCCCGCCCAGACCCAATGTCGCTTAACTTCGCTGATCGACGGGAAACGGTGCTACGACATTGGCCATGACATAGCCTTTGTAGAAGAACAAGTTATTCATAGCAATTCTTAGGTATGGTGCGAATATTTAGATTAAGCACTAAATCCTTCGTAATAATGAAGTAACATTTACTTATTAAACTCATCAACAGTAAACAATGAACACTTATTTATAAGTCAAAATTATAATTTTCAAGGCAGTCATAAAATTTATTGTTTATAAATTACCTAAAAGTGAAAACGATTAATATCAGGACAAATAACAGAAATCTTGTTCATCAGAGGTCACTTTATCAGTATTTCATATAGGTTACCGATTTACAGAACACGCAAACAAAAATTTAAATATGAAAGTTATTTTTAAATCAAATTTGGAAACTTAATCGCCGAGTTTGGTTTTGGAGTTGGAAATTCAATCTAGTACCTACCTAACACTTTAAATTTACAGGTGGCTCTTGATTTTCGCACAACATCAAAGATGGAAACGAAAAAGTGCAGTTATTGTACGGGGTGATTACAAAAGAAGTATACAATTTCAAAAATTTATCGTGATCAAACTATTTCTGATACAAAAATAATAATAATGTCAATGGAAACAGTAACCCACAAAGTTTATTTTAGTTTAGAGATGTTCAATATGATTTCCGTGGGTAACCAGGAAAAACAACCGGGAAAAAAACCGGATTCGTGAAGCCATATCTTGCAGAAAGTGTGGAAAGAGTTTCAATATCGTTTGGACATTGCCAGGGTTACCCACCGAAATCATATTGAACATCTAGAAACTAAAAAAAAAACTTTGCGAGTTATTGTTTCCATTCATTATTATTAGTTTTGTATCAGAAATAGTTTGATCACAAATTTTTTGAATTGTATACTTCTTTTGTAATTACCCTGTACTTAAATCGCATTCCTATAACACCAAAGGTTTGTTTATTTACAACATGAACACCGTAAAATCAAAGAGTTATTGTTGCAGTACAGTCTCGTTCGCGTTAATAATTCAAATACCAAGAAGTAAGCTACTTGCATCGTGTCTTCTGGGCTGCCACGCTTTTGAAGCTTTCCTTTCGATCTTCCTTTACAATTTTACATCGTGCTTGACGAAAATAAATTGGGACCTAATATATGTTTTCTTATATGGGATTTTATATTCCTTTCTTTCGACAGCACGTCCAACTGATACAATACCAACATCCATCCATCGTGTTCTGTCTATCAGGCAGGTCCAACTCATGTGTCCCGCCAAAAGTGTTCTATCCTTGGCTATCCTTTTCATCTCATGGTAGCTCCTGCCTGCCTTCAAATCATCCAGCATTGCTTTCCTTTTCCTTCCCCTCGGCCTTCTACCTTCATATCTACCCTCTATCACCTCCTTCAACAATCCTTCTCCTCTCAACACATGTCCGATCCATTTCTTCCGTCTTTCTCTTATCACCTTAATGAGTCTTCTTTCCTCCCTCACCTGTTGCAGTACTTTGGTGTTCCCTCCAGCTTATCTATAGCATTCTTCTCCAAATCCACATTTCAAAACTTTCCGGGAGTTTCTTTTCAGTTGTTTTCAGTGTCCATGTTTCTGCTCCATACAGTACCACACTCCGTAATCAAGCTTTTTACTAACATTTTCTTCAGTTTCAAGTTGAGTTTACCTGTAAGTAGTCTTTTCTCTCTCACAAAAGCTACCTTACCCATACGAATTCTAGATCTTACTTCCTTATTGCAATCTCCATTGTTGGTTAATAAACTTCCCAAATATTTAAACTGCTCAGCTTCTTCTAAGGTCCGATTTCCTATCGTTACAGTAGGTTCATTTGTGCTCCTTTTCCTTCAATAGCAACATATACGTTCATAAAACCTTTGATACAGAGAAAAACAAGTTAATTTTCGGCTCTTTTTTGAATACTCTTCAGTCTTCACTTACGCATGACTAAGCTAACAAGAATTCTTACTATAATTGCCGAAAATGTGTGTGTGTGTGTGTGTGTGTGTGTGTGTGTGTGTGTGTGTGTGTGTGTGTGTGTGTGTGTGTGTGTGTGTGTGTGTGTAGAAAAAACTTGCGTTTCTGAACCGATTTCGACCAAACTTCGTGTGGTGGATGAGGGTGATGAGTAATGAACGAAAATGTGACCAGCATCCACCCACTCAACCAATTACTGGGCCCAAAGGCCCCAGCACCGCGATATAACTATAGAAAAGAGCGCAGCCACGAAAAATCTTGAGTTTCACATTGTGTCAAGATTTGTGAAGCTTAAGATTTTTATGAATATAATTTTTTTTGTCATCAAAAATTTTGGCTACGCATCGGAAGTCATGATAAGTAAAAAATAATGTGACAAGTTGTATTTGAAATTTAACTGCTTCGTGAGCTTCAAGTAAAATCTGAAGCTGCATTTAAAATTTAAGTGATTTGTGAGCTAATTGTAAATGTTGAACTCTAACTTGCTTAGAGAATATCCTTATCCTGCCCGTAGAACGGATATTTTTGCTAGTCATACCATAATTCAACGCATGTCTGTCCGTCTCCTTTTCAGGTCCAAACGGCTAGACTGATTTTCATGAAATTTGGCGACAACACTCTCTGAGATCCCTGGCGTGTTTTCAGCAACTTTTTTTTCAGATCGGGTGACCCCCCCAAAATTTATATGCACGAAGCACTTAAATTTCAAGATTTTGGCTCCTTGGTTTTGGGATGTGAAACTTAATTTTGATAGTTGCTTCCTTTCGTGAATTTGATTTGCTGGCTTTTCTGGCTATTAGAAAATATAAAGTTTTATAGAAGCGTGGATTGGTGACCTCCCCTATCATTAAAGTCTACAAGTAAACCAAGCCCCAACGAACTTCTACAGAGTTTCATACACTTTCGTGAAATGAAGAAAATCAAGTTGATCAACAAATTTAGAAAAGAATGTACCCATCAAAAATTTTAGCTACACATTGAAAAAAAAAAAAAAAAAAAAAGTTTAAATGTGTGTGCTTTGTGATCTTCAAGTAAAATCTGTGAAGCTGCATTTAAAATTTAAGTGATCCGTGAGCTAATTGTAGATGTTGAACTAACTCGCTTAAAATCAGAAAATTTAAAGATTTTCTCCAAAACCGGACACGTGAAGGAGAAACGAAGAACTTTTACCAACGATGTAGTGCTTAATTAAAAAAAAAATTGCTTTCAAATTTTGTTATTTGAAATAACGTTACCCTGCAATAAATTCGATATAAAGTATCGAACGTACGCCATTAGGAATTTTTACATTCACGTTTTTACATTCTTTGTCAAGAATAAAACATGTTTCCTAAACAATATTCTGGATTATAATACCAACACAATCTATACTATAATAAGAGAGCTGTCCGTCTGTCTGTCTGTCCGTCCGTCACACTTTCAGAAATTGTGAGAAAAAATTGTAAGAAAAAATTCAGAAATGATCAGATTCAGAAATCTTGACACAATGTGAAGCTCAAAATTTTCACGGCTGCGTTCTTTTCTGTAGTTTAGCCATGGGGGACGGGGTTATGCCCGTTAGGGGTTAGGTACCCGGGGGGTACCTAACCTTAACCCGGGCAAAGCCGGGTCAGGTAACCTTGTTATTAGTAACATCAGCAACATCACTGTACAGTAAATATGTATTGCCCGAAGAGTAATAACAGCCTTCCGCAGGAACTAACAAAAATATCTCACTCGTAGTGCAAGGTTTTTTTGCTAGTAACCTTAATTTGCTTACCTGCCTACGTTCAAGTGTTGAAAGCAGTGGCGGAGAAAAGGTCCACATCTGAGAAAGAACTCAACAGGTCTGAGCACTCAAGAACGGAACTCAAAGGATCAACAAACGACTGAAAAAAGATGAAAAGATACGTCCTTCTGTCAGGGACGTAGCCAAGGTGGGGGGGGGGGGGGGCGACGGAGGCAGTCCCCCCCCTTTGGAAAGTCCAGGGAAAAAATCTACGGTAATTACAACCAAGGTTCACCGCCAAACTATAACATTTAACAATTTGGTATCTATATATAATGGAAGGTGTATATTAAATAAATAAATAAATAAATAAATAAAAAATATATACACGATATTTTGCGTCATTTTTTTAAACGTCCAAACGCGTTTGGACGTGTTTAAACACGTATCGTGCTGAACTACTAAAATATTAAGCGCGAAGAAACTGAACACAGCTCGGCGCCAGTTAGTTTTGCATGCACTGCAGCATAGTACAGTGTGACGAGTTGGGCGTGCTGCATCATTGCATGTTGGTCAAGTTTCGTTAATTCGTTATACAATATTGCGATAGTCCAGGCAATTTGTAGTTAGACCTGGGCAAAATTGCTTCAGAAGCTTTCTAAACTGTTTCCAGCTCAGGAACCATTGCCGAATAACATATCCAAAATCCGACAAAATTGGATCCCGGGAACACCCCCAAAAATGAAATTCAAAATGGCGGACTGGATGTTTCCTACGAAAAAAAAAATATATATAATTTACGCTTTTATTTATAGAGATACATTTGATGCTTTTTCTTTCAGTTGTAATGTTTTAAATAATTCAACAATATACAACACAACCAGTTATTACGCAAATATAATGTTATATAGCTTTTTACAGATTTTTACAATCAATAATACAACAATTATTTTTTTCCCAGTTTCAAGTTATGTTCATTACAGAAGAAGTGATACCTGGTCACAAACATACAGAAATTAATCCTCTTCATCACTATCATCGGATAGATTACCGGTACTTGGGTTGTTATTGCAACCACTGATTTGGCACTCGCCACAAGCGGCTGAACAGGGCATTCCATTACGCTTGCATACACATCTTGAAGTAGCACATTTCGTCTTGCAGGAGCAGCGGATCATGTTGAGTAGATAATTTGGAGCTGGTGGCTTGTCGCAGGCTGTAGGGTAGTAGGAATTATTCTTTACATACCAACCCCACTGTTCTGCATCGATCTTCTCTTCTGTAGACTTCCAGATTAGTATTTGAAAGTATGTGCGAAAGCTGTGGTACTTTGTGGACGCATCGGTAGGTGGCAAACGTTCGGGTGTAACAAAAGATTTAGCTGTAGCTACCTTTTCAACTAACATTCGATGACGTAGTGGGTTAGTGGATTCAAGTGTTTTGCAGCCATACAACAGAAGCATTGCCTTTCTTCCAGCGGCTTCAATGTCAGAGTGTTGGCAACACTCAGAACAGAATGTATTTGCAACTGAACGGAGTTCAGCCACCTTCATCAGTGTGTCGAATGCTTTGGCTTTACCGATCGAAAAAATTCTGGATGTGCTATCACAGCCCGTGAAAGCATGCACAAACAGGAGATACTTGCAGATGTCATTGCCTAACAATGATTGAATGCTGAGAATATCATACACAGGATTAGGAGATGGTCCCCGTCTTATATCGCTGCGATAGTACAACTTGAAACCACTGTCCTTGGCATGGTACAGAAGGAGAATCAGCAAGTCGGTGTCTTCCCCTATTACTGTTGTAGTTGCATTTTCTGATGAGGAAACTGCTGCACGAACGATGTCCACATCAGCATCCCCATCTGCGTTGTGAACAGTACACCCGTGCTTCTTCAACATCTCACCTACGAGGGAAATAAATGCTTGCTTGTTGTTTTCATTAGCCAAGAAGTGTTCCTTCTGGCCAACAAACTTCATGCTTGGACTGAGATTCACATTTCTGCTTGTCTTGGTGCTGCGTCTTCTGTGGGTCATGTCCTTGATCGTAGGAGAGCTGCTGTAGCCATCAAAAACAATGATTGCTTTTCCATATGTTTTCAGAGTGAAATCGGCATATGAGTTGGCGATGCTGTCATATGTTTCATCTTGACGCCAGGAAACACGATGTAGTAGAGATCCACCATCCAATACGTACTGGTCTGTGCACTGAATTTCTTGAACTTCTTCCATGCGTAAAGTGTCAGTGTATTTGATTATTGCATGAGCTAGCTGAGACTTATCGGGTTTCCTCAAGATACTTCGTGATTCGAACAATGCAGGAGGATATGCACACAGTTCGTAACACATGACATCTTCAAGATTCATGTCTCCGCCAGTGGCAACAGTCATCATTCTCTGAAACAGTAGTGCAGGATCTACTTCTATATCTGAAGCATCAGTGATCACAACGGCAGAAGCAGATCCTAGTGTTTTCACTTTGTCAGATCTTTTGGCAAAATATGTAAAGGCTTGTTTCCCAATCATTTTTACGACAATGTTCGTACCGATTGAATGCAATTGATGAACGTTAACTCCAGGATCAGCAGTTAGCCCTGTTACAATGTTGCAGAGACCCGAGGTAGAATGGAATGGGGATAAGGATTCCAGACGTTCAAGTACTTTCTTCATGTCATTACTGTCCCTGATTTGTCTACTTCCCCTCATTTCCTTGTGCTGTTCACTACTTTCCAACAAAACTCTGGTGTATTCCTGCATTGCTAAGTTATAAGGGAGAGGCCACGTTGTCCTTTGGATGTCTGTAAATCCACTTCCGCGTGTCAGTCCGCCTCTGCTTTTCAGGGAACGCATTAGTACTTGTTCTATCACCAGGTCTGTGCCGAGTCCGGCCCATAATCTGTCGCTTCTTCTTACCACAAACTTACCTTCCTGAAACATTTTGTTAACGGCTGGATTTTCAGAAGGCAAACTTAACATTTTCTGCAGGTACAGGTATATCGATTTCAGGTAATTGTGATGTCCGGCTGCTGCAATTATGGGGATGGTCTCCAGCATAGCTTGCAAGTGCAAATCCCACGAGCCGGTTCTGTCTGCTGTTATCAAGGAACGTGCAATGTTGATCATTCGCTGATATTCCAACCAGAGTTGACTTGTTTGCGAAGTAGATTGTAGGTCAGTTTTCTTCGCATCCAAAGTGGTAGCAATCTGAGACAATGCATTCGAAGATTCCACATCCTCAACTGATTGTTTGGCGGTCATAACATCGTCGAGCAGGTCACAAGCTTCCTTATGGAGGTCATAAGGAGTTCCATCTTCATTACGAGGGAAAACGTCTGCGACTAGTAAGGTACTAAGAGCTGCATCTACTATCATATGACCATGTATCGCTCTTGAAACAGCTTTTCCAGACATCATGTGTTGCACGGCATTTGGTCCGTATATTTCTTGAAGTACTTCAGACAATCCTGAACCATTCATAAGAGTACCGACTGCTCCCAAAAGATTCATCAGAGTGTGAAATGATCCCAGCATTAAAACAATGTCCTGCAGGTCTCTCTGTTCATTGATGATTTGGGAAGCTTTCCAGAACAAAGGCTGATCAAAGGTAATAATGCATGGGACTTTTTGATCGCGTGCTATCTTGCTCAAATATAGTAATGTCGAAAATATGCAGGTCATGTCAGTTGGCGACATATCTATGATGGGAAGGAACGTGATCGACGCCACACCTGGATGCGAGACACTTGATCCACCTTGAATTGCCTGCATTGTTCCGGACCAACTTGGACCTGATCTTTCTGCTGAAGATATCTGCCAGAGAAGACTAAGTCGACTTATGGTGGCAGTGGGTACTGGAAGTTCGCGGAATGAGATGTCCCTCAACATGCTTCTCGCGTGTCTATATTCCCTAATGTCAACGGTTGCAATCTTCTTAATGTTGCGAAAAATGCTCTGTATGAATTGGTCCACAATTAACCCACCCCTTATATCTCCAGTCTAACTATAGAGTAGATCAAGTCTAGCCTAGAGGGGTCAGCCTAGAGATTCCGGAAATGGTCCAGAGCGGGCAGATAAATTGAGGTCCACAGTAGGATTCCTCACCAAATTAGGTTAGGGCAATCTACCTTCACCTTTGTTAAGCTATGAGTTGATGCTGGGTCTTAGGCCACAATGTAGGCCTAACTTGTCTGACCCAGCTTAATTTAATGTGATTAAATTACTGGGTTAAAAACTCAATTAGTCACTTACTGTTAGTTATTGGAGTCTCTGTTCTCCGGTTGTGTAATTGTCGAGAGCGTACTTGCTGGTGGAATCTTTTTCGTTCTCTCTTCTCGTCCCTTCACCGTTGCGTCCTGTCGCCCCGTTGTTCGTTTTTGTACTGCTTTGTTCTCCTCTTCGCGGGGCTTTTTCCACCAGCGTTGTCTTGGTTTTTTCCTCGGTTGGTTGAGCGGTAATGTATCTCCATTACCGAGCACGCTCTTCTCACACAGTATATAAATACTAGTGTGGAGAATAACTCTGGTGAGCAACCAATTGGTTTCATCCACCCAGTTATTGACATAAAAGGAATTTAATAATTGTTAGATTAACTACCTACCTACTCAGTGAACCATTTTCGTTACCTCCCAACTACCCACTCATCAGTTTTCCATAATGTCATTGTCACCAACATTACGCCTGTGAATAGAAGGGTGGATCTTGATCTTCGGAGTTATTGCGGCAATCATACCCATTCCATGAAAGGTATTCTTCCCATCCAAAGTGCAGAAATCATGATCGACGTTATCTGCTACTAGAAGGACTGCAGTGTTTTCATCAACAGTAAAAGAGCCAGACCCACTTGCCAGCGCCGCGTTTCTTTCGAATCTTGTTACTTCTGCATACGACGAACAGTAACCCAGCTGATGGAGAACGTCAATAAGGTACCTTGACCTAAAGTTGTGGTGTAGCTGAACCGACAAACCGATCTGTAGTGGACATAGTAATCCTCTAGGACGGGTTGCTTGCATAATGCTCTGCCCAATTGCACCTATTTTTCTTGAAGCATCCTGTCCCGCAAATGCTTTTGATAATAGCAATTTCAGACTGTTGGGAATGTAATCAAGAGCACTTTCTGCAGTGATGTCATTTGGAGATGGATACACATCTTTTCTAGGCGAGTCGACAGACTTGATATCACTTCTGATTATTTTTGCAGCAGCTTCTACTAGGTAAATCTTCTGTAGCTCTATATCTATATCACATTCTTTCGACTTTTTGTGATAATCTATAAGAATTTCATTAGCTGTCTCTCGTAGTGTTACTATATCTGCCTTCCCACTTTCACCTGATATTATGATCTTGTCTCCGTAACGTTCTAAAAGCTTTCTCTTCATGTGCCTGCGTTCGTAGACAGAGCTCTGACTTCCTTGAAGATATTCCTCCATTTTGAAATTAGGTCTCCAATCAACAGTTGTTCATCATCATTCTCTTCCAGGTAAGCACAGGTCTGAAGGAATGCTTGGTGTTGCTCTTCATTAGTTGGTCTCCCTTTCTTCGAATCATGATCGTCGGAGGAGTATGCGCGAGGAATGTTTTTTCCACTTCGAAAATTTACGCTGCAGGTGTGATGGTAGACACAATCTGCAGCAGGAAGATCACGAAGATAATACTCCAGACGGCCTTTTACATTAAACGACCATTCATCGCAGCGGCTTTCACAGCACCTTTTTATGGTTTCGGAGAACTCTGTAGTTCTTATTTTGACATGCTCTGATTTTGGTTTGTGTTTGGAAAAATAGTCCACAAAGGTATCACAAAACAAACAGTGAGTAGCACTGGAAAATGCGTATTCATGAAAACGAGCACTTTTCCTTGGTATTGCCTCGGCTGCGGTCTGTCGCTTCTTTATTTCAATGGTCTTTTTATCCGTAAACCTTTTCCTACATACAACGTGAACACTTATTCCAGCTGTTGCAACAACATCGCTTCCACGGCTGCGGCTGGATGCATTTATACCATCTGCTCCTTTTTGCGAGATGTGAACCACTTCCTGTCCGCTGTCCAATTTCTCCTTACAAATCACGCACAATTCTTCAGGGGTCTGCATTCTTGAAGGCGGACGCACACCGAGTCAGCCGTACACCGAGTCAGTCTGAAACAGAAAACACAAATTAATAAACTGTGTTGCAGTATTTAAAAGGAGTACATAATAACAGTTTTAAAGAAAATGACAAGCACAAATACGCAGATTTGATAGTGGGTAGTAGGAATTAAAGAGTTGTATATAATATAAGTTTATAAAGATGTAGCAATGTCCATTCTCACATACACTCCATACAGTATATTTTATTTACATTACGTGACGTCATAGTTTAATACTAGCCGCCTAATACAATTTTTAGTGTCATATAGGTTAATTTAGAAACGAAAATGTGTTTTAAAACATTTTACTGATCAAGAAAAACGTAATAACTCTCTCTACAAAGCGAAATTAAAATTTATTGTATTTCGTAGGAAACTGCCAGTCCGCCATTTTGAATTTCATTTTTGGGGGTGTTCCCGGGGTCCAATTTTGTCGGATTTTGGATATGTTATTCTGCAATGGTTCCTGAGCTGGAAACAGTTTAGAAAGCTTCTGAAGCAATTTTGCCCAGGTTGAAGCTATTTTTGCTCTAGATTGCCTGGACTACGATGGATATACGAAAATATTTGAAAAGAAAATCGTCTGACAGGGTTAGCTTTAATCGCCATGGAGAGAGACAAGCTAAGTCTAGATCATGCGTCCGAAATATTGGATAGATTTGCGAGAAAAAAGTCGAGACGACTCAATTTGTTACTGGAATAAAACGGACGGTGGGCGGTAATGTGATTTTGTGATGTACCTATATGTAAATTGCGTATTTACTAAAGTATTCAATTTTGATTTAGTAAAGTAATTGTATATTTGATAAAGTACATATTTTTTTTTGTCAAGTAGCCCCTAAATTATTTTTCCATGCGATTATCCTGTTTAAAATTTTATACACGTTAAGCAGATGTGCGTTTCTTCTGTCTCAACTGATCTAGCTGTTTCTGCATCCGTTTGACTTGCCTTATACGTGAGAGTTTCATTTGGATCTCTTCTAATGATTTCGTTATTCAAAGATATGTTATACTGTTAAACGTGTATACACTAAATAATTGTATGCATGAAATCAATAAATGTGAATAAAATAGTTACTTTCTTTGTTAAATATGAAAACTATAGGATCAATACCTGATTTCAAATTCCAGAAAATACAAGTAATGACATAATATAGCTTAGATTGCACCAATGTGACTGTCCTATCCAAACTTTTGTTGGAAAGCATACCCGTAGCCACGTTGAGGCAGACGAGGCGGCCGCCTCGTCTGGCTTAAAATAGTTCATAAGACTGGTACAAAAGGTTGTGACAATTTATTTGAAAAAAAGTTTGCTCTCTTACATTTCACACAGCCAAAAAAGTTTCATTAGTATTTAATAGGAAAGTGGTTAAAAATTAGGATTCACGACAATTAATTGTTTTAGAGTTCAAAACCCGCCCCTAACGCTGATATGGCTTTTCAAATAAATAAATATAAACCTGACCTAATTTAATATTAAATAGGTGATATTTGGAAAGCCATGTCGGCTTTAAGGGTGGTGTTTTGAACTTAAAAAAATAATTGTCGTGAATCTGATACTTATCAGGAAAATGGTTCGTGTTTTGTTGGCAAAATTAATTTATGTAAATAAATAAAACAATTAACAAATCAGCAAGACCAATTAAGTTTCCAATTCAAGGTGCGACTAGTTAGTTGATGGGGTTGTTTAACCTCCTTCACAACATCGAAGGTCATATGATGGAGGGGACCTACAGCTTTACGTGGGATCCGAACAACGGGTCGTGCATAATTTGGACACAGAGGACTGTCTCCCACCCAACTACTTTCCAAATCCAATGTCGCTTAATCGCTGATCGACAGGAAGCGGTGTTACGACCGTGGCCAAGACGTGTAGCCCTCAAAGTGCGACTAATTGCAAGATCTTACCTTCGTCAAAACAGCCAATGGAACATATGAAAGAGGGAACCTACGGCTTAATGTGGAATCGGAATCATGGGTCACTCACTACTAGTGGTGTACCGATTAATCGGCATCGACACCGACAGAATCGGCCAAATTTAGTCGATTCTTTTACAGATACTTTGAAATTTTAATGTAGGCAACTGCATGTTCGTTATGCACAGTGATACACTGGTCTACTTAGTCAGTGCTCCAGACAACTATCTCTTAATCTTCTGTGGACCACTTGTATAATGTTTGTACCTGTTGAATCTGAAATAAGGTGTTTGTTTGTATATTTATAGAAAATTGAACATACAAAAAACACTATAATAATTTATACGTATTTCAAAATGTAATTGTGTAAAAATATTTTACATTCATGAGAAAGATAAAACTTAAGTTAAGTTGCCCACAAATTGACATTTTCTCTTACTAGCTAATCTCTAAATATTATAACCAGATGGAGAGGTGAAGGAACCAATGTACTGCACAATGATTATAAGTGCATATACAAGGGCAGAGAAGAGGATACCAGATCGGGTGTGGCAATTATACTGTCCCCCAATTTTCTGAACATGTTGTTGGAGTGATAATGAAGAGTGAGAGATTGATGGGAGTGACCCTGAGCCTAAACGGAGAGAGACTATCGGTAATCCAGGCATATGCACCGCAGAGTGGAAGATCACAGGAGGAAAAGGAAACTTTTTATGAGGATCTTCAGGGAATGATAGATGGGCTGCCTTATGGACCAAGAATTTTGATGGGAGACCTAAATGGCCATGTGGGTAGAGATCAAAAAGGAAATGAAGACGTGATGGGGGCATTTGGTGTGGGGGAGAGAAATTTGGAAAGGGAAATGCTGGTAAAGTTTTGTGCAAGAAATGTTCTTAATATAATGAACACATTTTTTAAGCACCAGGAATCACATCTCTATACGTGGTATGGATGGAATAGTAGAACCGGAAATTATGATAAGTAGTCTCAGATAGACTTTATTGTGGTGGATAAAAAGTCATTGGTGAAAGATGTAATAGTAGTACCATCTGTGTCTTTTGACTCGGATCATAGACTTGTTAAAGCCAAAATTTTGCTTCCAGTACCACAAAATATAAAAAAGCCTAGAAGGAGAAGTGTGTGCACGGAGAATATACCAGAAAAACTGGAGAGATTAGAACTAGAACTGAGGAGGCTTTCAGACAAAGGGTAGCTACGGAAATAGTGGAGGTGGTTTGGGTTGAGTTTAGGAGAACGATGGAAGGAATACAGCGAGAGGTGATTGGAGAAAGGGTAGTTGGAGGATCAAAAAAGAAAAAGACGGCATGGTGAGCCCAGGAGGTAAAGGAGGCAGTGACAAATAAGATGCGTGCTTTTAGGAGATGGCTTAAGGGTAGAAATTAGCAAACAAGGCAAGAATATGTCCAAATGAGAAACCACACCAACGAGGTTAAAAGAAGAGCGAAACGCTGTGTGTGGGAGAAAATAGGTAGAGACTTAGAAGAGGATTTTCAAGGCTCGAAGAAGTTACTGTATAACATGGCTAAGAAGTATAAAAATGGAGAAAGCAAGAAAACAACAGTGGCGATTAAAAGTGTGCATGGTGAAGTCTTCACTGATAAAAGCGAGGTGGCCGCACGCTGGAACGAATACTTTAGATAGCTTTTGAATAACGAGAACCAATATGATGAGGTGAGACAGGAGGAGCGGGTAAATCATGATGAGCATGAGGGGGACAGAGAAATCACTAGAGAGGAGGTTATTCAAGCACTAAAGAGGATGAAGAATAATAAAGCTCCCGGGCCGGATGCAATTGTCACAGAAACACTAAAAGCAGCTGGTGATCCTGCTGTGGACTGGCTGCTAAGCATTTTCCGGGTGGTGTTGTCGCAGGGAATTGTACCGGCAGAATGGGGCAGAGCAATTACACAGCTCAACAAAAAAAAATTTTTGTTTCGTTGCCAGGAAAATTCGTACGAATTTAGGGTATTTTGGGGTTGCTGAATTCCAAAATGAAAGTAATTTTTCCGATTTGGCTCTAGTTCTTGAGATAATGAATACCCTCAATTAATAGGAAACGTGAGACACGCGAATATTCTTAGTGTTTACTCCGCGATCATTCTAGAATATTCCCCCTCCGTATATAAGTCATCGGCCACCCAACCAGTAGTCAGTTGACAGTTGTCAGTGGAGCGGTACGTGTTGTCTGTTGTGTTTTTCATGTTTCTCGTCCGTGTAATGTATTTGTATACATGTACTTAGTGTACATAAGTCAATATGAAATGAACTTATAATTTTATTGTTTTCTTTTTTCAGAGAAATATGAGTTCTTCACGAAGAGGCTGCTTAAACAATCCTAATGTATTCTGCTACATTTGCGGCGAATACACTGCAAAAACAAAGAAAAAACATCACAGACTTTGTAAAGCAAGCTTATCTTGCGTATTTTGGGGTGGCGCTTGGAGACCAAGACAAGTCATGGGCTCCCCATAAGGTTTGGAAAACCTGTGTAGAATGCTTACGACAGTGGAAAAATCGAGAAAGGAAAAGTTTAAACTTCGGTGTGCCTATTGTGTGGCGAGAGCCGAAAAACCACCACGACGATTGTTATTTCTGTGTGGTTAATGTGAAAGGTTTCAATCGATACAAGAAACTCAAGTGGGATTATCCCAATTTGGAATCAGCAAGGCGACCTGTGTCACACAGCGAAGACGTTCCTATACCAGTGTTTACCACACTGCCCGACCTTCCGTTGTCAGAATTTGAAGAAATTCAGGACTTAGGTGGTAGTAGTGGAAGTGACTATGAAGGAAGCATTTCAACACCTCAGCAGTTCTCCCAAGACGAACTCAATGATCTGATACGGGACCTCAGTCTGTCAAAGCAAGCATCTGAACTTTTAGCATCCAAACTAAAAGAAAAGAACTGTCTACAGCCAGAAGCTAAAATAACAGGTTATCGGACAAGAGAGGCGGGACTTCTTCCTTACTTCAGCCAAGATGAAGAACTTGTATACTGCAATAACATCCCTGGACTTGTCTTCAAATGGGACTGGAATATCGACCAGGAGATTGGCGGCTTTTTATAGACAGCTCCAGTAGAAGCTTGAAATGTGTTTTATTGCACAATGGTAACCGATATGCATCTCTTCCAATTGCTCACTCAACAAAACTTAAAGAAGAATATGAAAATATCAAAATGGTCCTGCAGAAACTCTGCTATCATGAGCACCAGATGCCTATTTGTGTTGATCTAAAGATGGTAAACTTCTTGCTTGGGCAGCAAAGTGGATATACGAAGTACCCTTGTTTCATCTGTTTATGGGATAGTAGGGCAAGGCAAGATCATTGGAAAAAAGTGACATGGCCTTCAAGAGAAAACATGACTGGAGGTGCAGCGAACATCATTAACGAGCCTTTGGTTGACAGGGAAAAAATCCTCCTCCCACCACTTCATATCAAGCTGGGACTAATGAAACAATTTGTTAAGGCCTTGGACAAAGATGGCGATTGCTTCAAATACATTTGTAGATCGTTCCCTGGACTAAGTATGGAAAAACTAAAAGCTGGAATCTTTGATGGCCCTCAAATCCGTACACTTATCAAGGATTCTAATTTCACAAAATTTATGAATGGTGTTGAAGCTTCTGCCTGGTGCAGTTATGTCTCAGTTGTCAAGAACTTCTTGGGTAACCACAAAGCAGACAATTATGAAGAACTGGTGCAAAACATGCTCACAAACTTTGAAAAGTTGGGTACTAATATGAGCATAAAGGTACACTTTCTCCATAGCCACTTACACAGATTTCCGGATAATCTTGGTGATTTTAGCGAGGAACAAGGGGAGAGGTTTCATCAAGATATCAAGGTGATGGAGGAAAGGTATCAAGGCAGATGGGACACACACATGATGGCAGACTATTGCTGGAACCTCCAACGTGATTGTCCTGATAACCCACATAAAAGAGAATCGTACAAACAGAGATTTACTATACATTAATTGTAATTATGCGAATCAGCTTACTGTGTTTATCTGTTGTTATACCGAATAAAATGCCATTATGTATTTCATGTGTTTACTTTTGTATGATTTGAGACAATTTCAATGCGATTTGTAAGTAGGCTCCGCCTGAACATTAAATTTTTTGCATTTTTACGTGTTTCAATGGGGTACCAATTATCTCATAAATTAGAGCCAATCTAGCAAAACCGATGTCATATTCGGAATCAGCACCACAAAGTTACCCCAAAATCACTAATATGATTGGCAATAAAATGAGTGTTGACCAGTGTTATATGTCCTATATATAAAAAGAAGGGAAGTGAGCAGGAATGTCAAAACTACCGTGGCATATCTTTGATGTATCATGTGGAGAAAATATATGAAAGGATTTTGGAACATAGAATACGAAACATACTGGAACCTGGGTTACTGGAGTATCAATGTGGCTTTCGTGCAGGCCGGAGTACTATAGATCAAATTTCAGCCATAAGACAATATCTTGAGAAGAGCCGAGAATTCAATTTGGACCGCTTCATATGTTTTTTGGATCTGGTGAAGGCATTTGATAGTGTGCCCAGGGAGAAGCTGTGGGTGGTTTTGAGTGAGAGAGTGCCACCCAAGCTTCTGAGAGCAGTAATGAGCACCTATAGGGTCTCCCAGAGCACGGTGGTGGGATCGGAGGAGTGGTTTGATATAAGTACAGGAGTTAAACAAGGGAGTGTTCTGTCACCCATTTTATTTATTGCCTACATCAACAGGGTTATGGAACACACAACTGAGGAAATTGAAGAGGAAATATAAATTTTTGGATATGCTGATGATGTGGCTGTTGGGACTAACACAGCACAATCCATGGAGAGAATTATGCAGAGGTGGGATGAGAGATTGAGGGAGTATGGACTGAAACTGAATTATGATAAAACTGAATATATGGTGGTAACGAGGGGAGCGAACGAGAATGGAATCTTTGTTGGGGGAAGGGAAATGAAAAAGACGAACACATTTAAATACCTTGGTAGTGTGATAACAAATGATGCGGGTATGGATGCAGAGGTGAGTGAAAGAATTGCTAAATATAGCAGAAATGTTTCCTTCCTGTACCCCCTATTGAAAGACCAAAACATCCCTAAAAAGGTAAAGACGCAAATATACTCAACAATATTGAAACCAATCTTACTATACGGCAGCGAGACGGGCCCTAACCACAAGGACGAGGGGAAAACTGCAAGCAGCTGAAATGAGGGTCCTGAGATTGATAGAAGGAGTGAGTAAATTGGATAAAATAAGGAACACTGAAATAAGAAGGCGATTGGGTGTAACTTCGGTTAATGAGAATATTGAGAGGAACCAACTGAGATGGTACGGGCATGTCCAACGAATGCCGGTGGAAAGGACAGCAAGAAGAATGCTGGAATGGGCCCCTTAAAACAGATGTTAGAAAATCTAGAAGAGGAAGAACCATTGTTGTCCCAAGGCGATACGATGACTAAGCTGATTGATGCAGCATTGCTTGTATATATATTAAGTTAAGGTGTATATATATCCATCTCATAATTGTAAGGTTAGTGAAAAATTAACTTAATTTAGAGCTAGCATTTTTGAGCTCTTGTGGCATCATTGTTTGGTCACACTGTTGGCATCATTTTGGGACGCTGCGCGTCTTTTCTACTCGTTTGTGGAAGGTCGTACGTAAAGGTGTGGTCTGATAGAGAGCTCTCTTGCAATTCAGTTTGGTTGTTTAGATACATGATTGTTGCATCGTGCAATAGTCCAGGTTGCGTTGTTGTTGCAAGGTTCAGAAAGAAGACCACAAATCGTACCCTTTTGTTTACTTTAAGTTCATGTAATTAAGGTCTAAGGTAGGCCCGCATCGAGTCAGCAACCCTGAGGTTACCCTGAGGTAGGACCTAATAGGATCTCAAATCCGTAAGTTTTAATTTAGCTTAACTTGGGCTTTAGGTAGAACTTGCCCTTTAGAATTTGGCCGTTCACGGCTCAGCTGGGATTTCGAACCCGACAAATAAATAAAATAACATGGTCCTTCAGAACCGGATTTCTACCCCAAGACTGAGTCAGTGACCATTTTTCGGCAAAGTTCTGATTGTGCAAATTGTATCCCAAGTTAGGCCTAGACGGGTTGAGTATTATTGAGTTAAGGTCCCAGGGTAAAAAGTTTGGTCGCCCAATTGCGAAACTTGGCCAGTCGTCTGTCGTTTTTGGCCTACATTTTTCCGGTTTGGTTAATTTTGGGTTATTATTGAAAGTTTGGTCGCCCAATTGCGAAACTTGGCCAGTCGTCTGTCGTTTTTGGCCTACTTTTTTTCCGGTTTGGTTAATTTGGGTTATTATTGAATTAAGGTCACAGGGTAAAGTTTGGTCGCCCAATTGCGAAACTTGGCCAGTCGTCTGTCATTTTTGGCATACATTTTTTCCGGTTTGGTTAATTTTGGGTTATTATTGAATTAAGGTCCCAGGGTAAAGTTTGGTCGCCCAATTGCGAAACTTGGCCAGTCGTCTGTCGTTTTTGGCCTACATTTTTTCCGGTTTGGTTAATTTTGGGTCATTATTGAATTAAGGTCCTGGGGTGGAAAATTTGGTATTCCATACTGGTGTTTGGTTAGTACCCCACCCAGCAATTAAGTTTATTTGAAAGTAAAATTTGCGTTTGATCAGTTTGGTTAAGTATTTCTGCCAATTCAGCTCATTTGGTATTGAGCCCAAGGGTTTTTACATTGAAGATGAGTGCATCTGAATTGAACAAATTTATAAAAAGGAGAAGTGCCTACAAAGGTCATTGCCACTATAGATTCTGCCATAGAGCAAGAGGATTTACGCTTAGTGACTGCGCAGCTTGCCATATTAGAAACTAAAAAGGTTGCTCTAAGTGAGGTAAATGTTAAAATTGAGGCTCTTATAGAAGAAGATGAAATAGAAAATAACATAATTTACTTTGAAGAGATTATTGATGATATGATTAACGTAGGCCTCCGAGCAAAAGAGTTTAGCAGCTCAGTACAGTTAGAGACCAGGTCTAATAATGAAACACAACACTCAACAAATGATGCTTGTGAAGTTAAGGTTAACAGATCTGTAGTTCAATTACCGAGGCTTGTACTCAAAACATTTTCTGGGAGTATTCAGGAATGGCAAGGATGGGCAGACAGTTTTCAATCAGCAGTTCATTCTAGTCAAGTGTTAAGTGCCGTGGAGAAGTTTAATTATTTGCGGTCCCTCTTGGAAGGGGAGGCAGCAAAGACTATAGCAGGATTAGCATTAACAGAGGCTAATTATAATGTGGCTTGGGATATATTAAAGAAACGGTTGGTAAGCCAGAGATCTTAATTAAAAGCTACCTCCGTGCACTTTTAGCTATACCTCCTGTTAATAATCCTAATAGTGTCAAGGAGTTACGGCAGTTATATGATGAATTTGAAATTAGAACTAGGTCCCTGGACAACTTGGGTGTAGGAATGGAAAAGTATGGTATAATGTTGGTTCCTACACTGGAGTCTAAATTGCCTAGCTCAATTTTGCTTGAATTAAGTAGGGGACACTCTGCAGAACATGTGTACATCCCCCTTCAGCAGATGTTAAGTCTTTTAGGCACAGAATTAGCAAGACGAGAGGGAGTTGAGTTTGCACAGTGGGATGGTAAACAAGGGACAAAGGCAGGCACAGCACCAAAGTTTCCACAAAAAGGATAGCCCAGGTACAGTGTCAGCTCTACATGGCTCCTCTGAGAAAAATTAAAGGGAATCAAGGAATGCATATTTTGCGAAGGCAACCACAAGTCATATAAATGTGAGGTGGCTGAGGCCTTACCCTTTGAGGAGAGAAAGGACAGGGTAACTAAGTCCACAGCATGTTTTAAATGTTTTTGAAAGGTCATAGAGCAAGGTTTTGTAAGTTTAAAATTTTGTGCAAAAAATGTCATGGTAGGCATCAGCCATTATTGTGTGAAAACACTCTTAGTAGGCCTACCCCAGAAGTAGAGACATCAGTGGCACATGCCACTGCTCTGCGAGTAAAAGTAAAGGGGGATTATTGCAAAAACCTGCAGGGAAGGAATGAGGAAAAGCTACTGTAAGAGTGTTGTTTGATAGTGGTAGCCAGTGTAGTTTTATTAAGACCAGAATTTCCAGAAAATTGAAGTTTAAAGAACTTAAGAGGGAAAATTTAAGAATTTCTGGGTTTGGGGGTTCCGTTCAAAACCGAACCAAATTTAAGAAGGTAGAAGTTCTGGTTAAAGGGTTGTTACCGCAAAGTCCCACTATCAAGGTCCAAGCTGTAGAGATTGAGGAACTTTGTGCTCCAGTCACTACTTGTTTAGATATGGCATGTGTCCAAGAATTGCAAGTTAAAGGAATTAATTTGGGCAATAATAAGTTTGAGGGAACAGAAGATATTAGTCTTTTGATTGGAGCTGACTATTATTGGGACTTCATCACTGGTAATATTGTCCGTACATCTCAAGGCCCAGTAGCTATTGAAAGTAAGCTAGGCTGGATGCTACATGGTAGTTATTGCAATGAAATGGAAGTTAAGCTCTTTTTGTTAAGATTAGGAGAACAGCCATGGTCTGGAAAGGCATTTGAAAGCGTTTTGGGAACTGAATCTATTGGTATAAAGGACAACCAGGCAAGTACAGTGAACAATTATGTTTTAGAGCAATTTGAAAAAGGGATTGGGTTTAGAGATGGTTGCTATGAAGTTGGCCTACCATGGAAGGATTCTTGCAAACCCGGTTCAAACCTTCAGCTAGCTAATCGGAGGTTGGAGACTTCATTGTACAGGCTAAGAAAAAATGAGTTGTTATTGAATACGATGAGGCCATCCTAAGTTATGTAAGGGAGGGCTATGCTGAAAGGGTGCAAGGTGAGCTGGTGAGCCAGGAGGCACATTATCTGCCACACCATGCAGTGGTACGGCGAGACAAAACTACCACCAAACTGAGGGTAGTTTTTGATGGCTCAGCCAAGGACAAAGGTGTGTCCTTGAATGACTGTTTGGATGCTGGGCCAAATTTAAATGCAGATTTATTTTCCTTGTTACTGAGATTCAGGTTTGGTAGAGTAGCATTGACTGCAGATGTGAAGCAAGCCTTTTTGCGGATAAAGTTAAAACCAGAGGACAGAGATGCAGTAAGGTATCTGTGGGTGGATACGAAAGACTTGTTGGAAAATGAACCTAAGGTTCAAGCATATAGAATGAAGTCAGTGTTGTTTGGCTCAGCTCTAGTCCATTTCTGTTGGCAGCTACTATGCAGTACCATTTTAAGAAATATTCTGAAGTCTATCCTAACACTATTGAACACATAAGGAAAATTTTTATGTTGATGATTTGCTATGTTCCGTGGATAATACAGAAATGGCTAAAACAGATATTCATGGAGGCTAGAGCTATAATGAGGGAGGCTGGCATGGAGCTCAGAAAATGGCAGACCAATCATTCGCAATTACAAGAGTTTATGAGTCATTCCTCTGTAGTACCTGATGCAGCAGAAAGTATTGAGGATTCTGGTATTAAGGAGTTGTGGGCAATAGACGCAAAGGTGCTAGGCATCGTTTGGCAGCAAGATGATGATTTGTTTACCTTCAATGGGAAATCTTTAGTAGAGCTGGCTGAGAATGAGACAAGGTGGACAAAACGTACAGCTCTTAGTTTGGCTTCGAAGGTCTTTGATCCTCTTGGATTCCTGGCTCCATTTGTGATAAAGTCAAAAATTTGGTTTCAGAGCCTCTGGGAAATTGGACTTGGTTGGGACCAAGAGTTACCTGATCATATGGTGGTAAGGTGGAAATATTGGTTCAAAGAATTGGCACATCTTGGAGACATTGAAATCCCAAGATGGTACTTTGGAGAGTTGAACAATAGTCCAGACAACTTGGAGCTGCACATCTTTTGTGATGCAAGTGAGGAAGCCTATGCAACTTGTATTTATATAAGAGGCGCATTGCAAGAGGAAGTAAGTTGCAGGTTGGTTGCTGCAAAGAGTAGAGTAGCACCTTTGAAAAGGCTTTCTGTTCCAAGGTTGGAATTGATGGGTGCCGTTATTGCTAGTCGGCTTGCAATTACAGTGCGAAAGTCTTTGGCCCTCTATGAAATTCCAAGCTATTATTGGACAGACTCCACTATAGTTTGGCACTGGTTAAGAAGTCAGGCAAGGAAATGGAAACCATTTGTTGCCAATAAGGTGGAGGAAATTCAGCGCACACAGATCCCAAGCAATGGAAGCATTGTCCAGGCATCCAAAACCCCGCTGATTTACCAACACGAGGAATTTCGGTGAAAGATCTTTCACAATCAAGTTTGTGTGGAATGGGCCAGAGTGGCTAAAACTTGGAAGTGAAAACTGGCCTTCTAATCAGCCTATTGTAGGAGAATGCCAGGCTGAAGAAGCATGGGTGAGTGAGGTGAGAAAATGCGCTGTGAACAGTTGTCAAGTTATGCAGCAGGACCCCATATTGAGGCTGAGGACATTAGCAGTCTGAAAAGATTGTTAAGAGTGACAGCATGGATATATAGATTTACCAACAACATTAAGGGAGAAACAAGAAGGGAAGGAATTCTGAACAGTAATGAGATTCAGCAAGCCAGGAAATACTGGGTGGTATATGCGCAGAAGGAAAAATTTGGTGAAGAGCGGGAATTGCTCACCAGCCATCCATTACAGGTTCTACCAACACATTCTGCGCTCAAGGGTTTGGATGTGTTTTTGGATCAGGATTTATTGAGAGTAGGAGGTAGACTACAGTTTTCTGGGCTTCCAGAGGAGAAAAGACATCCAATTTTGCTACCTTCTGGGGGGCACTTTGTGGACCTTTTGATCCTGGATACTCATCATAAGCTGTTACATGCTGGAGTTAGAGAAGTGATAATAGAGATTAGACAACAATTTTGGATTCCCAAAATTAGACAAGTAGTGAAAAAGGTCTTGCATAAATGTGTGGTTTGCAAGCGTTGGAGTGCAAAGCCTTATTATGAAAAGGTGGCTCCACTTCCAAGAGAACGGTGTGTCTATACTGCCCCATTTGATGTAGTGGGAGTAGACTTTGCAGGGCCAGTCTATGTGTATGAGCGAGGGGAGTCTAACAAAGGTTATATATGTCTTTTCACCTGTGCTACCACCAGAGCAATCCATTTGGAGTTGGTAAGCAACTTAAGTAGTGATGTATTTCTTTTGGCCTTTAAAAGGTTTGTGAACAGAAGGGTTTCCCAAATAAAATCATATCGGATAATGCAAAAACCTTCAAAAAGGCTGCAAAGGAACTCCAAGAAATTTGGTCCTTGCTAAAAGAGGAAGGATTCCAATCCTACTTTTCACACCAAGGGGTACAGTGGGAGTTTATTGTTGAGAGAGCACCATGGTGGGGAGGATTTTGGGAAAGGCTAGTGAGAAGTGTAAAGTGTCCATTAAAGAAACTTTTAGCTAATGCTCATTTGAGCAAAGAAGAATTCTCTACTGTTTTATGTGAAGTAGAAGCAATGGTGAACAGTAGGCCTATCACTTTTGTTTACAACAGTAGGCAGGATGCAGAGCCATTGACACCAAATCATTTTCTTTGTGGTAAACGATTAACATCAAACCCCAGTGTGCCAGAAGACTTGCAGCCTATCCAGAGCACTAAAGGAGAGTTAACCAGACGGTTCAGGTACCTTGAAGAGCTACAAGATCAGTTATGGAAGAGCTGGCAGATGGAATACTTACCAGAACTCAATTATTACCCATCAGGCAAGGTAAAGGACTCCAATGCAAATTGTATCAAGGTGGGAGAAGTGGTAATGATTGGGGATGAAAGACCAAGGCAATGCTGGAAGCTTGGCATAATTGAAGAGTTGTTTGTTGGCAAAGACAATTTAGTTAGGTCTGCACTGGTAAAGACTTCAGGAGGAAAGTTAGAGAGACCTATACAAAAACTCTATGCTTTAGAAATCAGCAAAAACACAGATAGTCAAGATGAAACATTTGAGTTACAGCCTCATGAAGAAGGCTTGGCTAACCTTGCAGAAGGTAATGACAACAATGCCTCTTCGGTGGGGAGTGTTAGAAAATCTAGAAGAGGAAGAACCATTGTTGTCCCAAGGCGATACGATGACTAAGCTGATTGATGCAGCATTGCTTGTATATATATTAAGTTAAGGTGTATATATATCCATCTCATAATTGTAAGGTTAGTGAAAAATTAACTTAATTTAGAGCTAGCATTTTTGAGCTCTTGTGGCATCATTGTTTGGTCACACTGTTGGCATCATTTTGGGACGCTGCGCGTCTTTTCTACTCGTTTGTGGAAGGTCGTACGTAAAGGTGTGGTCTGATAGAGAGCTCTCTTGCAATTCAGTTTGGTTGTTTAGATCAGTGTTTCCCAACCGGGGGCCATATGGCCCCCTGGGGGCCACAGGAAAATGTTAAGATTTAGAGGGGCCACAGACTCCATGAAGGGGGCCACAGGACAACCTATTGAAGCCTAAATTATAGTTAGGCCAATAGATAATTTTAATTTATGTAGTTGAATTACATTTAAAAAAATTATTAATACATATATTTTCCTTTTTTTTAGATATTTTATAATAGAATTTGAATTTATCTGTAAACAAATATTTTGCATCTTACAAGCTTATTGTGCGGCGCACCCATTGTGCGCTTGATCGTTATGCGCCTGGCAGCGTTGTTGACTTGATAAAAATACTTCAGGTTGAAATCCTTACAGTCTGTTTACCACGTGGATCGTCGCTGTAGTGTGTAAGTAGCTCTTATTTGTTTACCCTAATATTGCGAAGTTGTAGTAATTTTACTAGTTTTTTTTAATTTATAATAGATTGCTATAAGTACAGTATTTCTTTTGATTATATTTTTTTTATAATTAATACATAATATAAGTAAATACTGCAAATTTTTGTTAGCCACTGTTTAGTTTTTGTTATGTTTATAGTCCTATGTACAAATAATATTGTACTGAATACAAATAGTTGTTTTAATATCCTTATATATTTGTTTTTGTAAAATAGAGTTAATCTGCATATTACCTACTGAAAATAATGCTTATGGGGGCCACAGGAAAAAATAAGGTTCCTAAGGGGGCCATAAGCCAAAACCGGTTGGGAACCACTGGTTTAGATACATGATTGTTGCATCGTGCAATAGTCCAGGTTGCGTTGTTGTTGCAAGGTTCAGAAAGAAGACCACAAATCGTACCCTTTTGTTTACTTTAAGTTCATGTAATTAAGGTCTAAGGTAGGCCCGCATCGAGTCAGCAACCCTGAGGTTACCCTGAGGTAGGACCTAATAGGATCTCAAATCCGTAAGTTTTAATTTAGCTTAACTTGGGCTTTAGGTAGAACTTGCCCTTTAGAATTTGGCCATTCACGGCTCAGCTGGGATTTCGAACCCGACAAATAAATAAAATAACAGAAGACCAGTTGGAAGACCCAAGATCCGATGGATGGATAACATCAAGAGTGCTGTCGAGAAGTGTGGAATCAGTCTCCAACGGGCGAACTTGATGTGTGGAGATCGTGAGGCATGGAGGAGTCTCGTCCGAGGGCTCCCAACTGACAGAACGCTTTAGGTCTACCAGGCGCCTGGTAAGAAGGTAAGAATTATTTTTTTATTAATTCTATTAACCCTCATCAGGAACCATGGGGTTTATTTGACCCCAGTGTTTTTTAAATAGCTGCTGCTCATTGACCACTTGTATATAATCCTACATTACACTTTTTTCTGCGATATATCAAAATGTCATTGCTTTTACTATATTCCTTCAGGAGGGGTGTCATTCTATCCATCTGGGGTCAAATTGACCAAATGACTCGTCTCGTGTCATTTGATGTACACTGGTACAGTACCGTTAACTGGGGATACTTGGGACAGTGGGGGTAACTTAGGACACTTAGTTTTTGAGGCTTCAATAGCATTTTTAAATTAAAAAAGGCTGAATTTGGGGGCATTTTTTATTGTTTTACATACAGTATAAAGTATCTAACTATAAATACCAAGAAGGTCAATATGTCCCAAGTTACCTCCACTGTCCAAAGTATCCCAGTTGATGGTACATATATTCCATTTTTATGTAATTATTTTCATGAATTTCACTTCAGATTTATTTCATAGACGCCCATATTCATGGATTAATTTCATAAATTTTGGTAAAAATATCAAGAACGACAAAACTTGATGAGTGTGTGAAATTATAAAAATGCTAGAATCACTAGCACTACCAGAAACACTACCATTAGGATTTTCTTTTTAAATCTTTGTATTTTGTATCAGCAGTCAAAATGTTGAAAGATATTATTCGTTAACAGTTCTTAAATATTAAATACAGTGTTTCATTCAGTGATTGTTTCATTACAGACTTTTTGCACCACCATTTTGTAAGATTTTAAGCCTGGAATCATATTGACCCCCATGGTTCCAGCAATGTCAGTGAACTAAAGGTTCCGAACGAGGGTTAAATGTGTGAACGTCTAGACTTAGACATCTTAACCACACGACTTTCCAGTAAACTTTAAACCATAGTATAATATGCTTAAGCTTCGAATAACATTATGACGTATAAAGACCAAAGCCTACCAAATTGTACCAATGTCTAATTGGTCGACGCTCGCATTATATACCAAGCAAATAATTTCATACAAGCAATTTGGAACATTTTTTTCAGTCAGTGAAAACTTAGTATTTATTGTAAGCCCACGGAGCCACTTAGATTTTAAATACAACTCCCTAAGGTTGGTCCCACTGGCTTTGGATGCAAAGCTCAAAATTTTGATAGTTGTGATACTTTGTAAACGCATGGTTACACTGCCCTTTCCTCAATTTTGTAAGAAATTTTGTAGAAGCGTAGCTTGACTATAGATATACGTGAGTTTTTTAAATACTAGCCAGTATTGGTGGATACTGGCAAGAGTGTATTGATATCACTGAAATGACAGGATTTTGATTATTTCGACTACGAAATATCTGGTGGCCATGGAACGATGTATTGTATAGGGTAAATATTAAGTTTTGGGAATAGCTCGAACCACCACCTAACCCTGCTGTAAGTATCACCTTGATTGGCCCGAAATATGAAATGGACGGATCACCGAAATATTATATAATGTACAAGTATAAAATACAGTGGAACCTTGCTTAACGAGCATAATTCGTTCCCGAATTGTGCTCGTTATGCAAAATGCTCGTTAAACAGGCAATTTTTCCATAGGAATCAATGTAAAATATGATAATGCGTTCCATGCTTAAAAAATACTTAAAAAATATTTATAATGATATTTAAAGGCGTTTTTTAATTATTATTGCATGAAATGAAAAGATTATTAATAAAAATTAACCCAAAAGAGAATGTAAATAATTAGTAAACGGTGAAATTTATAAATAACTTACGAAGAGAGAAGGTGCTCCTGACGCACGCAAAGGAAATGAAGAGACAGGGGAGGAGGAGAGGGTTATTGAGGGGAAGGAGAAGAATCGTCTTCGTTCAATGCAATAACATTCTCGACGAGCTCACAGTCACTAGCTTTAAATTTTTTAGAGGCACTTTCACTTTCTTTTGGATCCTTTTTCACGAGGAAACTGTCTAGAGTCATTTGTTTTTGTCTACGCTTTAAATTTTGACGAAAATGCGTGATAACATTATCATTAAATAAATTTGTAGATCGCATAGTCACTGCCTTATTAGGATGATGCTTTTCAACGTATGATACAACAGATTCCCAAGATCTCAGCATCTCCCTTATTGCACTGGAGGTTTGTTGTTCTGCTACGGGCGTTTCTTCGTCCTCCCCTGACAAATTCTCCCCCACAATTTCTTGCTCGTTAAGCAAAGTGTCGCTCGTTATGCAAGGTAATTTTCCCCCATTCTTTTGGCTCGTTATACGAATTTCTCGTTATACGAGGCACTCGTTAAGCAAGGTTCCACTGTATATACAAGTTTTACGACCTCCGTTTTTCTAAAAGTCACACTTTAAAGGTTTGTTCATGGCCATATTTCAGAAACAATACATTACTTAAGCTATTTCTGTGTACTCTGTTGCATAATAATGTTTGGGGTTGCTTAACCTCCACAAGGGCAACAGTCATGTAACAGAGGAGACCCACACTGCAACTTTACACGGGATCTGAACCAAGTACGGTCGCTATTCATTTGAACACAGGACGATTACCCATCCAACTGATAATTAACTCATTATCGCCTTTTGCAATTTTTGTACTGTTTTACACCTGCAAAATCAAATATCCTAGCTTAAGGGTCATTCGTACTGTCGTCTGCATTCGCCATGTGACGTCATCGTCCCAAACCCATCAGGACGACGTCTGATTCCTTGTTTTAGAAAAGATTGCTGGAATCATCATTCAGTCTTGTAAATTATGCGAGTGGAATGTTTGAATTGGAGTTGTATCGTACGCCAGCAAGTCATGTTTGAGATGGAAGTGTACAGCATCAATATTAGCAGCAGGAATCTAGGATACAAGAGAATGAAAGTATTTGAAGTTTACGCCTTTGTATTCATATTTTTGTTTTAAAAAATACACTTGCAAGATTTTCTTCCCTTTTAGAAATCTCGCAAGTAGAGCAAATACAAGAGAGGACGATAAACTAAGTTAATTGTGTGAACGACGAAAGTCAAATAGGCGACGACGAACGTGGATGATAATGTAAATGGACCTAGTGGCGTAGCCATGGGGGGGAGCCCTGGTAAGGCAACTGCCCCCCCCCCCGAGAAAAATTTGCCGTGACCAACTAAAAATGAAATAATTGTAAGGTAAATGTTAAAAATATTGTAAAACTAAGATACTTTTAAGACTGGATATAGCACTTGAAACTTACCTTGTTCCACAACTTAGATCGGGTCGAAAGTTCTCTGCAATGCAGTTGAAGGCAGTATTTCAACAGACCGGGTTAAATGATAAACCAAATTCACTAAGGTCAGTTTAAGTTAATACTCAAGATCTAAATTATTCACACAAATAACCATCCCAAATCTCAGCCTGAAACTACAACTTCTAAATCCAAACTGAACGACAAAAAATTCCTTCCATTTCTAACCAATGTAAAATCGTGACTCGGCGAGAGAGCAAAGTAAGTCGAATGGAGAGTTGAAATTTTAATTGGAGAGGCATCAGCCAGACATGTCTATATCTACCCTTTACGTCAGGAAACGATGAAAACAAAGCCTCTCGATATAAAGCCGGTCCACGCACGCATTATAACATGTAAATAATTTCATACAAGCTATTTTAAATAAAAAATTTTAAGCCAGTGAGACCTTAACATTTACTTTAAGTTCACAAATTATTTAGATGTTAGTGCAGCTTCATAAATTTTGGGTGTGAATCTCAAAAATTTATGGCTGTAGTATTTTTGTAAATTTATGGTCTAGCTGACTTTTCCTCAATTTCACAAGAGTATGAAATTTCATAGAAGCGTGGTTCATGGAATGGGTTGCTATGGGGAAACCTAGGCAGGGGGAACTCTTCCAACTGAAAAATAGAACGTGCTAGGTTCACGGGTGCTCTTAGATTTAAAGGAAAAATGAAGAGAATCTCTAGCCAGGAAATTAGGCAACAACAATACCTCCAGTAGGGAATTCTGGAAGGAGATTAATAAAAATTAACAATAGTAATCTTACCTTGCCAAATGTAATAGATGTTGTTGTTGTTAGCCGATCAGCCCACTCTGATCGAGCAAGCCGGCGGCACGCAGGTAACCGATCGCCCTCTCCGGAGTGGAACAGAGGTTCAGCGCACTAGTGATGTTGTGTTGTGTTGTGTTGTGTTCTATGTTGTGCTAGAGCGGTACAGTCTGTCATAATTTGTTCAATTGTTTGTGGTGTGTCCTGGCACAGGTGGCAGGTGTCGTCTGTGGAGTTGTCTAGTCTGTGTTTATATGTCTGTAAGTTGGGGTGATGGCCACATCGGAATCGTGCTAAATTAACTCGATCCGATCTGCTCAGGCTGATCTCTGACCTGTTAACGGGTAGCGGCTTCGCACCTAGGACCGCATTCGGACCGAGTCGTGTCAATGCTTTGTGGGTTAGGTGTGTGTGTGTGTGTGTTTTCTGTACTGTGTGATGTCTGTGGGGCGTGGTATGGAATGGAGTATTTGGTTATGTCTCTCTGGTGTTACCTTAATGGTGCGAGGTGTCGGTGCATGCTTGTACATGTAGTGGCAAGGGTGTTGTGGGTTAGTTGTCGCTGCTGCCATGAATTGTGTTCCCTCATGTCTAAATGTTCCCTAACTTTCAGTATTTTTGTTTCTGTGTGCAGGTGTTCTATTGGTGTTGTTCGAGTGCATCCTGTAATGATACGAAGTGCGTTGTTTTGTATTGTCTATAAGGTGTTTGTGTGTGTTTGAGATAATGGGTGCCCAGCATGGGCTAGCATAGTCCATAACTGAGCGAATATATTGTTTGTATATGAGTGATGTTGTTTCCTGCTGGTATCCAAAGTTTGTGCCTGTTAGTACCCTAAGCGTGTTAAGTCTTGACGTACATTTGTTTTTAATGTCCTGAATGTGGTTTGCAAAAGATAATGATGTGTTGTATGTGACCCCAAGTATTTTGATCCTGTGAGTGTGTGGAATGTTGTTGTTGTTGTTTAGTGTAAGCTGTGGAATTACCTGGTGTTCTTTTGTGTTGCTTGTAAGCAAGGTGATGGTTGATTTTTTGGGCGCTATTTGAGTATATTGTGTGTGAGCCAGTCTTGTATACTGTTTATGTATGTTTGTAGGTTATTTGTAGCGGTGTCGATGTTGTTGTGGGTGGATGTAATAGAGGTGTACATGGTGCAAAAAACTTTGCAGAACTGTGGAAAAACCATTATGAAACCCTATTTAATTGTCTCGGGGGGGATAGACTAAATCCTATATACTATTGAGCTAAAATGTGTCTGTGTGTCTGTCCGCTTTCTTCGGAACCGTGCACAGCCTAAACGACACATCGGAAAATTCTGCAACCACCACCAACTGATAGCCCATGAGCTGTCGATGTGCTCTGTCAAGTTTCCCGGTCCTAGGTCACTCCGCGTCCGAGCACGAGCTATTTAATGTCTATTACAAGTGAATGTAAGTACTTCGAAAACGATACCCAGGTTGAAGAACACTGTATAAGTACTAGTGATGCACCGGAGGCAGATTTTGGCCGGAACCTCCGGCTTAGTGTTTTTTCCTCTGGCCGGAGGTTCCGGCCAATTGATTTATTTCAGTATTTATATGTGTGTGTGTGTGTGTGTGTGTGTGTGTGTGTGTGTTGTGTTCCATCGTCTCATCTATTTAGGGTTTATATATTATAGTCTTGCTATTTTAAATTATTAAGTCTTTAATAACTTAAACTTTATAGAAGTCGACTTTCTATGCTTTGTGTGTGCTAATTTCTCTAAAAATTCCCATTGAACAGAATATCTTCAGGTTATGAAACTTATGATGTCTTGCTAAATGCTGAGTAAAGTAGCCTATATCAAATCAATTATTAATACAATCACTGATCACTCATAAAATAAATTATTATTAGTCACTGAGAACTGAAATATTAATACAATCACTGATCGCTCATAAAATAAATTATTATTACAGTCATCTGAGAACTGAAATATTCGGATAGGTGCAGAAATGAGGTTTTATAGTTTTATAGAATTAAAACTAAAAGTTGTCAGAATTGAGTTTGGTGTACTTGGCACCTCCGGCCTCTGGCCGGGCAGGAGGTTTTCTAAAATGGCCGGAACTCCTGCTCGGCCGGAGCCGGAGCTCCGGCGCATCACTAAATTAATTACACAATCTTCCAAGGTAGTAGTATGACCACAAAATGTTTGAGTACATATAGTATGCAATTGCAATGTTGATCAATTGTTGCGAGGTGCCAGACCCCTTCCCCCCTGGGGGTAATGTGGGAAGGGTGGGGTGGGGGTAAATGGGGGAGAGCAGTTTGGTAGTCCCGATATACAACTAGCTGTGACATATACTACCTGCCCGGAGGGCGATAGCGAGCTACCGCTTGTATATGCCTAAATTTAGAACGCTCTGAGGAACTATTAATTAATGACTCAGAAATTTGGCAGACTATTCATAAGTTAGATGATAACAAAAGTTGTGGCCTAGACGGCATACAAGCAGAACATTTAAAATGTTGTAGCCCTCGTATAATACCTATGCTTGCAATGTATTTCACAAGCTGTATGATACATGGGTACTTGCCACAGTCCATTTTGTCAGTTGTATTGTTGCCAGTTGTTAAAAATAAGGGTGCCAGTATCTGTGATAAGAATAATTATAACCTAATAGCACTTGCCAGTATACTTTCTAAAGTGTTAGAATATGTCATTTATAATAGGATAAACGCTTACTTGCAGACTTATGACAATCAATTTGGCTTTAGAGTGAAACATGGTACTGACAGGTGTATTCAGTGGCGGCTCTGGACTCGATAAAGTGGGAAGGCTGTAGCTTTCGAAAATACTTATAAGGTACAAAAATTAAGAAAACTAGCTTAATAAAATAATAGTTCAATTATAAATACTTAGTATGGTTACTTACCAATGGATGAAATGATTTTATTTAAATATAAAATCCATTTTTCGGGTTCTGGACGTTGCAAAATGATCAATCACTTTTTCATTAAAATTGTTGATATCACTTATCATTCTATTTTCAATTGACAGCATTGCTAAAGCCGTGAGCCTTTGATTCAACATCGAGTTTCTAAGAAATGTTTTTATTCTTTTTAAGGTTGAAAAGCATCTTTCAGTTTCAGCTGATGTCATGGGCGTTATTATTAAAATTTTTACAAGTTTAACTGTTTCTGAAAATGCTGATTCTAAATTATTGTCCAAGAGAACACTTAATAAATCAGTGAGCTTGTCGTTTGAGCAGATATCGTCTCGACCATAAAGAACGGATAGTTCCGTTTTGAGTTTTAATTTGTCAAGCATTGGATATGCTTCAACAGCTTTGCCGAGTTCCACAGTTGGAAAGTCTTTAAGATAAGATTCAAAACAATTTCTTAGTAGCAGTTTACTGGATTCAAGATAGCCAGTAAAGCTAAATCTATTAGTGCATTCTTGGATAATTATATCACAGACATCTGTTGCAATTGATGTTTCATTAGTAGTTGAAAACTTCCTCTTTTTATTTCCTTCATTTGAGTTGTTTTGTTCAGAAAAGTGTTCATATTCTTGCTTAATGTTTTCAATAGCAGCAGTAAATTTGCTTACATAGGATTGTGCGGTTGTTGCTTCAATACACCTAGATTGAAATTGTACGAATAAAATTTCGACTTGGGGCATTATTTTACTGAAGAATTCCAGCCAAAAAGTAAATTCCGGATCATTTAGCATTCTTTCAATACCAGCTGCTGCAAGTCCAGTTTCCTTTGACTGAGAGGTTTCTAAAATGCTGCAGCACTCGATTAGTTCATCTTTTCTTTCGTATACAGCGTTTACTGTTCGACTTTTAAAATTCCATCTAGTTGCTGATACTTGTGGAATTCGATGAGTAATTTTTTCTAATTCAGCTGTTCTTTGAGGGGATTTTGAAAAGAATGCAGGAATTCCAGACAAGCTATTGAAAAAAACTCTTGTTTTGCTAATTTTTGATGTTGCTTTCTCAATTATTAAGTTCAGTTGATGTGCGTAACAATGTACGTAATGAGCATTTTTATAGACTTCTTTTATTCTTGTTTGGACGCCTTTCTGCTTTCCACTAAGAGCAGCAGCTCCGTCATAAGTTTGAGCTATAAGTTTCTCCTTATTAGATAGTAAACTATTCAGTTCATTGAGGAGTATTTCGGATAAAGCTTCTCCAGTGAGATTTGGAGGGTTGAAGAAACTCCAAAACCGTTCAACGGGGTTTCCTTTTAGTTCATATCTGAACACTATTGCCATTTGTGATTTATTATAAATATCTGTTGTTTCATCACACATTACAGCTAAGTAGTCAGTTTTTTCAATCTCTTCTTTGATATTCTTTTTGCAAAGAACTAATATAGAATCTAATAATTCATTTTGAATCGTTTTTGAAGTTCCCTTAAAAGCTGTAGCAGTTCGGAAATGAGATTCTAAACTAGGATCTGATTTACACAAGAAATCAGTCAAACCGCGAAATACTCCTGGATTTTGGGAAGAGTCACTCTCATCATGGCCACGTAATGGCAACTCAAATTTGCCGCAGAATAATATGCAATCAATAATATTAGATAGCACGCCCCTATTTCTTTTCACTAATTCATTATGTCTGTCAATCGATTGTCTATGTGCTTCACTCAGCTGATTTCTGATATTCACTTTACCAAGAAAAGATAAGTTCACTACGTTTATCAAATGTTTTTGGCTTTGCTGGTGCTTTATTATCTTTGGAGGCAAGTTTTTCAACTTAGAAATGCCATTCGTTGTCCATTCACTTTCTCCTCCAAATAATAAACATGGGAAACAGAACAGAGAATTACTTTGTTCACAGCCACAAATCCAATCATGTTTATCATAAATAGCTGAATTAAATTTGCGAACGTAATCCTTATTTCTACTTTTACCTGTCTCTTCTATATTTAAAGCAGGCTGCATCTGCTGCAGACTTAAAAGATCCAAATTTTGCTGCATATCATATCATTATCTTCTACTTTACTAATAATGTATTTGAAAATTCAGTTTTTAATAGTTTGATATTAACACACGGTGACGGAAGTATAATTTAAATAGATCAACTTTCATCAAATATAGCGAATTAAACGTGAAATTAATCATTAGGGACATCGTGCACCTGGCAGCAGTGCAGTGACCGCACTCACCTCACAGTCCTCACTAAATCTCATACCCTGTATACTGTGTATAGACTGCACGATTGCAGCCTTAAAATTTACATCTTAGCGCGGTAGGCCCTATATTTATATTACATTTTAAATAACCTTTTATTCATCATTGTTTGCTGGAAGTTATCTTTATTTCGTCACATTATTAATATATAAAAATCAGTTTAGTTTAGAATCTCATTTTTTGTTTAATACAACACTTTAAATAAAATAAAGAGACCGTAGAGACGCATTATTCGTCATTTTAGTTGGGGGGTCTGCAGCCTTACAGCCTCTAGGCCAGAGCCGTCCCTGGGTGTATTTATATGCTAAAGGAAGCCGTCCTAAAGTACAAGATGTCAAACAGCAATGTATATTCCTGTTTTTTTGATGCATCAAAAGCATTTGATAGAGTTAACCATCACAAACTTTTCAAGAAACTCTTGTGTCGAGGGGACCTAAATATATACTTAGGATACTTGCATTCTGGTATACAGAGCAGACCATGTTTGATAAAAAGCACTGTATCATCAGGTTTTAAGGTGACTAATGGTGTTAGGCAAGGAGGTATATTATCACCCTATCTTTTCTGTATATACATGGATGACCTTACCAATGAACTAAAAACTGCACGTACTAGCTGAGTCATTGGAAAGGAAAATATTAATCATTTAATGTAATGTATGCTGATGACCTTGTTTTTCTGTCACCCTCTCCCCATGGGCTGAGAGTACTATTAGAGGTACTGTATGTGAACAATATGGTATAGAAAATGACATCACCTATAATGGGGCAAAGAGCTGTATTTTGATTTTTAGGTGTAATCTACTGAAACATGTATCATGTGGGTCTTTTGAAATGAATGGTCAGACTATACCTGTCAAAGACATGTAAATACTTAGGTCATGTAATTACTCACGAGCTGCGACATGAACTTGATATTGAGAGGCAACGTAAAAAGCTGTATGTACACTGTACAGGGTAACATGCTAGCAGTGGCGTATCAAGGGAGGGGCGAGAGGGGCGACCGCCCCGAGCGGCACTTCCCGAGGGGCGGCAAATTACTGTCAGGCGGGAGCAGTATGCAAAATTTTGGGTTTTTATGTTTTAAAATGCAACCCTCCAAAAGATTATATCTCATCATTGTTGCGCGTTATTTGTGTACAAAATATCCATGGTTTTGATGAAAAATCATCATTAAATGCTATATATGCCACCTCAATGCCACTATTTCCACAAATAGTTGCGTTAAATTTTCACATCGGAAAGGTTGCCAGCCCTATTTTTCAGACTTTCCCTATATTATTAATGGTTGTTTTATTTTGCAGATACCCTACTGAATTAGCAAACATGAGCAAACGACAGAGACTGAGTGGTGCTGCATACAAGAATCTTCGCGAAAAAAAAGAGGAGGAAGGCAAGCGTGCTGCTAAGCGATTTCATCAGTTAATGGGATTCTCAGACACACCTTCAGTGCCTTCTGGGAAGCAAGGAGATCAACCGCAATGTGATATATCTTTAGAGATAGATGTTCAAGCGGCAACTTCAAGTGAACCCCCAAATAATCAGGATCAACCCTCATCTACATCACAAAGTCACCCACCCACCCATCACCCACAGAGTCTGTTTAACGATTCTGGCAACTGGCCCGTTCCAATGACGGACAATTTGAGAATCGAACTCATTAAACGTGGACCATCACATTTGAAAAACATGAATGGACCCTTTCCAGCTGATTCAAACAATAGGTCAATGTCAAAAGTTTGGTATTTCAAAACTTTGGAAAATGGCGAAAAAATTGAAAGGTCATGCCTAATCTTCTCACCTTCAAAATGTAGCTTGCATTGCTTTTGCTGTCGTCTCTTCAACACATCTCCAGTGCATTTGGAAAAGAAGGATTTTTTGCCTGGAGGAAACTGAATCCAAGAGTACCTGAACATGAAAACAGTCCATATACCCGATGCTTTGAAACAATGGAAAGAGTTGTCTATGCGCCTTCAGTTGAATGCTACAATAGATAATGCACATCAGTTGCAAATAAAACATGCTACTGCTAAGTGGAAAGAAATACTGAGACGAATTTATGACTGCATCATGTTCTTGGCAAAACAAGATCTTGCATTCCGAGGGCACCGAGAGAACTTAAATGAAGAAGCTGGGCTAGCTGGCAATTCTGGAAACTTTTTGGGTTAATAAAACTAATGGGCAAATATGACCCAGTAATTAGGGAACATCTTACAAAAATACGAATGACTGACAAGATATCCACTACGTATTTGTCACCTAACATTCAAAATGAGTTTCATCACACTAATCGGCTGTAATGTTCGAAATGTACAATTGATAATGTGCCTAGTGTAAAGTACTTTGCAATAATTTTCGATAGTACACCAGATATATCGCATATTGATCAGATGTCTCAGGTAATTGCTGTGTGTCGATTAAAGATGGTAATGTAGAGGTGAAGGAATCCTTCGTGATTTATTAAATTAGAGGGGAAGACTGCTGAGGCAGTTACTGATCTCATTGTCACTAAGCTCCGTGAGGATG